>CALNHX010000930.1:0-268326 GCA_940337035.1 Agriotes lineatus
ATACATTTTAGTAACCTTGTACATTCCCAGATTTTCCCGTCAAAAACACTGGTTTTATTTTGAATTTCCCACCAAAAATTATTTGTAGAATTTGAATTTACCGCCAAGCATGCGCAGAATTTGAATTTTCCGCCAAACCTGCACAGAATTTGAATTTACCGCCAAGCATGAGCAAAAACCCTCGCGCAGACCTACGCAGAAACCTCAAACAACCGGTTTATTTTTAGCAACCTTGCACATTCCCAGACGATGACTCACATCCGCCGGTCTGGACAGGTCTGACAAAATGTTTTTGTTTGAGATTTTCTCTTATACATCTGATTTTTAACCAATCTAGATAAGTTCAAAATTATACTGTCCCTCACCATCCTTATTAATTAGAGTATTGCAGTGATCTAATAGCTTTTACTTGGATTTATTTAATTTAATTCTTATTCTCTGGGTTTTATTTTAAAATTTTTGCGCACAGTTGTTAGCACTGTAATAACCTTAGTTATTCGACGCTAATCGACTATTAAAATCAGATTAAGACATAAACCATTCTGCCTGTCTGACTGTTTGCCTGTCTACCTATCTGTTTACCTGTAAGACCTGAGCATAATTTGAATTTCCCGCCAAAACCTACGCAGAATTTAAATTTCCCGCAAACCTGCACAGAATTTGATTTTACCGCCAAGCATGCGCAAACACCCTCGCGCAGACCCTCACGCTGATCTGTGCAGAAACCCCAGACAACACGCAGAATTTAAATTTCCCGCCAAAACCCTGATCATAATTTAAATTTACCGTCAAAACCTGAGTGTAATTTAAATTTACCGCCAAAACCTACGCAGAATTTTGAATTTCCCGCCAAACCATCGCGCAGACTCCCGCGCAGACTCCCGCGCTGACCTGTGCAGAAACTCCAGACAACCGGTTTATTTTTGCAACCTTGCACATTTCTCAAACAATGGCTTCGTTGTTTAATTGCGCAGCAGACAGGCAGGCAGGTTCTGACAAGTTTGGCATTTACAGACAATGACTCACATCCGGTTTATTTTTAGCAACCTTGCACATTCCCTAGACGCTCACATCCACAAGTATTGACACGTATTTTCTATAGTCTGCGTCTCCTTCTAATTTTAGCTTTATTTACACAATTTTAAATGTGATTGTTTAGTTACAAAATGTTTTTAAACAAGTTTGAGATTTTCTCTTATACATCTGATTTGTAACCAATCTAGATAAGTTCAAAATTATACTGTCTCTCACCATTGAGTATAGCATCCTTATTATTGTAGTGATTGCAGTGATCTAATGGCTTTATTTTATTTAATTCTTATTCTCTGGGTTTTATTTTCAAGGTGCTAACACAAGAACAAAGAAGTGTTTGTTTTTGCGATATGCCGAATCGGATAAACTGAAAAAATGCTGACGATTATTTTATCGCTCCTTCTGCTGTTTGAGACTCCGCTTCCTACCATTTTTTTAGTGCTGGAATGTGTATTGGCTAAAACTACATCAAACTTTTTAATCTGGAAGAGTATTTTTTACTAATATATATATTGCTGTTCGATATTTGACAAGGCCCGGTTTACAAGTTTTCTGCCTGTCAGCAGTGCTTTCGAGCCTATCGAATCTAAAATTTGGTAAAAGAAAACAATATTAAATGGTACTGTTGCTAATATCCAAAATTTTTAACACCGAACTGTAACCTGTAAATCTCTACGAGAATTACTCTCAATGTCTCTAAGACCCCAACACTTTTGTATTATGTTAAATACTGTCTACCGCTTAAACAGTCCTCCAGTGGGATCGAACACATTACCTATCTACTAAAAGATGCTTCCAATCAGCCTATTTGAGTTAAATATCCAGACATACATCTCGTTAAACGCGTAATAAAACAAAAACCTAACAAGGTATTTAAAATGGTTTGGATTTTTCATATTGCGTCTTTTAGCTGGAAATAATTCGATACATACTATTAGACCACAATTAATTCGGTTTATTTTTTTTTGCAACCTTGCACATTTCTCAAACAATGGCTTCATTGTTTAATTGCGCAGCAGGCAGGCAGGCAAGTTTTTTTGACAAGTCTGGCATTTCCAGACAATGACTCACATCCGGTATAGGAATTTCAAAATTAGACTCTTAACCTCAAAATTCATCGTGGGAATCTTGTAAAGATTAGACTTTTACCTCCAAAATGTATCGCGAGAATCTTGTAAAAATTTCAAAATTAGACTTTTAACAGCGTCAGCAAAAATTTTCAAACAAAGACAGCATTCAATTTAGCAGTTGTGCTGATTTTTTCTCAAACGATGGCTTTCATTGTTGAATTTTTACCAGCTTTGCACATTTTAATCTCCAGACAACAATGGTTTTATTGTCCAATGTCGTGCAGATTTCTCAAACAATGGACGTCATTGTTCTATTTACTGATAACATCCTGCAAGAATGAACATGTCTGCATCCCAGACGCTCGAGCGTGGGAAAATTTCAAAAACTACACTTTTAATCCAAAAAAATTCCCGGAAGTGGCCGAGGTCAATGACCCCGACTAGGCCAATGACTCCGACCTTGACCTAGGCTAGATCCGTGGCCTAGAAAAAATTCTGGGAAGTGGCCGAGGTCAATGACCCCGACTAGCCAATGACCTTGACCTCGGCTAGGCCCGTGACCTTGAAAAAAGTTCAAGGTCAAATGTGGTCCAGAACCCCTCTAGGTACTCTACTAACGTGTTGTACAAGTAGTTTTTTTGCATAGTGATCTCTTGGTTGAAATTTAGTCGAAAAGAACTTTGGAACTGTCAAATTCACATTTCAATAAAATAGTTACAAAAGTGTACTTTTCTTCACGATTTTTGCTTTAAAAAGAGGGGAACCTTTAATACGACTTTTCGTTAAAAAAGACGACTTTCACAATCATTATTCAAAAAAAATATTTTTCTGAGCATCTCGATAAGTTATTATCACCACTTTAATTGTTTTTCCCGCTGCTAATCATGTAAGTCAGTGCTACAGCCTTAGTAACAAAACGTGTATCGGTGATTATATTTGTTTGCTGATTTCCCTTGACAACGGAACTTACACAGGTCTGCGACCAAATTTTTTTCTTTAAAATAATGGGTGATTCTTATGTATTTTGGTGCGCTGAGTTCGGAAATGCTCTCAGTTTTTTCCCAGCACGTAAGCATTTTCCGCAAAATGCATTTTTCTGCGGGATTGCCTACCTTAAGGCGTATATTTATGAATATGCCGAAAAAAGTTGTTTTTCCTATTCGGCTTCATAGTTTTATATTAGAAACTATGAAATATGATAAAAATTAGTATATTTAACAGTATTAGTCAGCGTATGAATCATGGAAACCCATTACCTTAATAGTATGCAATTAAGGTTTATCGCTTTTCTTCGGTGTTTTCAGATTCCAATGTTACTGTAATAAATGTCTTTGTTATTAAAAGTACATAAATAAATAGGAGAAATTCTTTCTGGTAATTAGCGTAATTGTGGTGAACATTATTGACAAATGAAACCTGGATTTTCCCATTGCCCTATATATTGCAATGACCCTATACCAATAATATAATATTTGTAGGTTTATAATTAAAGTAATAAATAAAAAGAGTCACCACACAATATTTAATTTAGTTCTACTATTTATTAAGATCAAACTGATTGCTTAATTTATTTCGTTGGTACGCCAAAATTGAGAATTACTCTTACGGTAGTTTGCCCTTTTTCTAATCCATTCATCTGATTTACTAATTTTGCTATCTCAATTTTCAACAGAGACATGAAATTAAAACTCAAAAACTCAGGTCTTGGGTTCCTAAACTTTCCTAGTTAAAATTTTTACGGTACGCCTCTGAAAAGTAGGCAGATTGACCTGAAATGTAGGCGTAATGTGCCGTTGTTAAACTGAAATGTCAATTCTATCAAACCAAGTTCGAGTTACCCTCAGCTCGCGTTTGAAATCGATTTATTAACAATTAAATGAACAAATTTTTATGGTAAGATTTTGAATAATTGCCTTCAAGCGGCGTTTAAGCAATCTTTTGTTTTGCAGGTTGTTATTGGTGCATTCTTAAAAAGGACGCCGTATTTGCATTTGTTTCTTGGTGCCTCCAACTGACTATTTTAATTGAAAATCCTGGGAAAATACCTCGCCATCCCCATGAACCACTATGATTTTCGTGTTCCCCAGGTCGTAATTAAGGTATGCCCAAATTTTCACGCCGATTGCGCGAGTCGAAATTTTAAAATCCACTAACCTCACTTTGGTTGTCGTAGCTGGGCTTCGTTGTTATGAATCTGGCTGAAATCTTGCTCCCCGGGCTGCTCGTGATGCTGGGTTATGTTCTGGCCTGAAGTGTGGAGCTGCCGGAAGAATCCTGACACCCTATGCCTTCCCACGATGCTGCTCGCTGATGTCGCAGGAATTCGCCAACTGCCGAACCTGCCTCGGAACGCCAAAAACTCAAATACCTGGAATCTCTTGCCTCCAATTGTGCTGATACACTCGAATTCGCTGATTACGATGGTGCTATTTATTTTTTTATACTTTTATGCTTTCTATAAAATTTTTATGATTAAAGATAGAGCAAAAACCAAGCACTTTCATCAATTTATTTCAAACAAAAGCTCCCCTTTGTCGTGATTGACAAAACACTGTCTACAGATTTGAATTTAGGAAATACAAACAGGTACAAAAACGTAACTTATAATCTAATTTAACAAATTTTATCAGTTAATTACAAATTCTTATGCACTAAAATTATTGTCTTTTGGAATTGTTCATTTCTCAACGTTTTTTAATGTGCCACTCACTTCATTTTTATAACACTTAAATGCCCATTGTTTATCACTGCACTGACTAGTTTTTTAATCCACCCACATTGTCTAATTTCTTGCTTATTTGAATTCCATCTAATTTCTTGCTATTTCAATCTCTTCAAATCCCCAAGTCTTGTATTTTCATGTAATAAATGACTTGTCTGGCTTTTCTATTTTCCTTGCCTTATTTTTCTAGTCATTCTTGTTCTCACCTTTATTAAAAATGTTCATTTGCTATCCATTCTCTAATGACTTTACTTTCTACGCTTCCATTTTTAAGCTGTGTCTAACTTGAACTTTTTGTGCCAGTTCTGAATTTAGTTTAGATTCTGCTTTTAGTTTGTGCAAATCTATTATATTATGATTAAACTTATATTGCTAAACCCAATACACGGAATTTGAGCTTCCATATTTCTGTGTCTATTCAATTACAATCAATTTCATTGGCGAATTATACCAGTGTTATTATGATTTGGCAATTTATGTGAATTTTCTCAGATGCTTGCATTATTACAACTCTGTGCTTTAATGATTTAATTTGTCATTTGCTTGTACTGTAATCAGAGCCGATTTGAGGGCTAAATGCATCGCAATATACCCCTCGTAGTCCTTCGATTTGTTCATTTCAATTTAAATATTCTTAAAGTGTCTTTCAAAATGTCTTCAAGAGCTTGTGTTAATAATCCTGATAGTTTCGGTTACATTTGTGGCGAACTTGTATTAAAAAAACAATCTCGAAGTATTACGGAGTTTATTAAAAAAGTGTACTTTGCCTATTTTGGTGTGAAAATCGGAGATCAAGAAAAATCTTGGGCCCCTCATGGAGTGTGTTTAGGCTGTGTTGAAGGACTTCGCATGTGGTCTAAAGGAAAGGTGAAATCTTTTCGTTTTGGGGTGCCTATGATTTGGAGAGAGCCGAGAAACCACGGCGATGACTGCTACTTTTGTTCTTGCAACATACAAGGGTACAATGCCAAAAATAAAAAAGATATATGTTACCCAAACATGCAATCTGCACTTCGGCCTGTGCCTCATGGACCCGGTATTCCAGTACCAGTGCCCCCACAAAATTTTGACGATTTGCCAGAGTCATCAGAGAGCGAGTCAGAGCAGTTGGATGATGAGTTTCAAGTCTAAGACTGTGGACCCCAACAGTTTTCACAAGAAGAATTAAACGACCTCGTTCGTGATTTAGGGCTTTCTAAAGAGTCTGCTGAATTACTGGGCTCTAGACTTCAAGAAAAGAACTTGTTGAGATCTGGAACATCATTCTCTTGGTACAGAAGCAGAGAAAAACAATTTGAGTCAAATTTTTCTCAAGATGGCGAACTTGTATATTGTTCTGATGTTCCCAAGTTGATGTCAATGTTTAACATTCAACATGTGTCAGATGAATGGAGGCTTTTTATTGACTCGTCAAAAAGAAGTTTAAAAGCAGTTTTGCTACACAACGGCAATAAATACGCTTCTGTACCCGTGGGGCACTCTGTGCATCTAAAAGAAAAGTATGACAACATGGCTGTTATTCTTGATAAATTGAAATATAAGGAGTTTGGATGGCCTATCTGTGGTGATCTCAAAGTCATCTCTATGGTGCTTGGGCAACAAGGTGGCTATACGAAATTCCCCTGTTTCCTATGTGAGTGGGATAGCCGGGCAAAAGCACAGCACTGGAGCCAAAAAGTGTGGCCAACGAGAACTTTGAAGGTTGGAGAAAAAAATGTTCACTTTGAGTCTTTGGTTGATCCCAAAAAAGTGCTTTTACCCCCACTTCACATCAAGCTTGGACTGATGAAGCAGTTTGTCAAGGCATTGCCAAAAGATGGCGAAACGTTCAAATACCTTGAAAAGAAATTCCCGGGACTGTCTGAGGCAAAGTTAAAGGAGGGTGTTTTTGTTGGCCCGGACATTCGGAAACTAATGAAAGACAATCAGTTTGAAAAGGTGATGAAAAAAGCTGAGAAAGAGGCGTGGATATCATTTAAAGAAGTTGTGACTAAGTTTTTGGGGAACAATAAGGACCCGGATTATGAAGAAATTGTAAATAAAATGTTGAAATGTTTTAAAACCTTGGGGTCCTCCATGAGCTTGAAACTTCACTTTTTGAAATCCCATTTGAGTTATTTCCCAGAAAACCTTGGTGCCGTAAGTGAAGAGCAGGGCGAGAGGTTCCACCAAGACATCAAAGAAATGGAACGGACGTACCAAGGACGATGGGATGTGAATATGGTGGGAGACTACTGTTGGATGCTTCATAGAGAACTTCCAGACATCCCACACAAACGGAAAAGCTCAAAACGGAGTTTTGGGGGAAAAAGATGTAGATATTATAAAGAATTATAAATCCTTATTGTATATACTACATATTATTTTTATCAAATTGTATTTAAAAATGTAAATAAACCACTAGTAATATATTTTTTTTTATTTCAAAATGCATTTTTACCTATGTGTACTGCGGGTTTTGCATAACTTTCTTTTTCATTTTGCGGAAAATCCCTACGTGCTGGAGAAAAACTGAGGTCATATTTGGACTCAGCGCACCAAAATACATACGATTCACCCATTACGGTAAAAAAAACAAAAAATTTCAATTTGCAGGCTTGTGTTATTATTAAGTTTCTAGGATAATAAAATTAGTAACGCAAGATGCATACTTTTTGTTTATAATTACAAGTGTTTACGTGACATGTGACACTCACAGATAACACGACTCACGAAAATTAATCCTGGTAACACGTGAAACCAAACGATTTTTTTAAAATTAATAATAAAATAGGAAAATTTTGATAAGCAGCGGAAAAATATAATAAGATAACTCGAAATGTATCGCCTATTAATATTTTCGGCAGGCAACAAGCCGCGGCTTTGCCTTGGCTTGTACTTGCCTACCTCAAATGTTAATAGATCCTTACATTCCTTGTTACTTAAATAGCTATTATCTTCATCAGTGTTGTTATAGATTATTAACCAAATTAATTTTAGTATCGTTAAGAGCTTCATTACAACACTCAATGCGATAATGGATATTACACCATTCTTTTTATGTAAAAAATACATTGAACCAAAATGTATCGATAAAGATAAAATTTTGAACATCAAAATATGGCCAGCAAAGTTCCATGATTTGATCGGCACAGTAAAGTTTCAAGCAATATATTAATATTTTCGTTGACCGCTTGTTAATTTCAATATTAATGAATTATTTTTCCTAAAAAAGGATGGATTAATAGACGTCATTAATACACTGCTTTTGATTAATACACTCTTTCTCATTAGTTAACTGTTTTTTAAAAAAGGATGGATTAATAGATCTATTAATACACTGTTTTTGATTAATACACTCTTTTTCATTAATTAACTGTTTTTGTGATTTTGACGTCTTGATGATATTTTGCATGGAGGTTAGTTGTATTAATCAAAGTTTTCGCCACAAAAAAAGATTTTGCGGTCAACGAAAAAATTTTGTAATCAACTCGTTTGTTAATGGGCGAATAATAATCTCAACTATTAAAGGCACTCACTCGCTATCGCTCGTTCGTGCTTTAAACAGTTTCGATTATTAATCGCCTTCATTAACACACTTGTTGGTTAAATAACTATTCCACCCGTCTGTCCAAAATATATTTTGTTAGCAAAATTAGGTATTCTGCAGCAAAAGCTAAGAGGAATTAAAATTTGAGCAGCGGAAAAATATTTTGGATATCTGATACTTATCTGTACCTTTTGCTTAGCATTTTATTAGTTACAAACTAACAACACGTTCAATCAATAAACCGAACTAACGTTATTTTATTTCTTTATAGTCAATTGAAAATTAGGTTCTAATCATTACCTGATTACATTATTGATGATTCATCGAGTTTATTTTATTTTACCTATATTGCAGGGAACATGAAAAGGCCCTTGTTCACAATATGTTTATAGTATATTACGTAGAATTAGCTAGACGTTTATTTCCTAGTCACGTTTGAACTTGCAAATATGCTCTCAAAAGATGTTGACGAGAAGCGTTTGATGTGTGTGGAAGTTTGGCCAAATGTAATCTTAATGCTGACCTTTTGGGCTGTAAAGTGAAAGTAGCGAGTTTCGTTTGAGTATTTATTTATCCGATACAATAAACGAATGAATTTTTCCCTACTGGGAAACAACTTCTCTAGAAATTTCTTTTTGAACAAAAATCTTATCCATTCCTCGTTTGTAATTGTGGTTAGCTCTCAGCTTCATGTGATGATTTTATCAGTTTAAGGATGTTGTGTCACAACCAGTTACTGCATGAGTAAATAGCAGAAGATGTTTGATATTCATGTATTGCTTAATCAAAGTTTTGATATTGTAAACAAGGTTTGAAGGATTCTTACCAGATTTCTATTTGCATAAATAAATTATTTTCCTGAGCAAGAGCAACCAATAACAATAGCAGTATCTGAGCCAAAAACAACTAATTTAGAAAAATTATTTGGTTTGTCTACATCTGCGTCTTCCTCTGCAGCAAACGTTGTTAGGCCATTTTATTCATTTCCGATTTTACTGAATTTACTAATATTGTCAACAACAAGATCTGTTAACATATTTATTAATTAAATAAGAATATGTTTCTAGGACATTCTTTGATAAAAAAAATACAACGTTACGAACAGTGTGAACAGTATTGAATGCAAACATATAAATATATATTATCATTTGAAAACTTATAAACCAGACTAGAACTGTTATCCTAAACATATTTCCATATTCTTAGTTTAAATCGAGAACTGATCACAACGGCCTCTTTTCACAACGGCCACCTAAGATTTTGTGTTTTCATAACGGCCACCGTGATCATAACGGCCACCGAGTAAGCGTGTTCACAACGCCCACCTCGATCACAGCTGCCACCGAGAAGTACACATGCTAGTGTAAGAAGGGGCGTGTTCCTAACTGCCACCTTGTTCACAACGGCCACCAAATCTCCATGTTCACAACGGCCACCTTGATCATAACGGCCACTGAGAATCTCTGTTTACCGGGCCTTCTGTTTAGATTATTTTCATTAACGTTAGCCAACATGAATTATTTGTAAAGACCTGTTAATTTTTTAATTCGCAATACGCGTAGTTCTGTTTTTAAACGGGTAACAACTTGGATTTATGTTATTACTTACTCACTTAGATGAAGCGTAACTCATTAGATAGCAGCTTTACATTTTACCAATAATTTTCTTGAAATGTCAGCTTTTCGAGCAATGAAAATCGATCCCATCAAGATAAAGAGTTCATTTTCTTAAATTCCAAAATGAAAATTGACTACTTTTAAAAATTAATAGTAGAATTTAAAATAAAGTTTGTTTATACCTTTTTTATCTTCGTATTTGAGAAGCATATATCTGTAGCAGAGGTAGAACTGATCTTATGCATGCATATAGTTCCAGAAAGTGTATTACTTATTAATAAATGGCTCAATCAACACAGCTTTAACTGACACAAAACTTAAAATTATAATGCGACTAGTAATTAATTTGTAGCTACTATTTGTTAACCAATTGTTTTTTGATAGCTATTATGTAATAAAAGTTTATATGACTTGTCCTCAACTCTTCTCATATTCTTAATAATAATAATAATAATTCGTTAGTCGATAAGACGCTAAAGCTATAATACCGTTAGGTATACGTACTCGTTAAGGTTTAGAATGATATCTGGTATGCAAACCAACTTTTATGTGGGCCTAGTTCAGACAGTTGCTTTTTGGGCCAAAACCAGTATTTATTTTAACGCGGCGTAGGTACTTAGCAAAGCAATACAAGCAGTTGCTTGGTTTGTTTCCAACCAATTTGAGTGTTATTGAATGTAAGTTGCAAAATTGAAAAAGGTTCAACGTAATTTATTCTTTTTCGCAGCGAGTATAAGCAACAGCTGGAGTAATATCGTTTGTCGAAACTTAAAGGTTCCAGATATTCTAAAGCTAGCAACATATTTACTATATGTATAGACAATACGGTGTAAAAAAATGGTGTACCTGACTTTTTTCTTTATGTTGAGTCATAGAGCATTGCCCCTGCAAGGATGTCATTTTAACAATCCAAAAAAGTCTTGTCAGATTTATCTAATGACTCGTCAGCTGCAATTATAGAGTCAAATCGATTACTCGCTAATTGTTACTTACGCCAAAAGTTAGGATATATGTATTATCGTTAACCTTGTTATACTTTTCGTTGTAGAGGCTGGTGCTTTATGTGCTTGCACCAGGCGGTACAATGCTCAACTTGCCCCAGCCAAAAGTTAGTTTATATGAAAAATCGTTTTAGTATATTTCAAAGACTATTTTTAATATTCGAAAAGCAAGAAAGCTTGCTAGTTGATTCTGTAAACCTAATAGTCAATTTAAAAAAATCAGGGAAGGGCTTTACTCAGAACTTCCATGGCAAGTGGACGTTGTGACACCAAGCAATTTTAAAAATCAAAGGAAACTCGGGGTAAAATATCTTAACGTTTCTAATGATACTGCAACAATAATAGAACAATGAAAGAAAACACTTGGTAATACGAATTATATCAATTTTCTAATAAAAAACGTTACCGGCGCTGGGATTCGAACTTCAGCGCCTGCAAATGCGATTTCAACCCTCGACCATTTTTCGCACGCTGCTACTTGGGACCGTTCGGATAGCTGCGATGCAGCTCCATTAAACATCACGCACTTATTAGCTGCCCCTTTTTGTCTCTTGCAACATTTACTCTGTATATGTTATGCTCCATTTTCGCCAAGCGTAAAATCCTGAGCTATGTGCAAAATATTACTTTCATTTAAGTAATAGTTTTTGCGTTAATGCAAGAATAAGACGAATTTAATTTTTTTAAGGTGCTCACCCTGTATATATTTTACCCAAATTTTCTCGGTTTTGTGCTAGGAAGGCATATAATCCGCATGAAAAAAAAACGTCTTCTTTCAACATATAGTTTTTGAGTTATATCGGCAACAGACAGACAAACAGGCAGCTAGAAGAAATTGAGAAAACCTCTTTTTCTCCATGTAGGGACCTTGAAACGTGAAGATCTGAACAAATCTCGGATGGTGATTTTTTCGCGATTACAGTACTTTCTTCGTCTTTTAGACGAGGGATGAAAAAACTATAAATGGTTTAGAGAAGAAAAATGGAAATTGCAATTGCAACAAAGGCTTGGGAATTTAAAAAATTGTTGCAAAGATTTTGAATGGAGAAGTTGTTGAAAGTTTGGAAATAGTTCCATATAATTATATCAGCCCTCTACAATGCGTCCATTACATCTCTGTTTGTTTGTTTGTTACTTATGGACAAAGTCTAGATATGCGGAGTACCAGGTACCTTAGAAACCGGCTGCTGTTGATAATAAATTAGTTTTAAACGACAGGAGACAATCTTTTCTTGCCAATAACGTAGAGACATATCTTATTATTAGTTTTTATCAGATAGTAACTGTAATTAACTAGTTTACGATTGTAAGAATACTGTATGGATATCCCAACTTTAAAATAATGTGTATCTAAATTATCTTTTTAGACGACCACATATGAAAGTAACATTATCGTGACAACAGCCTACTACAGAAAGTTGTTAAATAATCCAGACTCTTTTGCTTTATTCGTTGCTATGCTTTCCAACAAGCTCGCATTGTTTATAATTGTACCAATAATAATATAACAATCAATTTTGTAAACGAAATAAAAATCATTCTTAAAAATAGAATTTACTTTGTGTAGTCCTCTAAAAAATAGTATTCACAACTCACTCGAAAGTGCAAATATATGTGCTCGTGTTTTAGATCCACTCAGGCTTCGCTACGCTACGCCCTCGTTTGTCTAATCAACACTCGCACGATATTTGCTACTGTCGACGCTTGTTATGAAAATTACTACTGTTTTTAATAAATGTTATGTATATAAAAACCTTTCTTTCTGTACATTATTCCAAAAATGACGCTGCAGTTATTTTGCATATATACGAAAACGCTTTGCATATTTTATTTTAATTTAATGCATATGCAGGGTGTTCGCTGTGGTAACCGACAAACTTACACAATCAATGTATTCTAGAGGTGATTTTGGACATAAAAATTCAGATATACTTTAGATCATTTCCTTTCCGTTCTTGAGATATCGACAAAAAAATATGAGCATCAATTAATGTAAATTTATGTATTTAATTACGAAATAACATAACAAAATAAAAAAAACTAATATTATAATAATCCCGTCTATCTCTGAAACCCTGAAAGACACTAGAAAACGTCGTATGATGAGGAACTGCGCGATTTGGAAAACGTCGACGGTATTCTTCTACTGCAGCACGTCCGCTTCCATTACAAAACCACTATACAAACACCATGTCCGCGTATTCTGCGTTTGTGTACGTTCTAAGCATGGTTGTTAATTAATGATTACTTTGGCAGTTCCTCCTTATCAACAAATGTCATTTTATCTAGCTTAATAATCTCTATACGTAAATTTACATTAATTGATGCACATTTCTTCTTTTGTCGATATCTCAAGAACGGAAATGAATTGGCCTAAGCCTAAAGTGTATATGATTTTTTTGTTCAGGATCATCCTTAGAACACACGGTGTAAGTTTGTCGGTTACCTCAGAGAATGAGCATATTTTTCTCTTTTTTTTCCTGCAATTAATTTACAGCTTTACAGCATATGGAATATACTACATAACTCCATTATTCTTAAAATGTTTAAAATAATTTCTTATATTTTGATTTGTGACATTATGGACAAGTCTAAAGTTTTCTTTATTAAAAATCAGAAAAGGGCTGATTTCGAATTCGAAAATTAACAGATCTTTAGAAATAATTCATGTTGGCTAACGTTAATGAAAATAATCTAAAGAGAAGTACCGGTAAACAGAGATTTTCAGTGGTCGTTATGATCAAGGTGACCGTTGTGTAACAACCCGCAAGAAATTGCGTTTATAGTTATAAATCTTATAGATTTTAAGTTGTCATGAGGAAGAATAAATCAAAGCCGCCCCTGCATAAATTACATTTATCGCGAACGCAAAAGTTAATTTGGTAAAAACGAAAATACTACATCGTTATAATCCAAGAAGCGGTTGAATTACATCCGGTGTTAATTAACCAAAAGCTTTCTCAGAATAAAGAAATGCCCACCGCTGCCACCATTTATAACCAAGGGGTTGTTTTCCTAACCCCCTGGGTTATAAATGGTGGCAGCGGTCTACAAAAAACCCTTATACAACCCCCATACCTTCATGAACCCTTAAAAACCACACCTAAAGACTTTGTTTCGTTTTTTATAAAAATTTAAACATCTACATCAATTAAATTCTGTTAACCATAGCATAAATGAAGGCAGCGGTTTAAAATACCCCTAATTACAGCCCCAAAATAAATTCTCAACAACAACAAAAAAAGAACCTAGATTTTTCTTTGTTTCCTATAAAAATTGAAATCTGTGAAGATCTGCCAACCTTATATTATAAATGGTGGCAGCGGACTAACCCCACTTCGAATTAAAAGTTTGCACCCCTTAAGAAACTTAGATTTTTTTCTCTTGTTTTCATAAAAATTTAAACACATAACTTAATTAGAATCTGCTAATCATAGCAATGAATCGTGGCAACGGTATACCCTATACACTATACTTTCAGCAACCCTTAAAGAAACTACCCCTAAAGACTTAAAATAATATTTTCACTTTTATAAAAATTTAAACACCAAATTAACATCTGCCAACCCTTACAAATGGTGGCAGAGAAAACTACCCTTAACTACAGCTTTTAAAAACAACCCTTAAAGAACATTTACGGAAACATGTTTATTTCTTTTTTTTTAAATTTAAATATTTACTTCAATTAACTTCTGCGAACCATAGAACAAAATAGTGGCATCGAACTACCCCAGCTTCCGAATTAAAGGCATCAACCCCGAAATAAAAGGTTCAACCCCTAAAAACTCGATTTTTTTCTCTCATTTTCTATAAAAATTTAAACACCTACATCAATGAACATCTGCTGACCATAGCACAAAATGGTTGCAGTGGTTTTAAACTACCCTTATAACTTAATTTTTCAACCAATAAATGGTTCGAAATTTTAAAAAATTTGGTTTCTGTTTTTTTTAAATTTAAACACCTAACATCTGCCAACCCCATAGCACAAAATGGTGGCAGGGTCTACGGACTACGCTCTGATTACACCTTTAAATAAGGTTTTCATCCCCAATGACTTTTTTTTCAGTTTTTGGAAAAATAAATTTTAAACACAGTATAAAGGGTAGCAAACTTACCCCTAGCGGAAAAACTTCAACCCCTAACTGAAAAACAACCCCTATCTGAAATTTCGGCACGAAGGAGTTTTTGCAAGGAATTTTATCGGTTTGTAATAAGCAGGGTAATCATAGGTTGCAAAAATTTGGCAGCCAAACAATCATAGCTTGGTAAATTAAATGCTACAACCCTTATAAAGTATTATTCATTTAAAAGGAATTATATTTTGGAAGGATTACAGCGAAAGCCCGCAAATTAAAAGGTGCTTTTTAACAATTCTTATGCTTGCAGGAAATGTAAATAATTTTATTTTTGTGCGATTTTACATGTTTTTCTACGTTTGTCTTCTAGGAGCAACAAATTTTGGTAGGTTTCTGTGTAGGTATAATAAGACAACAACAATAATTATGAAATTTCAACAGTGTTACTATTAATTAAAACAATTCGAACGCTCTAAACTTAGCACTAAATTCTACCCCTGACACTGTGGAAGCGGTAAAAAGGGGCTAAAAATTGGTAGGCAAATAAAACAATTTTAAACAATTTTTCTGCTAATAATCTGCAACAATCAGGGATAACATGCACAATAAATACAATTCCTGCATCATTTTTGCAACTAAAGCTCGTTTAAAACTTTGCCAAGGGTGGCACACATATAAATAAAATCAAACAAAACTTGTAAAAATTATTGGTATCAGGACAAGTACAAAGTAATAACTTAGTGAGTCATAAAAGCAATTAGTTTATACGTGTAACCGAAAAATAAGTTCACAGTTTACAGCATTGGAAAGTTTCACGTATAGGTGCATATATATACCAATTTGAAAATAATCGGGGGCATTTAGCTGATAATTCCACACATTACAAAAAGCAAATACCGTAGAAGGGCTACATTATCAAAGCATTTGAGGCTATAATTAAAAATAAAATGGAAAGAACGAGGAACTACTTTTTAATCAATTTCGAACAGGGGTAAACAAAAATATTATGAAAGAATTAGAACCTTTACTAAGCGGAAAGCCGAAGAAATGGCTATTCAAATAGAATTATGGCAAAAAATTAGCTCTAATAAATTTCAAAACAATAATCCAGTGTTCACAGTGCTCACAACACAAAATACAGTTTGTTTCAATTGTGGACTCAACAATCATATTGCGAAATACTGTTTCTTTAAATTAAACTCGGAAACAAACGCAACAGTTACGGGTTTACCATTTTTACAAGGCGTACAACACAAAATAAAACTTGTTTTAATTGCGGACGCAACAATCACATTGCGAAGTGCTGGTTCTTTGAATTGAACTAGGAGAGAAGCACTCAACATAATTTTTTAGGGGACATGCTAATTTTGACAATGCTAGGGCACATAATTTTTATAAGCCGCAGGGCGGATTTAATCAGAATAATCAAATGACAGGGTGGCAGTCGCCCAATTACAACAATTACATGGGAAATAATGCAAGGAAAAAGTCACAACACTAGAATAAATTTTAAAATTATAAAGGTACGCACAGTTAGAAAAAAAATCAATTATAATAGTAGGTAATATACAACAAAATATTAAGGTAATGACGCTAACAGTAATAGAAACTGTCAGGTGAAGGTAAACTCAAGAAAGTACTATGGAAATTTAAAAAAAAGCGGGACTAGGGAAGAACTCACAATAAGGTAAACAAAAATTTTAAGTTATGCTTGGCTAATTAATAATAAAACGGTGAAAAAATTTTGCACCTGCACCCTAACAGTATGGGGCAGGGAATTAACAATTTGCGCCAATCCAAAACAATGATTAACAATTTTAAAATGCGGTACAATTAAATTAATAACGAAATAAGTACAGAGGAGGTATTAAATAACAATAGCGATACACAAGAAGATTATAATGAAGATATTTTAGAAGAAAGAAAAATAAGGAAATATAGCTGTCAGGTTCAAAAATTAAGAGATTTCAGGGATTCCAGTCACCCTAGGTAAGAGGGAAAAACGACGGAATACCCATAAAAATTGTAATGGGAAATTGTGGGTCTCAATCATCGTCAGAGGTTCGAGACGGAGGTTGCACTCAGCAACATTACTCGCTCTTGCATTCGGCAAGAGGTGGAGTGACACAATGCGAAATTTAAGAAATCTCAGGGATTCCAATAACCCCAAGTAGGAGGGAAACACGACGGAATACCCATAAAAAGTAAAGTTGAGAATTGTGGGTCTCAATCATCGGCAGAGGTTCGAGACGGAGGTTGCACTCAGCAACATTACTCGCTCTTGCATTGTCCACGAGGTGGAGTGACACAATTCGAAGATTCTCAAGAAAAAGCTCAAAGGAACCGAAAACAGGATCCGCAGCTAGAGAATCAGTAGCAAGGAAGTAGGCTAATAAAACCAATAAAAAGAAAGACGTCATAAAGGCTGATCACCTAGACGCAATCTTAAACTCTTTAGTGCGCAAAGAGGATATTGGAAACAATGCCGAAGAAGTCACGGGAAAAAGTGACAAGGAACTAGGAAAAAGTTCAATAAGGAGGTCATGGTTCACAAAGGTAAAAATGCTAGGAGAAAGCATATAAATGGAAATGCCAATGAAGTAGGCAATATTTTTATCCACAGTGTTGGAAAACTAAGCGAAGAAAAATAAATCCTGCAGCAAGAATATGAAAATAAAGTAAGGAAGAACAAGAAGGAAGAAAAATTACGTAGGGATTCCAAAGAAGAATCTAAGAACAAGAAGGAAGAAAAATTACGTAGGGATTCGAAAGAAAAATCTAAGAAAAATAAGGAAGAAAAATTACGTAGGGATTCGAAACAAGAATCTAAGAAAATAAAGGAAGAAAATTTAAAATGGGTAAGTAAAAAGGTACCGAATTACTAAGAAGTGTTCCAAGGAAGTAATATAAAGGAACAGGTAAATATGGTAAGTGAAAAACTTGTGTATCGAAGAAACAAAACTTAGGCGAAGAAAAAAGGAAGAAGAAATTCAAGAAAATCAGGAAAGTGCAGAATACGAAGAAAAACGAAATAAAATTATTATAAACTTAATACTACCTCCTCGTACCAAAATAAGTCATGAAGCTAAAAATATAAATTTCACCAAAATAAATCATGAAGCTAAAAATATAAATTTCACCAAAATAAATTGAGAAGCTAAAAATATAAATTTCACCAAAATAAATCGAGAAGCTAAAACTAAATTTCACCAAAAGAAATTGCGAAGCCAAAATATAAAGTTAAAAAATAAGCAATAAAGAAGAAACTAAATAATTATTAAACAATAAACAAAATATATAAATGATACAAAAATAAACAATACAATATTTATTTTACACATTAACAGTATTAGCCACACACAAGCTTAAGCAAGGCGTAAGGTAAGTATGTTAAAATAAAGATTGGTATTTATAAAAATAAAAATAAAATAAAATGCAAATATCAAAATTGTAGGAACATTCAGGTAAAAATAACAACGAAAACTTATTATTCAGTAAGTTTTGTTAGTAAAGCGTAACAATCCAAAGACTGTTCCACAATCCATTTTTTAAAATTGCGTTTTTAGATTTCTAAATTATTTGATAATTTAATATGAGTTGGTATACTAGTACAATTTTTAACACAAATAACAGGTATGTTCTTGAGAAGCTGCTTCATTATAAAATACAAATAAACCATAAAAATCATTAAGGCAACAATAAATAATAACGGTAAATAAGGAAACATTAAGAAATAAATAAAATAAATAGAAGAATGAAAGAAAGCAATATCACAGCAAAATTTTATTCCCTGTGTGGGAACGGAGTTAGAATATTCCCAACGCCCAGGAGTCTGGCGGGTCGTAAAAGGCGACCAAAAGACATCCCAATTTTTTCCCGGTTAAGGGAAAATCATTTTCATTCCAGATTAATAATTTTCAATCCAAATTCATAATTTTCATTCCAGATTCATAATCTCTTAAAGAATTAAAGTAAATATAAAAGACTAAAAGTTACACCAAACTTTATTCCCTGTGTGGACAACGGGGTTTAGAATATTTCCACCGCTTAAGAGTCTAGCGGGTCGTAAAAGGCGACCAATAGACATCCAAAAATAAGGAACGAATAAGAAAAAGCATAAAGTAAAAAATAAATATAAAGTACGATGTTAGTACTTCAGATCGTTAACAATGATGGAATAAAAATAAATAAACACTGTCTATGGTAAAACAAAATTTCAAGGTCAAGCTAGTAAAAAGCATTAATACGATAATATTAAAACAATTTTCTTATTCGGTACCAAAACAGTTAATAACTACTAACAATATTTTTAAAAGTAAAATATCAGGGTACAGTTACGTAAGGAAAAATAAATAATGGGAATTAATATTTAGTAGGTATAAGAACATTTTAAAGCTTACTAACATAGAAGGAATAAAAAGGAATTAGAATAATGGGAATTATAATCAATTTAAAACATTTTAAACGTATAAATATTATTTTACTAACAATGAACAGATGAAGCTAAAAAGAGAAACAGTTAGTTTATCAAATATAAATAATTTTAATTTTCAATACAATGATATATGATTATTTTTTAATTCTATTAAAGATTATGAACTTGTTTTGTTTCTCATTTGAGTTTCAGTGAGAATGGTTTAAAGGAAAAATAGGATTTTAACTAAGAATAATGACATTTATAATTAAGTGATAATCTTTGCAAATTAATCTTTTTGCACTAATAATATGAATGCGAAGCTAAAAAGAGAAACGGTTGCTTAGGCAAATAGAAACCAATTTTAATTTTCAATATAATAACATATGAATATTTTTTTTTATTTTTATTTTTCAATGATAATCAACTTGTTTTACGTTTCTCATTAGAGTTTCAACATTAATGGTTAAACCAAATATTTGATTTTAACTTATAAGATTTAAAGTGGTAATTAGAAACATTACTTATTCAAAATTCATATTACTGATAAGTTAACAAAAATGCTCATACCGTTGTTGACATTAATATCAAGTGAATAGTGCGCGTACAAGTTCGCGATCATAACGTACAAAGGAACAACCCCAAAACAACATTACATCAGTATCCAGCCAGGACATAGCCGATGGCCCAAATCCACAGCAGGACTACAAGGAAAAATCAATGAAGGTTCAAATCATACAAAGGAATGAATTTAAGCAATATAAAGTTTACGCATTTTTGGTAGAGGTTACACGAAATATAACCCAGTACGGGATGCATCAAAGTTCCTCAAAGGTAGGCGAAGGTCAGAGAACCGCTATTAATGCATCAGGAAAATACCCCAAATGTGGGATGCATTTAAGGTCCTCAGGGGTAGCCAAAGGTCAAAGAACCGTTTTATTAAGGCACCAGGACAATAAGAATGACGAAGCGTACATAAATACGAAAATATAAGAAGTTATAATAAAGTAATGTGAAAAATAATAATTAATTTTACCACTACAGCAATAAGAAGCGTAGTAGGTAAAGTAACCGAAGACGCCAAATGCGAATTAGGATCGTACAATGAAGATGATCACTCTTAGTCACAAGTTATAGTAACTGCAGCAATAAAAAGGAATACGAAGGATTATTATACTACAGTAAAATGGGAAGGAAAGTAAATTAGCTTAAATTCAGAAGTTTCATGTGAATATACAGCAGTCATTGTGTAAATTCCAGTTATGAAGAAATAGTATGGAATTACTACAACACACAGCCTTTGGCAAAAGGTTCAGCTAATGTACCATGGGAAAGCAGAAGTAATATCACAAATAAATAAAACAACGACGCAAACCTTAGTAATCGAAGAACGAAGATAACATTTTCACCTCATCATTAAATAAAATCAGCCACTTATACAGTTTTCCAACCCTTAATTATCCTTTACTCTGGAGGCCTTCATGCCTGCAACAATAGCCTCTGTTGCACCTTCCTTTTCCCTTACCTTTGGGAAGAAATTCCAAGCACAACAATTAATAATTAATAATACAATCACAAATAAATACGAATACGAATATATACAAATAATAATATAATATTAATAAATAGCTAATACGAATAAATAATAAATATTAATAATGAAGCCCGAAATAAATACAAAGAAGAGGTGCGAATAATAAAATAAAAATGGACAAAGGCGACAACACGAATAAAGAAGGGTAGAAAAATAGGATAAATCAGAGGAGGAAGTAAACAAATTATCGGAAGGAAGAAGACCGAGCCGAAAAACAGCAGTCTACAGCCTAAGGATGACACCCCACGTCAACATAGTAGTGAAACGCAAAGTGCGGGAGTGTTTCAAAAGCAGAGTATTAAAACAAAATCAGTGGACAAATCATATTAAAAAAGAGTGTAGTGCGAAGTCAACTGCGTCACAAAGGAGAGCAATAAAAACAAGTGAGCGCAAAAACACGGTATGAAGCATAAAGACACTTTAGGGCAATAAAGTAAGAAAAATGAGTCAATATAATCAGCATTAATAGTTAATTTCACTTACAAGTCAAGGGTTTTGTTAAGAAAAGCAGACATGTCCATAAGGACATGCCTACTTTTAAAAAGCGGGGAGTAGTGTAACAACCCGCAAGAAATTGCGTTTATAGTTATAAATCTTATAGATTTTAAGTTGTCATGAGGAAGAATAAATCAAAGCCGCCCCTGCATAAATTACATTTATCTCGAACGCAAAAGTTAATTTGGTAAGAACGAAAATACTACATCGTTATAATCCAAGAAGCGGTTGAATTACATCCGGTGTTAATTAACCAAAATCTTTCTCAGAATAAAGAAATGCCCACCGCTGCCACCATTTATAACCAAGGGGTTGTTTTCCCAACCCCCTGGGTTATAAATGGTGGCAGCGGTCTACAAAGAACCCTTATACAACCCCCATACCTTCAGGAACCCTTAGAAACCACCCCTAAATTGCCGAATTGGTAGGCAGTGCAAAACCGCGTGGGATATGCAGAATGTGCATTCCCATAGCGCGCGAGTTCTAATCAAAAATGCTATCTTGCAAAACGGGACAGTACGAAAGACATTCGTTTTTGTCACGAAAGAAAATTACCTTTTGGGAAACGCAAACTGGACAGGCAGTCTTCCCGTATCCCGCGAGATAATAAACTAATTACCGGCAAAAGCCGTTTTCGGGCGTACCGCGTCCGGCGCGACGCCGCGCGAAGCGCGAATCAACCTAAGTCAAAATTGAAAGTTATATTCAAATCGTTATGTGACTAGTGCATGTGACAAGCCACTCAAAATTCAAGGATTGCCGACCAGGGGATCTAAAATCTAGCCGAACATATTTAAATTACCTAAGTCAATTCGGGCGTACCGCAAATAAATAAAATTTACCCTAAAAGTTCTAGCAACAGCACCTGGACGAAGGTGAGTCATTTATGTGTATTTTATTAACCAACAAAAAAAAACAGGGCTGCTATGTTTATTCTTTCTTTCCAAAGTAAATTGATGTCGTAAAAATTAAGCATAATTTTAATCAATCCTTTTTACGAAGCTACAGTTAATTAACCATTGATCAGATAGGGTAAAATTTATTTGTACTTGACCCAAATTTTTAAGTTCTTTTAATATAAGTTATTTATTTTTTTGTGGGTGTTTTATTTAACCATAACTCGTAACTTACAACCCCTAAGTTATCGCACAGTGGTCAGAAGATGAAATTTCGACCCCTTAGGGTAATTAGTGATATACGGGTTTGAATCAACCCCTTTATCACACAAACGTAACACCACGTTAAAACTGATAACCAGGGGTTGTGAAAACAACCCCTTGGTTATAGTTGTGAACATGGAGTTTTGGTGGCCGTTGTGAACAAGGTGGCCGTTGAGAACATAGACTCTGGTGACCGTTGTTACCGAGGTGGCCGTTATGATCCCGGTGGCCGTTATGAAAACGCAAAATCTTAGGTGGCCGTTGTGATATTTACCCTTTAAAACAATCTAGACCGTTAAATCCTCTAATATCACAACAAATACACAGTTTTCTTTCATGTTCTTGAAAACTCGGATATTAGTATTAGCCCAAAATTGAATGGAAAAGTTTTTATAGTACATTTTTTAGGGATTAAAACAAAACAAGTTTCCTTTATTTCGAATTTTGGTTATGGAGATATAAGGTGGTTTTTAGAGATCTGCAAATTTTTGGGGCACAGTGGGGGAAGCACAAGGGGGAGAGGCGGATACCTTTTGGGAACAGTTATATCTAACAATTGGCTAAAATGCAGCTTTTTCCTAATTATTTCCAATTTTAATCCTTTAATTATTGAGCCATTTAAAGCTGATTAAAAAATCAACTGAATAAAATATGTCGATCAAAGGTGTTTTAAGATTTATGGTTATGATTTTTAATGTTTACTTAATTTTAGACCTGGCCATAAAAACATTAAGAGATAATCATATTCATTTTTTTAGCGGCTCACATGTTGCTGACTAATCACTTATTTTGCTGCCGAAGTGTTTTTTAGAGTCTACAGAAAATATTACTGATCGTTTAAATCAACGGTTTTCAAACTGTGGTACGTGTACCACTAATGGTACGTGAGGCCTCCAAAGGTGGTACGCGAGCAGACAATAGATGTTATGTACTTGCCTTCAAATAAAATAAACATTGGTTGAATTTTATTGAAAATCTATCTTTTCTCACATTTTATATTGTGAATGGCAACACTGTTGTCGGTGTGAATTCAACGAGGAATTCCCTGCTTGTTTCAAAATCGTGATGAGAAATAATGCGTTTTTGTTCAGTGTTGTGATTGTCATTTAGTAAAGCGAACGTGTTTAATGTGTTGTTATCGCGAATTTAGACGTGAAGAATATGGATAATAGTGGCTTAAAAGCGACATACAAATATTGGAAAATCCTGTTCCATCAAGTTCTACTTCAGAACCAGAATGTGTTGTGGGTGAATAATTAGAAAATATTATCCGGAATACATTAATTTGGGATTCACATTCACAAACATAAACGATGAGCCTAGGCGGCACTGTGTGATCTGTTTTGCAATTTTCTCAAATCAAATCATGATACCGTCATTATTGAGCCACCACTTTAATACAAAACATTCTACATTAGAAAATAAAAGTAATAAGGATTATTTCGTCCGTAAGTTGACTGAGCTGAAAGACACAAAGAAAACTACATCGTCTTTTGTCGGTAGTTCTCAAAAAGCAAAGGAAGCATCCTTCTTAGTGAGTTTAAAAATTGCAAGGTGTGGAAAGGCTCATACTATCGGTGAAAAACTGGTGCTACTTGCTGCAAAAGATATAGTTACATGTATGTTAGATGAAACGTCTGCTAAAATACTAGATATGGTACCATTGTCAAATGATACCGTCCGTCGCAGGATTGAAATGATGGGATCGAACGTTAAAGAACAAATATTAGTCCGAGTAAAAAATAGTGACGAGAACACAGATATAACAAATTATGCTCAACTTATGGTTTATCTGCGGTATGGCCGTTTTTTGTTGTTGTAGAACGTTCTGCAAACACTACCACAAATGACTGGTAATAGCTATAAATAAATGGTACACTTTTTAACTGGGTAAAACACTTTTTATTATATTAAAACATCAATTTACTGGAGCACAGCTTTGCCCCAAACTTGTCAATTTTCAGCAATTATTTATTATTGTTTGACAAAACAGCATCGCGTTGCTTGGTAACCGCGATCTGGTATTGTTTATAGGACCAGTTTTAATTACAATTACACATAAAATGAATAAAATTTTATAACATTTTTTGCTGCTTAAATCTAAAAATTGTCTTTATTTCTTATACCTAAAATTGTTCTTTCTCGACAGACACTACGTTTATATAACCACTGCTCTGCAATACTTATTTTTTAAAATGCACTGGCACTTGAATTCATATTTTAAACATGTCACTGGCTTTTCTTCAATTTAGTTGCCCTCGTTTTGTATTGCTCTTTGCAAATTTTATTTTATTCTTATCTTGCTTCGATTTCATCTACCTTTCAGCTTGCTTGCTTTTCACTGGCTTGTATTTTTATTAATAACTCTACGCTCATTCAGTATGCACATAACCAACCTTTTGTGTTATTTAATTATATTTGGTCCGGCTTCCATTATGCTCAAACCTATTATATTACTTATTTTATATTATCCATCTTAAATCTTTCTTTTACTCAAACTCAAATGCAATCCCTCTGAAATCTGCTTTGCTTATGCTTGCCTTTATCCCTTTAATTATACCTTTTGCATCTCATTATCAATGCATTTAATAACTTCTACTACTGTTTCGATTGCAATTAAATAGAATATTTTAACTATGTGCTTTATTTGAATTTGTTCAATATTTCTCACTGCATACAGAGCCAAATTGTGAGCTTAAAAAATCTCAATATGTGTAATTACTTGAAGATCTAGAGTTGGAAGGTCCCAGATATTACGGTATTTACCGCTTATGTTGGAATGCTAATCGCAGATTTCGGAGGCTTTCAGGGCCATTGTCATTACGTAACGCTTTTTTCCTTCCGACCGTTAGAAGGGTTTCGCTTCTGGCGTGGTTTACACGTTGAGTTGCCGTACGCTTTTGCTTTTCGACCTCAATAATGTTGCAGTCCAATTCCGGAAGTCGTTTATTACGTAAGACCAATCTCAAATTATCTTAACTAGATGCTGTCTCATTGATAAGCAAACTTACCTGTTGGTTTAATTTATACAAGAAAGGGTTACAATCAACAGAACGCCTTACTTTCTATTTTAGATACGCATGCATGCAACGTTCTTCTATCAGTAAATGAAACGATTTAACTATACTCATGGACCAAGCCAATAATATCACCATTGTGTTATCACACTACGTTAACAAAAAGATTACAATGGTATCCCGTTGACCAATATATGTGATACAAAAGCAGTTTGACATATGGCATCGCGGTTACAATATTTGTATTTTTTTAAATTAACTCCTGTACAAGTTCACAATCTGCCCGAAGGCAATAAGTGACTTATTTTACAGTGGGTGCCTTGTAATTAAATTACTAAGCAAGCATTCGGTTAGCGCCTTACATTAAAGACCTAACATTAGAGTAACTTAACCTATGTTAGTGTTATAACAAACGAAAAACTAAAATAAACTAAAATAGCACAATCTTATATTCTATTAATTAAGTCTAATGGGTTAAGTCGTTTTAGGCGGTATGATGTTTGGCTGTTATCTAAGAGATTGACAGCTAGAGGGTTTTGATGAAGTTCAAGTCGCGAAAGGTATTTAGCACTCGCGCACTTGGCTTCGTGTAACACATAGGAAACTTTTAAGTCGTGATGAAGCGTATAATTAGAAACAAACCGCGGCGCATCTGTTATTGTATTTTAGATTGAAATCTTTGCAGAATTTCAATATTCGAAGCACTCGCGGTACCCCACAGCTGAACTCCGTAGCTCCACACTGGTTTCAGAATCACTGTGTACACGGTTAATTTACTTGCTAGCGATAACTTCGACTTTCTGCCGATTAACCAATAGAGTTTTGAAAATTTAAGTCCTAGTTGTTTTCTTTTCATAAATATATGGTGTTTCCAGTTTAAACGTCGGTCAAGGTATAAGCCAAGATATTTTGAACTGTCTGATTGAGGAAGTTCTTGCCCGTTCAAAGTGACACTGGGACATGTCCCTTTACGTAATGTGTAGGTAACATGCTGCGATTTGCTTTCATTTACCTTTATGCGCCACCTCTTAAACCATCGTTGTACACTATCTAGGGCTGTTTGTAGTTTCTCTGAGGCGTATGCAGGAACATCGCTCGTTGCCAAAATGGAGGTGTCATTGGCAAACGTAGCGGTAATTGTATTCGGCATAGTTGGAATATCTGCGGTATAAAGTAAATATAGGATAGGACCCAGCACGCTGCCCTGGGGTACACCCGACTTTATTGGATACAGTTCTGAAATTTCCTCCTGGTACTTCTGTCGGAAAGGTACGATTGCAATATCTGGTAGTAAAGTGCAGGTAACTTGGTCTTCAATTTGTACAAGTCATACTTAATCGAAGGTCTGCGTAACGTCCTGGAAGGCAGCTGAACAATAATGTTTGTCTTCGAATGTTTTATTGAGGATTTCAACTACCCTATGGACCTGCTCAATAGTCGCGTGTTGCTCGCGGAACCCAAACTGATGGTTTGGTATAATATTCATCTCATCCAACTGTGGTTTTAATCTCTTTAGGGCAACCTTCTCCAGCATTTTAGAGAGTATTGACAAGAGGGTTATTGGCCGGTAGGACGTCACTTTTTCGGTTGGCTTTCCGGGTTTTGGGATGAGAATTATTTGGCCCACCTTCCACTGAGATGGGAAATGCCCAGTTCTTAGAGCAGCATTGTATATATGGGTAATCATAATAAGACCTTGATCTGGTAGTTGTTTGATGAGAGCGCAAGTTATAAGATCGTAGCCAGGTGATTTCTGTGGCTTTAGGTTGGCTGCGACAGTACCATAAAATTTTCAAGTGTGCATGGAAAACAATCAGGATGTTGAAATATTTTATCTAACACGTCCAGAAAACGGTGAAATTCTGAGGCTTGTCGCGAAATACCTCCCAATTTGATATTGAATGCGACCAATGGAGTAACTAGAAGATGTCAGTTGTGTGTTCAACAAGGTGGCGGTCAGTTTGAGCAATACTTGTAGATACGTTTTGTAGTTTTGTTTAAATTGGTTTCCAATAAAGTATTTCAACATTCTGATTGTTTTCCACGGCACACTTGAAAATTTTATGGTACTGTACGACTGTCTACATGCAATATTAAAAAAATTATTTTAAACATTTCTAAGTGTCCAAAAAACAAATGAAGCATACTACTGCATGCATAATTTCATCCTGAATCCAAATATCTAAAAATATACAGGGTGTTCCATTTAAAATAAAAAAATTGAACATCGTTGCTCAAAACAGTTGAAAGATATTTACGAACGGGCGATGTCAAAAGGTAGCTCTTGTCTTGCCATTTAAGAATATGTATAGTTTGTTGGGTCTAAAATTTAAAACAACGGAGTTATGGGTTGCGGCGTTTTTTTAGGAAACAGCCAGTATATCTTTAAAGTCTTCATATAAAAAAGACCTTTGAAGCAATAGGTAAGATGTTCAATACAGGAACCCAGGATGCACTGCTTACTTTCTGAGTCCAGACTCTTTCTTTTGGATTAGCAGAATGCTGTTGACTGTGCGCACTGGTACACCATACTCCTGTCTGATATGCAGCCCGCTTGGAGTGTTGGAGTAGTGCGTCCGTCGTTGGGGGAAGTTTCTTTATTGACTTACTCTTCTGACAAAATAACTCCTTCCTGGCTTCATTCACATTGTCTAAATTACAGTTCTTATCATACAAGATCACGGTGAAGCGTTGTAGTAGTTTAAAATGTTCATTATTAATATCAAGTTCTGTGTAAGAGTGGACTGTTATGTAGGTAAAGAGATGTGTCACTTGTGGGTAACAATTCCATGCCTCTCACGCAGATTTCTTGCCTCGTCCAAAAAATAATGATATAGTAGGTATCAAATCCCGTAAAACTGTGGAATACAGTGAGGGCTTGGGATTTCTCTACACCCAGCTTCTCGTAGATAGCATTAATGTTAATAAAAGTAAATGTTTTGCCTGTACCAAAAACAACACAAATTTTTACATCTGCACACAAGGTCAACCGGCGATGGACCTTGCCAATGAGGATCACCACTACGCACAGTACGCACCATACAGTTACTACAGCCACTCAAAAGTTCATCCTGTAAGTGGATAAGCAACCTGGTGTCCGCTTCCTCGTGATCATATGGTGTCATGGACCTATCAGTTCCTTGGACAATAACTTCGGCATCACATGTGACGACAATTACCTTGATTTCGGCACGTTCAACACTTGCCAATTTTTTTGAAAGGAATTCAAAAAGTTTCTGTTTGTTGGTGGGGTCCACTTAAGTGGGAGATTGTTCCTTCCTTCACACTTTCTCATAACACTCTTACCTCGCTTTTCTCTAGTGGCTTTTTTGAGGCTTGTCGGATTGTATTTGTCCCACACTACATCAGCTCGTTTGCAGCTTTCTAATTGTTTATTGATGTGTGGAAAGAATAAGTCATCAGCATAATCATCAAATGTGGTAATTAAGGGGAGGATATGGACAACAGCGCAGCGGCTCCATCGAGAAGCTTCACATCAACATAATCAAGAGGATCATTTGGGGAATCTTTGTCCAGAATGTTCATAAGATCAGATTTCTTTCCGAAGCGCAGACTTCCATTATCAGGGGGACTATAATGATTCTCACGGCTGAAGAATGTAGCCTCTCTCCTTATGCTTATGCTAGTGAATAGTTTGTAATTGGTACATATATTAGTGAAGAAGTATATATTCTGATACATAAAAATTGTGTAGTTGTACCTATTCCCTGACCCCAAATATGTATATTGCAATGCACCACGTTGTACTACTTTATATTTATGTATTGACTATATCAGCTCCACGTTATGCCAGCCAAAAATTGTGCTATAGCTCACCAGTTGAACTATGCCTTACTTAACGCAATGTCTTAAATGTCAAACAATAATTGCTTTTAAATCGAGAGCTCTTATTTTCAGGGTGGGTTCGCCAAAATCTAGTTCGCTATTAATTGAAGTTTTAATATTGTATTTTCAAAATTATTTGACTATCAATGACATATAACGTCAAACTTGACTTTTAAAATTCATCAAACCAGGTAATTGACAATTGTATCTTACATAAACACATTTATTATTCAATTCACCTATGTAAGTACTATATCAACTCTATATTATCACTTTCTTTTATTGACAGTTATTCAAAATGCTTTCTCAACTTATCTACACAAACCTTGATAACTGCTTTAGCTTTCACTGCAACTTCCAACAAATACCGGATCCTGACGTCCATAGACCGTAACACCTACTGCCCACTTCACAAACAGCAACACCTATGATGGTCTGTGAATCCTTTCAACTGCATTCGTCCCGTCAAATCAACTCCTCTGCTCCCAAAATCCAGTCCTTGTTCCTCCTGAATGTCACTGCCACACGAACTAACTCCTGGTAAGTTGCTATATTATGATGTTCCAAATCTAAGTTTGTTCCCTTTTTGCAGATAGTCCGATGTCTCTTGTTATACTTACAAAATATCCAAATCAAATCAGTTACTTGTAAGAACCTCCAATAATATCTTGTATGTATGAATAAATCCAAAAATCTTCAAATAATGTAACCTTCTGTTTTCTTTATTTTCAATTAACTGTATTTGTATAATCTCTTCACCGATTATATGTCTCCATGAATTACATTTTACGTTTTTGCCTATCACACCACGCAGATCTGTTTATAGCCCTTTTTAATTTGTATATACCAAAAATAACACAAATTAAGGCATAATTTCTAGTTTTATTTAACGAAATTCTTTCTTTCAAAATTACATGTATGCTTTTTCATGAGTTGTTTTAGTAACTAACTAAACAAATTTCTATCCCTATTAGATACAATTCTTAGTGCACACTTCCTATATTTTAAAATAATACTATTATAAGATATTCATTCTGATTATTATTAACAAATACATTTGTCTAATGTTACCTTGGTTTGTTCTTTATTAAGTTTAATACAGCCATTAAGTTTATTTATTTCAATTAATATCGCACTATCAAATGGCTCCTTTCATTGTATCAATTAATTTCATTATTCATATTCGAAATGTTACACCCATCAAGATCTAATTATTGTAACCTTCCAAATTTATTAGTTTTTTAATATTTCTTTCTTATGATTTATTATACTGCATCATGTATCATAACAATATTTAGACATCAAGTTTGTGATTCTTAGTGATTTGGAATCCGAGATATTGCTAATATACTTATATTTCAAAATGGCAGTTATAAAATCCAAGATGGCCTACGGAGGAGTTGGTTCCTATCAAAAATTGAAAGCTAAGTACCTAAGTACCACTTGGAAAAAAATTGGTGCTTTTGTTCGGTGTGTCCACATTTTCATGATAAGCTGTCCTACTACTTGAGATTCGTAGTGCTACCTGTCGAAAATATATTGATATTTGAAGTGGTTTCACGTTCCTGCCCTGTTCGCCTGTTGGATTGCAGATTTGGCGGATGTCACGCTTCCCGGTACGAGGGAAATAAAGGCTTATTGAATTCCGCCCATCAGAGTAATCACCCATCATAGATCTTAAATTGTTGATGGAAACTTTATTTGTAAGCAGCAAAGCACCATCCGTTGTTTACAGATTTAATGTGATCGTAATTTTGTTGCTGATGAACAACCATCTGTTGTTTACCAAATGCTCTTTAGCTTATGTGGTTTACGATTTTGCAGTGTGCCTTTTTATTTGATAAGAATAGTAGACGCCGAAGTAAAAAGATATTCGTGCGCATCAGCCGATTATGGAAAGAACTCGATTTTTTATTAATATAGTTCCTGCCTTATCTATACAATTAGTGTCCGTTCCGGGAGGTCTTGTGGTGGTACTACATACATGAATTGTGTTATCAAATATCTTGTTTGGATCACTTGATTAGTTTTTCAAAGTCGGCCTGGGCAGTTAAGCAAAAACTATTTTCTTTTCAGGTAAACTACCCTTTTTGTTCATGATACAGCAAAATATTACTAAGAAAATTGGTTCAGAATCAGAAATTATGGTCCTATACAAAATATCAGGAAGATACTTGGATTAAACCGTCATTTTTAATAAATACAATTTATTTTCTTCTTATAAGTGTATTATAATAAATAAATTAATTAAAATATCATTCATTTTTTAACTGTATTCCGCTCGCTGCACTCGTTTTTCAATACCCTGTAATCTAGGAGACAAATTGAGCTCGCTCGGGAACGAAGTTTCCGGGTACGAGATGTGGGGAGACGAAATATCCCGGGAACGAAATGTGGGGTACGAAATGTGGGGAACAAAATGTGGGGAACGAACTTTCCGTATCCCGTTTAATCTGGCGTCCATAACTACTGGTTTATTACTTATTACAACAGCTAGATAAATTTATTACGCATTTTCTAGGACCACGACCCCTATCCAACATTCTGTTTCAGTTGGTTGTTTAAAATATTAACAAGTTCTGACGTTGACATTCTTGTTTATTGCTACATTTTACCCAAAACTACTGCACAAACGATGTAATTTCAATAAACCATTTCCTGAATATTATAGTTATTTCGTAGCCTACTTTTCGAAATTTTAGCTTTTGGTTTTTTCCATGGCTTAGTTTGTGTCACTGATGCTTAACCGAAAGCTTCAGAAACAAAAGTATTTTTATAGTTGTTTTAATAAATCAATAATCAAATATATGGTCTCGAAGCAATACCATACTTCCCACAGAGCTTCTTCCTAAAAGGAGCATAACGAACGATAGCAGGCCGTTGCCACAACAATTACCGTTAAGTTTAAAACTTGTTCTGAGGAACGTTTTTCGAGGCATGTCTAATTTACACCGCTATTCATATTCAGATATTTAAAAAGCCTTTTAAACGATTTGGAAGAATGCACGCTGTCGGAGCTTTAAAAGGGTTTTACTGATTCTGATTCTAATTACTATACGTTGGAAACGATTTTTAGTTACATACAAGCTTAACTATGAATCACCTTTATATATAATTTATACCGAAATGATGTTTTGGAATATGGGATGAATAGCAAAGCTAGCGGAAAATCAGTACGAATTCTAGATTCTATTTTATATTAACGAGCGACTTATCAGTTACAATAAGCGAAAATTATTATATTAGATAATGTATCCGCAGTAATTAGTATTTTTATAATTAGTAAGCTTTGGGGCATTTTAAGCTCTGTTTAAACAATAATTTCAGCCGTTTTAAAAATAACCTAAATTGCATTTAGATACGTTACAGCACAATATAAGCAAAAGCATAAATGTTATTCCAAAGTTAACAATACGAGTACAGGGGAAGTCCGTGCACTGAAGGGACATTATTCGATATCACGAGTTTGCTCGACGATTTAGTTATTTAGTCACGCTACAATGAGCACCTGAAATTATATAAAGGGCCTGAACATGTTTTTCGCGGTTAAGTTATTAGCTGTGCCATAGCAGTCGCTGTTTGGATACTACACTATTGGTTGAAATTTCAAAATATTATACATGTTGAGGGTAAGTAGCAATTCAAAATCTTTTGCGTCGTATGTCTTTAGCCAATAGGAAAATCCGTTGCCATTTACAATCTTTATTTTCCAAAAGGTTCACTCCTGTGTGTATTTGCAGGAAACAATCTGCATTTTCCTGGCGCTGATCGCGGCAGCCTTGACTCGTCCCCAAAGCGCTACTTCCGCAGGGTACTGGGACGGCAATCGCTACTATTATGCTAATGGTACTGCTGGGCCAGTCTTTCAGTTTCCCTACATTATGAATACTACCCAGAATGTGAATCCGAATATTTACCCTACGAATTACAACCCTTACAACCCATGGAGTTGGGGCAACAACGCCAACAACCCGTGGAATCAGGCCAACAGCGGGTTTAATCAGGGTGGCTGGTACTGGGGTCCCAACGGTTGGACTTGGTACAATAGCTACGTGCCTCCTTATTGGAACTTGGCATTCAGCCAGTCCCAGGGGCAACAGACCCAGGGTTGAAACCAACGTTTGTCAATTGCAAGATGTGTGATATTGTTATTTAATTTACTTTAAGTTGCTGCTCTCATTTTATATTTGTTATTGTTATGTATGTGTGACCTAATAAATAAAGTTTTGGTATAACCTTGGCTTTTATTGCAATACAATGTATTAAAGTCTTACGAAATTATCTTGAGACTTTTACTTCTTTTTATGCAGATGATCTAACCCGAAATTAATATTACCTTGTAAACTATATAATGCAATACAATTGAAGCTGCTTGTATAGTTTATAGTCAATAAGTTTGAAACATTTTTGCTGTTGTAATATATTTTTATTTAAAAAATGTACAGAAGTTGCAATTTACGTACATTCGTTAATGCATTTAAAATGAACTTGGCTACTTTTCAAGTCTGGCATAAAATTGGCAAGATCTGAAAAACTTGCACGGGATAGACATAAAGAAATGTTTTATAGCTATTAACATATCTAGGAATGTTATGAGTATCATAACTGCCGCAGATGTTTTGAATTCCGAGCTCGTAGAGCGAGGATTTTAAAACTTCTAAGACAGTTATGATTCATAACATCCGTGATTTGTTCAATAGTTTATCGGTTGCTATATGGTTATGGTTACCATGTAGGGTAATATTCTTTAACCCTACAGATAAGTTATGATCTAGTTACCAGCCTACTTTTGTATATGTAAACAAAGGCTTAATATTCTGAAACCGATAAAATTTTTTTACATCTTTATTATTATTGTTTAATATACGCCACGCGAAACGTTACTGCAAAGTTCTACTGCATAGCAGATCATTAATAAATAATATGCACTACAATTTTGAACCTTCTCAGCATCTTGTCCAATTTAATATTAATCTGCAATTAGATGAAGATGTTGAATTTGACATTACATTCAAATTTTTTTATATAACTTTTCAAAATGTATTGCTTAGATAAGTTATTATTTATTACATTTGTTAGCTGTTTCTAATTAGTGCTGAGAATTACAAGCCATCCGCTGGGCGGTTCCACATGTTATTCTTCATAGTTTGTTTACTCATGAAACGTGCCTTAATAGCAAATATAACAACTGGAGCAAAAATGTTACTGCTTTTATTAGGAGGAACGGACCAGTGTAAAAATGGGATTAGATGCCAATACGTCTTTGGGTTGTTTAGTTTGGGCAGCGTTTACATTGTCTAAACTAAGTAACTTTGCATTTTCCGTACATATACATATGTACAGGGAATTTATTTTAATGGTTAACATAAGAATTTCGTTTTTATGCCATCATTTACTCATACAGGTCATTTCCATGATTACAAATTAGACCAATAGATTAGAGCGTTTATTTTACGAGTTAACATAGGAATTATTACTTGTCCAAAAGACAATTAAGTTATCCTAATCAGGGGCGTGCTGGGCCGCCGGGACACCGGGCGAATGCCCGGTGGCCTGCGCCCGTCAGAGATTGCAATTGGGGAAACGAGATGGTGGTCAAAAAACAAAGCTTTAATCTGGGTTTTCGAAAAATATAAGGTTTAAACCTCAGCGTTGTACGTAGAAATAATAATAACACTAATCGAAATTGAAGAAACTCAAGATATAACTCCCGAAGTTAGAGCGAAAGCCAGAAATTTAAAGGAACAATTATTAAAATATGAAACCATTTTGATTGCACAGATTTATCTCAGAGTATTCAGTATTACTGAACCCGCGTCTAAATATATTCAAACTAGAGGATTAGATCTCTTAAAAAGTCAACAATTGGTTTCCGCCGCTCTTGTTCAACTTAGATCCATTCAAACGGATATGACAAGCATTAAGTTAGAAACAGATAACTTTATTGACTGGGCCGAAAACGAATTTGATTCTAGAGGTGCAGATGTGCTATTGGAACATAATTTTCCTGCGAAACGCTCCAGGAGAGTAAAAACAATGCCTGGTGAATTTTCTCGTGATAATCCGATTGAAAATGATTTTTCAAAATTCACTGTTGAAGTCCACAATTTTATTTTGGATCGTGTCATTGAAAGCATGGATTCCAGATTCCAGAAAAACAGAGAATTCTATTTAGATCTTTTATATTCTGTCGCCCTCTAATTTTAAAGAATTAAAAGATACCCCTATTCCATCAAACGCCTTCAGTAAATTGGCTGAAACATTATCTCATTTCGATAACAGTGTAACTAAAGAAACCTACAGTCTGAACTCATTAACTTTATTCTTCTTAACATAGAATTTCGGCTTAGGCCGTTAGTATTTGTATATGAACACCCAGCATTTTCTGGCTTAATGTGCCTTGAGTATCTTGAGAACGGGGATACTTAAGCAAATTTGCGGTTTTGCTGTTTGTGCATCCATATTCACTAACGTTTCGCAAGACCTTGCAGCTTGCATCATCAGAGTGAAAGTCGCACTAAGAAAAGAAGGTCGGTGTGGAGCTATTGATAGTCCTCCGTGCCAGGCGCGCGGAGTGGCGTAACACTGGTTGGTCGTCCGAGTGAAACGTAATCCGTGGGGAGTGGCCGTATGACGCACAGTGGTTGTAATGCTTTAGATCGTGTATCACAGAGGTCCACATTTTACTAAGCTTGAAATCATCCTCCCTGTTAATATTGTTTCGATGTTTTTCTATTTCTATGGCTTCATGTATCACTCGCGGGAAGTAATGTGGTATTCTGGCCAGTACTCTAGCTTGCTCAAATTCTAAAGTGTGCCCATTTGTAAAGGTATGCTCAGCTACGGCTGATTTTGTGATGCGTTTGTGTTTACAATCGCCTTTATGTTCTTGAAGTCTTAGATCAACTGAACGACCAGTTTCTCCAATGTAACTCAAGCCGCAAGAACAATGAATGCGATATAAGCCAGCGGTTTTTAAACTTGGAATCTTGTCTTTTACCGATCTGAAGCCGTTACCCAAAGTTTCCTTGCTCGTGAACACAGTTTTGATGATGCATCGTTGCAGAACACGTCCTATCTTATCAGTCGAGCCTTTAACGGAAGGTAGAAATGCTATGCCTTCCAGAGGTGGGAATTCTTCTTTAGCCGTTTGTGTCAGCAAACAGCAAAACGGCCAAATCTGCCTAAGTATCCTCGTTCTCAAGATAATCAAACAACACGAGCCACCAAAGAGCCTGACCATCGCGCGGGTTTTTGCTCGACTTCACAAAGTGCAAGGCACATTAAGCCAGAAAATGATGGGTGTTCATATCCAAATACTACGCGGTCTAAGCTGAAATTCTCGTTTCTGTCTGAATTTTCGCAAAATATATTTTTTGCTGAAAAGGTATCGATTCAAAACATAAAGAAAATGACCTTTATTTTCTTCAGATAACCAAAAAAATTTAGGTATAAACAGGATGCTCTATTTGAAAAAATGAAGTTAGGTGCCACCCAGAATTAAATGGGACACCTTATGTGATTATAAATAATTTTTTTGTATTCGCTCCCCAAACTGGTTACTTTGGAAACTGTCTAGGATCCTCAAAATGGCCATTTAGAGGCCTTGTACTTAAAGTCGTCAGGGCAACATTTTAGCGGACTCAAACATTAGTTGCCATGACGACTTTAAGTACAAGGCCTCTAAATGGCCATTTTGATGATCCTAGACAGTTTCCAAAGTAACCAGTTTCGCGCGGCCTCCTAGTATAATGCCGCTTTAATGGTAATTGAAACTTCATATTATAATGTTTGGAGAGCTAATACAAAAAAACGTTGTATGCAACACGTCCTCAAATGGCTTTAGAGGACTTATCTTCATATTACGGACTCGGCTGCGCTTCGCTCCGCCTCGTCCGGAAACATTACGACTCGTCCCCTAAAGCCTTGCTTTGAGGACTAGTTACATAAAGTACTATTAAGTGACGAAGAAATTGCTTAGGTGAAACTTTTATAATTACAAGAATTTTTTCATATATTTTCAATAAAAATCGCTACAGAGCTCGGACTCTTAGGTGGGACACACGTACGCAATAATTGGTTTGGGCCTGGCCTGCTCTGCTGTTTAGGCCCGGCCTGCATTTGTTCTGCCAGCACGCCCCTGATCCTAATGTATAGAATTGAAGAAAAAATACAACACACAAGTTGTACCTACGTATATACAGTCAGACCTGGCCGTTCGCGGGGGTTACGTTCCAGAAGAATGCCGCGAAGCGCAAAACAGCGATGCGCGAGTAAACACATAAATGATAAAAACAGGGTTAGGTTCTATAAACTAAATTTATCTATACTATGCAACTTCAAAAAATTCAAAAATACATACACGTGCGTATACAAACATGCAAATACGTATATTTTCAAAACATACTCAAATACGTACATTTTCAAAACATAAAATATAAAGCAAAAACACTAAAACAAAAAACATTAAATTTTACAATTTATTTCAGGTCCGGTTTGGTAATCAAAGATTCAAATAAATAGGCTCGATAAGTGTGTTTACAAGTTCGTGATAAATAATGTTATTTAGGTGTTCATGACATAGACCGCATACGTCTGCTTTATTTACCTTATGAAGGTCACTAACCTGACGTTAACTTTAAATCGCTGTTAAAATAAACAAACGCTTATCAAAACTTTGGGGCTTATGACATATTATTCATTAGTAACTAAATTTTATTCGCTTTTGTTTATTTTAACAGCGAATTAATGTTAACGTCAAATTAGTGGCCTTCGTAAGACCGGCCGTTAACGTGTGAAAGTTGAAACAGTTAACGTTGGCAATTCCATCCGCAAACGGCAAAGAAAAGGAAGGACAAAGATGCACCGCGTAATATCAAATCAGCGAACCGCAAATCCGCGAACGGCGAGGTCTGACTGTACTTTTTAGTTCATATCTACATTCCGGTAACAAAATTAAAGTTTCTTATTAGCAAGTACCTAATTCAAATTCATATGTTAACTCGTAAAATAAACGCTCTAATCTATTGATTTGATTGGTAGCTATGGAAGTGACCTGTATGATTAAATGCTGGCATAGAAACGAGACTGATACCATTAAAATAAATTCACTGTATATGTATTTATATTTTTAAAGTCCCACCAATTTATTCTATTACAATCCGCCATTAAGTTTTAGTATAAACAGCTGACACTAACATCTCAACCCTGCTAGTGGCCGTCTGCCATCCTACCACCGTCTGCCAGCAAGTACAGCTCGGCAATAGATTATTCCCACGAAATATAATTCATGTTTAAGAAAAATACAATTCGACATTCCGTTAGTATCACGCTATTTAATATTTACTTGCAAATTTACAATTTTACAAGGGGCCAAAATCAAACAAAATGACACATTTTTCTAATTTAAAAATTGAGAAAATAAGGCAAAACATATCCCCTCCCCCTATCTCACAACCCCATCTCGAATTCTCTTAAAAAATACAGCCGACCAGTAGAAAGTTGTTACGGTATCAAACGGTTCTTACGACGCCTGCCGATGGGCAGGCACCGATCGCTAAGCGAATCCGGGAAATTTGGTACGCTCACCCTGGAAGATCGATAAAACAAGCTAAAGGCCCCAGCTGAAATGCGATCAGGGAGATAGGCGGGGTTAACACCGATACGCCACAGGACGAGAGTCACTTAATACGTGTTGATGATTATCAAAGAATGGGCGCCACCAGCTCTGACTCGGGATCTCCACGTTCTGCCGGAACTGGACGGCGAAACGGGGCGGGGTTGCAATCAGGTACTACTTCGGATAGCACCTGAATACGCGAATAACTATGTCGAGAAAATACGCGAATAACTATTTCGAGAAAATACGCGAATAACTATGTCGAGAAAATACGCGAATAACTATTTCGAGAAAATACGCGAATAACTATGTCGAGAAAATACGCGAATAACTATGTCGAGAAAATCGCCGTACAATGCCAGCCGCAACCACCTACCTGGAAGGCCTACCCTCCGCGTCTGGTCCTCCCCTCACAGCTGTAGTGGCACAGCGACACAGTGGCCCTGTAATATGTATACACCAGACAATAGTGTCAAGAAGAAACAAAACGGCGATAATATTAATACTTCTATTGAATCCCTGGGGGTGATCTAAATACATACATATATACACAGGTTACAAAACATCATGGTCTTTAAAAAAACTTAATGGTTAAGCCGAGCTGGGGAAAAGCGCTTAATGCCTAAGGGGTTGGCGTACAGTCGAGTCGGGTACCTTATCCAGGCCAGGTGTAATGGGTAAACGTGGGCTTAAACCCAACGGCCGGTCGCCGTTACGCGTGCAAACAAAACCTGCATTCGGACACGAAACCTCTGAACACCCTGTACTAGGTCGTGATAAAATTTGCCTGGCGGCACAAACCAACGATAGTTAATCTTAAATTTAGGCGCTGACGGCGCTGTCGATTAAGTGGGCTAACGGCGCACGAACTGACGCACACCACTGGATTTTTCAGCAGAGTGTACTTTCACTGCACTCTATCACACAAAGTGTTCCGCCCGCAACGTGCGATTATGATTGGCACCGCACTGCAGCAAATTGTATGGAAGAAGCGGTACTCACGAAATTAGTTGAACAAAGCAAGCGTCAGTACGCACAAATGCTATTTTTATACGGAGTGTACCACGCTCTGGCTTCGCATTGCAGCAATTTGTATGCGAGATGCGGTACTCACAAAATTAGTTGATCAAAGCAAGGGTCAGTATGCACAAATGTTATTTTTCAAGCGTTACCTGGCTAGCTCGGCCATCTTGCAGATGGGGAAACCTCCCTGGCAGCAAATGGTATGCGGGATTTGGCATTGCGGCGAAGCTCAAACGATGCGGAAGGCGAAAATGGCTGGCTTACTCACGAGTCCCCTTGTCGGGAGAAGTCTGCGACGACCTACCTAGGTTATGCAGAACTTGAGCTGCAAGACTGGTTGGCGCTCATTATATTTGGTAATTACATCAATTACGCACGCTGTCTCCACTGCATCTAGCTGGGGGGCTCTTAAACATATCCTCGTAGTCTTGCAATATTTGAAAGTATTTAGGGAAACGATAGTTAACACGAATGGACGGTAAGAAAAGGGTAGTTGCCAACGCGGGACTTGATTTTTCTTATCTATACTTAGCTCTATGGTAGAGTTTATGTTGCAGTAACGAGATGAGTTGCAAATAGTAGCCAGGATTTATATGTGTGTATTTGTATTCTTTTCTCGTATACGTATTGATAATTGTAAGTTGCGGCAAAAAAAAAATGTGACAGTTAAGTCTATTTTCGCGATTATTCCACCTTTCGTCACTGCATTTCTATGCGGTTAAATTACTTTGTCATATTATTTTTAATTTGGAATTGCTTGGCAGATGTCAAATATTCAATATTGCAGTATGACACATCAATAAAACAAATTCAAGCAGTTAGAATTAGACAAAAATCTGTTATAAGAGTTGTCCCATTTTTTAATGGCTGCAACTTTACATGCATTATTTTGCGTCTATTTTGGCATTATGTATTGACATTTATGTAAGTGGTGAATATCATTAAATTGCAACATAAATTTAATTAATTTGATTGCCGTTACGTTTCTGCATTTGGCAACATTTTGAGTGGCTTGTTTTCTGCTAATAAAGTTGAAATTCAAGTTAAGGGGTTGTGATCAATATGAGGCCTTGATTAATTTTGGTTGTAACAAGTACAGCGCTCGTAGTACTCAGTTTATGTAGGTCTGTACGTTTTTGTAGGTGAAAAAGGAAACCCTTTGTTGGTTTATCAATTGGTCTGTGGATGTTAGGTATCTTATTTGGATATTTTATTATTAAACATTTAATCCTCGTTGGTTTTATTTTTACTTAATTGATCGGTTGTGTTGTGTGTTAGATTTGAGAGGTCTGTGTATGTTGTGGGATTCTTAGCATGCATTTTTGTGGTTGAGTAACTGGTTGTGCTGTAATTTTGATTTGAATGCCTGGTTTTGCTTGGGAGAATTTTGGGATATACTTTTTTGTGATTTGGTGGATTGGTCTTAAATTACTATTAGTTAATTGTTTATTATTTATAAGAATCCCCTAAATATTACTTTCAAAATAAACGTATTCCTAACTATGACTATTTACAATGAGCGCTAAAGCCTACGGCAACTTAGTTAGTTACTCATTAGTCATTACCTTAACTGTTCAACGTACAAGCGAATATCATAACAATATATTGAACTCAACCTTCAAGTATGCTATTAATCTATTTTTTTTAATTACAAATTGCCCTATTTTGTATTATAATGTCAATAATTACTAATATAGTTAGCTGCTGAAAAATCAGGGTTGGATTCTTTTATCTAGTTACTTGATTTCTGAAATGTTGATATTCTAATATTTTAAATCTCATTCTCATAATTTACAATACTTATGTCAACCGACTGTCAAAACAAATTTGAAATTCAATTGTCAAATGCCCAATATTTTCAGTGGTACACAACAATATTCAAAACACAGTAAGTAATTATTTCTTAATTAGTTCACCTTTTTATTGTCTATTTCATTTCTAGTTATGATTTTTAATAAGAAATCACCAACCTTTTATTTGGTTCACACAACGTTCCAGATGGCAACCTCCTTTTGATCTGCGAATCGACCCTTTCAAGCACCTTCCTGCAATGCACTGTTCACAAACAGTACAAAAGTTTGGTGTAACAAAATTCATAACTATTCAACTATTTCAAATTGAATTATTTTTAATATAAGTTCAATTTAAAGTAAAAAGAAATTTTATTTACTAAATATGTCAGAAGTAAAATAATACCTAAATATTAAAATATCTTTATTAGTATAAAGTCAACATTGTGGATCATTAGTTGTATATAAGCATTGCTGTGGATGAATTAGAGGTAGACTGTTAAATATAACAGAAATATATAGGAGTGTAAAGGTTAACCTCGTGGGCCATTATTTGGCAACAATCATTGACGTGGACCAGTTGGAGGTGGCCAGCTGAATGTTAGTAGAAGTAGAAAGGTCGACGTAACCGCTTCTTACACAATAATTATTAACACGCTACAATGCTACATTCTGCACAGCTTACACAACACATGCACATCTCATCTACAAACATACGCGCCTGCACCAAGTCAAAGAAAAATCATAAATTATACGTATATTGTTCTAGAAATGCCCTATTGCAATTTGCTAATTTGTAACTTAATAATGCTTTATCTAATTTTTTGCATTCTGGAGATTTGATACCTAATCGAGACCAGTAATTTAGTAATTGAATTACCAGAAAGTAATTAAAATGCCGCGAGTAATTTCAATTACCACAAGTATTCAAATACGTGTAAATTAATTTAAATACTTTAGAGTAATTTAATTACTCAACAGTAATTGAGTAATTGAATGTAATAATTAATTATACTTGTCAAGTACTTTTGAAAAAATATGACAATTACCAATTACAATTACCGTATTCTGAAAAGCAATGCAATTTCAAGACAAATCAATAAACATGGGTTTAATTAGTAAATTAATGACAAAGTAATGAATTACTGCTCAGCTATGTGCGTGAAAAGCTTCGAGATTTGAACCTATCTTACTTCGTGATATCTGAAATAGCTTATTTGACTTCATAATGCTCGGGACACCGCTTAACAAATGCAAATCATACAGTAAATTAAAGAAATCTATGAAGATAACGTTAATAAAAACAAATTTAAACAAGTCAATCTTGCAGCTGCAACTATAACGAAGAGTAAACAAAACAATTTCCAAGAATTCTGCCTTCACTTCGTAGCGTCATGTCGCGCGATAAGCAAAAACCTCAACATGTGTTCACCTCAAGAAAAAGTTTGCATTGATAAACAACATTGATAATGGTGCAGAGCGCTTAATGTTTTTTTTATTTTTAACGGAGATGCGCCCCAAAACTTATTTCACAACATGCAAACTTATTCCATGTACAAAATTGAAAGTAATTTACTCCTGCAGAATTTTTGCCTAGAACATATCCAAAACTTGCGGTAATTAACACATGCAATACAAAATAATAAAACCTATTTAACTGTTTAGCTAAGTGCAGCGATTTGCTCGACGGCAAGATGTGAAAATCAAGGAGGTGGTCACAGGGCGCTGGTTGAAAATCTAGCCGTGCGATGATTCGGTAGACACTAGAAATTGATCAAAAACTACGGGTATAAAAGTGTGAGCCGCGGCCGGCGTCCGAACATCGATAAATCCAAAGTGGATAGCTCTAAGGATGTCGATGGGCGAAATGTGCGTGGTTATATATAATATGAGGGTATATCTCTCAGAATTGCTTCGGAGGGAAGGTAAATAGTGGATGGCGGCAGTTTAAGTATACCGGGTGACAATGATGCTTATATCTTCTTTATTTATGAATAGATTTGGATAAAATTTTATACCAAGATACTAGACGTAATTTCTGATTGGTCTATAGACATAGTCAAAATGGCTGACTTCCGGTTTTACAGGAAATGATAGCAACTTTGATTTTTTAAATGGAACACCCTGTATATTTTAAACATGGCCCTAGTCTCATTGTCACCCGGTATATTCCAGGGGCTTACAGTATGGTTGTGGAACAATAGATATAGGAACGGTACGATGCATAGTCGGGATGAAGTTCTAATGTGATTCTGACATGATACCAAATCAGATTGATAGGCTGCGCTATGGAAGCTGGAGATACGCCACAAAGGTAGTTTTTTTTTCGTAAAATTGACATGGAAAGGAGCTTTCCACACGGAACGCTCACATCACACACACAAACCCTTTGCTCGACTGTCCCTGACCAACTAAAAGTATTCTTACTCTCGCCCTCGCCTGAACTTGACACGATAGCTCAACCAAACGCCAACCCCTTTTCTCTTTTGTGCGCGGCAAACGCAGTAGCAGCAGGAATTTTTAAATGGATCTACCTATTGTATAATTTTATATATACTCTTCTATATTTATATATACTCTGGTTTTGTCGTTTTCTACACTTACAGGTATCAAATTTAGTAATAATAAAATTGAGGATTTTTAAAGCACTTTAAGAAATAACGTAAACTTTTAGTATGATCCGGGGAAGATATTAATTTCTATTAAAGTTAAAGGTAAAATGAGTCAATTTTGATTTGATTAAAAATGTGTTAAAAAGAAAGAGCTGGCGATGGCTTAAGTAGTTCCGTTTTTCTACTTAAAGCTAGTGCTTTCTTGTTTTTCTATTTTTTCAAAATAAAATTTGTTAGCAATTTTTATTTACTATGGTCGTTCTTTTATCATGCCCAGATGTATTGTTATGTTAAAATGAAGTGCATTTGTTATCGGTAATATTTACTAAATCTTCTTATAGCCTCTAATAAATAAATAATTATGTGTACGATGATCTTGTGGAGAGTGAAGTAAGTTACGAACAATTATGTAGACGGAATCTTTAAGATGACATGTATCTTTGTATCATATTTTTTAATTCTCAGTAAATAGGAATTCTCTTCTTGACAATTTTTTGGGATATGAAAAATAATTCAAGGCTTCGATACACATTTTCTGGGATGAGATTAAATAAAGCAGTAAAAATACCATATACAGATGGAATAAACGCAATATGTACTCGTAAATAGTAGTTTTTATTTAAAACGAGCATCTATAAATAACAAACACGATAAAGCATTATTACGAGTAGGTAATGCAATTTAATTAAGGATTACTCATGACCTTTTATAAATCGAACGTTTGTGGACAGCGTGTCTGTGTTGCAATACAATGTAATACTGCACGTGATTTCTGAGTTTTCTAGAATTACGAACTGGTCGTAAACATCAACATAGTTAAATTTCTTAATATGATATAAACACTTTACAACCGGAAACAAGCAGAATTACTAATTCCCATATATAACATACTATAGCTAGCGGAAAACAAGTTAAATTTAATGAATTTTATACTATATGATTCGTGGCAACTTAATATGCATTCTTGAAACCAAGTGCAATCATTTATATTTCAAAAATGTTATTCTTGTGTTGCATTCCCAAGCAGTTAAATAATCGAAATGCTTGGAATTTTGTGAGTCATTATCGTTATAAAAATATAAAAAATGAACTACTTCTGAGAATTAAACGCGTTGTCGCTTACTATAACTGTTCAATGCAAGGGAAGCAAGCACACAACGTTCAAGTAATAATCTATTGTAATGCAATTATCTTCCGAACTGTATATAAACAGTTGCATTTGTATCACCACTTCCATAAAAGCATATCCGAATATACTTGAAGTTGCAAGTGAAATATAGCAGTACCGGCCATGCAAAAGGTATGTACAAATTTTCTGAATAAGCAAAACACTTGCGTAGCTAATATTTATCAATACTCTGTTTACAAAATTTCAAAGTCTTGCTTATATTTTTGATGGTTTTTATTGCGATTACGTTTTATTAAAAATATCTTTTTACAGCAAATATTCATAATCATCAGCGTTTTATCAACCTTGTCCTTTGCTAATTACCCTCAGAAAGTTAGTTCGAGAAGGAAGACCTCAATTGTAGTTCCAAACATTAATCCACAGCCTTCACAAGCTGGTGCACAGTATGTTTCCAACCAGTATCCGTATCCTGTAATGTATCCCACATTTAATTGGGACAATAGATGGCGGCAGGGCGGTTGGTACTGGCGCCGGGGCGGCTGGTACTGGCGCCCTGTTGGTTGGAATGGGTCTAATTCTAGTCCATGGAATAGTAATGTTAATGTACCTGTTCAGGGCTAAATTTTTAAGATTCATTTGGATAGTACCGTCGTTTAATGTTAATATCTAATAATTTATTGCTTTTTTATGTGTACCTATTGCCCAAATATGTAATCTTTTAAAACAATTACTGCATAGTTTTTCAAAACTATAGGGTGTGTCTGTCATAATTTTTAAAATATATATTTATATCAGACAAACCTAAAACTTATTTCGCCTTTATTTCACTCCCTTTTACCGAAATACATATTTTCTCCGAGAATCGATAATTATACTACGCGTTTACAATGTTTACATAATAGAATTTCAGCTAATGACCTATATGTGGTTGGTTCGCTGAATAATTTATATTTAGTTTTCCACTAAGTCACCAGAAAAAACCTAGTCTTACGAAGGTGGGAAGTTGCAAAAGTAAAGCGCATAAAAAACTTTTGGCTTTGTTGGAGAATCGGCCCTGCTGAATTTACAAGAAATTTAACACCAAATTTATATATTTTTTAAATTTATTTCAGCTGTTTGCTGAAAAATGTGTAAGTTCTTCGCCTTCTTCTGAAGAGACTCCAACTGAATAGCTTTGAATTGAATGCCTACGCCAATTGTGGCCACTTATCTACTATCTTCCTCTCCAAACTATTTCTGGATATTTGATTTAACCGCCATCGCATCGGTGCAAATCTCAACACATCCCTTCCTCCAGGGCCGGATTGGGTATTTGAACCGGTCCGGGCGAGTGACACCAAATCGGCCCCTTTTAAAAATGCCTCATTTTATAAGGCAAACAAACTCAATTATTAAACATAAAAAATTGTTTTTAAATGAAACGATATATTCGAAAAACGTTATTCTAATAATACAAAAAGTATTTAAACAATATAAAAAAGATTAGTAAACCCGTACTGCACATTGGTGTAACTATGTATAAAGTATGAAAGAAACAAATATAGTATTAAGATTATGGTAGAATATCACATTACAAGTAAGTTTTTCATGATTTTACACTTATAGGTCAGGAGACGCCAAATATTCCCTAGACACTAGAACGTCCTTTTCGGAAGACATTAACATGAAAGCCACCAAATGAGCTGGAGACAACTAGCTCTTTGCTCTACTTAAATAAAAGTTAATTTAGGAGGGAGGAATTTAGGATCGTTCATACGCAACTTGTAAACTAGAAAGTGTAAATAAATATCTTTTGCAATCGTGTACTAAAATGTCAACTTTTTCGTTATCATTATTAATCTCAAAATTATGTTTTCATTCACGAATAAATGGTTACTTACCTACCAAAGGCGTAAGAAGGGGTTTATGGGCCGTGCTGTGAAAACAAGGGCAATACACGCTAGTTATGCACATAACATTTTACGTACGGGCCGGAATATTCACAATTAAAATCAGACTTATAATTTTTAGAAATGCTGGCACCCTATGATATCATGGTTTGGTAAACTGATAAACAAGACACTAAGCGGGTCGTCAAAATTACATACTCTTTATTAGTGGAAAAATCCTACTTTTTAATGTTGCCTTGAAAAAAAAGTTGCGTTTATTAGAGAAATGTAAAATATTTTGTATGCAACACATTGCAGAATTATTGTTTTTTTAACAACTCGTAAAAACACCTACATTTTTTCACTTATTTGATAAATAACTATCACGACGACCCGTTCAGTGCCGCTTTGCTGGCCATAAAGTGGCTACTCTATTTTCAAATGATCTATTATTTGTTATTTATATCTGTGATACGAGGAATGGAATGCTTTTGAAGCTTTTAAATTTATTTCCGTATTCCAAGTGGAAAATAACATATTGTATGCACCACGGGTATTACTTAATATTTATATCCTTCGGGCACAACAATTTTCATAATACGCTTGGTATATAAAAAATATTATGGCTCTAGGGCCTTAAAGTAACATACTACGTCCTCAAAATATAAAGTTACATTTTTAACGTTACCAATAATGACGTGAAAAAATTGCTTTCTCAACATAACCTAGAATACCTAAAAATGTTGGTTTAGTACAGATTTCCAAAAATCTTGTATGCAACACGTTGCAAAAATCAGTATTGTTCCCACTCGTCGTAATTGACAATATTTTCGACTCGTGAAAAGAACTACCCTCATTTTGCAACTTCTTCATAAATAAACCTATTTTGCAATCCTGTATTAAAATGTCAACTTTTTAGTTGTCATTGTTAATGTCAAAATGACATGCTTTTTATCACGCTTTGCCGTAAATTTATATGTTAATATAACCTATCTAAATAATATAATATATCTAAAAATTTGTGTTTATTATAGAATTGCAAAGAAAATTCAAAAATTGTATGCAATACGTTGCAAAAGTTAGTATTTATCACTCTTCGTCCAACAAGCAAACCGACTCATTTTCCAACTTGTTTCATAAATAATATGCTTTTTCTAGATCAGCTTATGCTTCAGCATGTAAATTATATTTCTTCAGAACGCAGTAGCAACAAACTATACATTTTTTGCAGAAGTTGTGATCAACAGTACGGTTTCCTGCTTCATAATTATCCTGTTCGATTTTTCTTTGTTAACGCTGATGGCAACTTATTCCACTTGAAACCAAAGTTCAAAAGTTTCATTTGTAGATTGCCTGGCGTCACTTCAAGAAAAAACTTGGTTACCTTTTTGTGGACAATATGTCGACAGGTTTGGAAGAAAAGATAAACTCGACGGGTGAAAGCATCGAAGTGCTGGGACAAATTCTTTGTCCACAGTCACATTAAAAATTTATATTCTAATTTTGTTATTTATAGCTGGATTTTGTGGTGCTTCATCATCGCAACTTTTGTCGGCCTGATAAAGTTCGCTGGTCAGATACTTCCGAACAGCGCTCTTTTTCACTCCTTTGGCTTTTGTGTCCACTTTAGATACGCTGTTTACACAGTATGATTTTGCACCGACCCCATAAAAGCTACGTACGACTACGCCAGCATATTCGTCCTTGAATTTGCCAACAACAGACTCGGTTTTCGGAATACCGTGCAGATTATCCACATAATTTGCAGTATCGAACCAATGAAGGTTGCGTTTCATGTCATCATAAAAATTGTTTGTTTTAATTTCTATAATGAAGGAGTCAGTGTCTGTGTAGAGTAAAGAGACATTTTTGTCATAACGTTTTTTCAGAAACCCATAAAAAATCGTACATGACATTTGTTTGCGTTCACAGTACTGCCAACCACCACAATTTATCTTAGGGAGTTCCAGCGGTTGCCAAACGGTTGGGAACTACGACCGCCTTGCCAGTTGGGTGGCCTAACCGAATCAAGAATCCAGTTAAAATTTTATTTTGTATTTACAATTACAAATATTTATTTTTACAAGTAAAATCTTATCATGTACATAGTAGTGAATACATGTATTTCCTGTTGAGTTCTTTAAATTAGTCAAAGTATAAGTAAACCGGATCCTGGCCTTACACAGAAGCTACCATTCATAAGGGCATATACCGGGTGTCCGTTCTCAAAGTCGAACATAGGCGATTAACATTGTATTGAACGTTTTTGTCGATTCCTGCTCGCCAATTCAACTTACAGGGAAGGTAGTGGTATCAACGGAAAGATAAAATTATTACGCACCATATGATACCAATAATAATATTCAAGATGCGATTTTTATTTTAAAATACTAATTTAAAACTTGGAAATTTTTAAATATGCCATGCCTTGCTTTTCAAGTTTGTTAGCATTTGTCAAAAAAAATGGTAATTAGTTGGCGTATATCAGATATTTTCTGTCAACGTCTGTTAAAATTATCTATAGAAAAATGAATTATTTCAATGAAGAACGAGTGAATGCACTAATGTTAATTGCCTATGTTCGACTTTGAGAATGGACACACGGTATAATTAGTGCTACAGGTTAATTTACAAAACTAAGTATAAACCAGAAATCTTTGTAAAGCCCCAGCTAGCATTGCATATGTACAAAGAAAATGTTTTATGTTTATCTGCCCCGATAGCTCATATTGCAAACATTATATTAAACACGGGCACATCATACCTATATAATAATCGAGAACACTAAAGGCCGTGTTTACACGATCAAAAGTATCATGGTCGCAATCAACTGATTCTATTTTCGGGGTTTTGTAAACAAACTTCCCAGAACTTTTAATAGCGATATTATCACAGAAAACAATTACTTATTATGCCTATTACTTGTGTTTATTAAAACTACGCACACATCTTCAAGCAGAAGTCCATTTTCGTTATTAATAAAGAGATTTCATATCTGCTTATTAAACGCTATTGTGCAAAGGCCAGAAAATTATGCGCAGAATTGAAAAAGTTACAACGGAGAGTTAGTGCCACAACAGAAAAATTAATCCTGAACCGAAAATTATTACGTATGGCAAAAAATTCCAATATAATCTTCAGTCAAGTGTTTTAAGCCAAGAAGCAATTCAGTTTTGTTTATCGCAGTTAAGAAAGAGAAACATTAAACCACACGGACGAAGATTTAGCACAGATGAAAAGATTTTAGCTTTATCTATTTATAAACACTCTGGAAAAGGCTACAATTTTTTACGAAAATTGTTTGCTTTACCATGTCGTCAAACGGTAACTAAATTATTAAACGCAATACCTATAAATGCTGGTGCGAATAATATGCTATTTAAATATTTAAAAGAAAACTCTTTCAAAATGACAAAAAAGGATAAATACTGTGTATTGATTTTTGACGAAATGTGTCTTTTGCCAAGTATATCGTATGATAAACATTCAGATAGATTTATAGGATTTGAAGATTTTGGTTATAAGGAAAATCTGGAAATAGCAAACCATGTACTTGTTCTTAAATTGAGGGGAGTATTTTCCATATGGAAACAAAACATAGGATATATTTTTACAAATTCTGGAATAAAGAACAAAGATTTAGTGGAAATGTTAAAGTTAACGGTACGTAAAACTCAAGAATGTAATCTTAAGATCGTTGCAACAATTTGTGATCAAGGTTCAGCTAATCAAGCAGCTATTAACTATTTAGTGAGAGAATCAACAACTGACTCTAAAAGAAAATTAATAATAAACAATGAAGAAATCATACCATTATATGATCCTCCACACCTGTTGAAAGGCATTCGTAATAACTGTCTTTCTAAAAATTTAATATGGAATAAAGGCGAACATACTTGCACTGCAAAATGGAAAGACATAAAAAATGCTTCTATGATAGATGGATAGAGTGGTGAGTTTGCTGCGATGCCAAAATTAACAGATCAACATGTTATACCAGCAAAAATAAATAAAATGAATGTCTCTTTTTGTACGCAAGTATTCAGTCATACAGTTGCAGCCACGATGCGCTTAATGGCTAAAAAACGTAAGTAACATATGTCAGGCTTTTAAGTACACTTACAAAAGTTTCTGTAATTTTAGATGACCGAACCCCTGATGGAAATGTTAATTTAAATGAGAGGGCTCTAGAAACAGCACAAATTATAATGTTTTTTGACAAACTCTTTGACAGTCTTAACGGAGGAACGTTAAGACCACACATTGGTAAACCTTTAAGAGGAGGAGTTACTCAGAAATCACCACATGTAAATTTTTGGAAAGAATCTATTGAAACTCTAAAATCCATATCATTTGAGCGAAGTAAACCTCCTTCTTTAAAAAATTTCATTGTGACGTTTGAAGGTTTCATCGACATACATGAAAAATTGCAAAGTGATGGATTTAAATTTTTCTTACCGAGCGCGTTTAATCAAGATTCTCTTGAAAACTATTTTGGTAAAATTAGGAAACAACGGGGACGGAATGTAAATCCCACACGTCAGCAATTTTCAGAGTCGTATAAAACACTTCTTGTTCAAGAAATTGTAACTTCTCCTAGAGGTGGAAACTGTGAGAGAACCAATTTAACAAATGTCTGTTCTTTAAAATCTTTGTTAGATCATCCCCTTCCAAATAATCAAAGTTTCAATAACAACCAAACGGAGATTATTAATTTCAATGTAATTAAACAAGTTTCATCTTTAAAAGGAATTTATTTTCGAAAAAAATTATATGTAAATATGATTTCATACGTCATATCTGGATGGGCAGCAAAAAAATTAAAAAACCTCTGTTCTGTTTGCAAATCACAAATTTATCGAAATCATTTAAATAATAGTGATGTAGACGCTTTGTCATACGAAAAAGAATTTGGAGGGAAAATACCACACCGATTAAAGTACTGTACCTTAGTGTTTATAAATTGTATAAATAAGACATATAAAATTACAAATATTTTATTAAACAATATGCATGGTACAAGAGGAAACCGACAATTTATTATAAGTTTTGTAAAAATTCAAGTACATTTTCCATTTTCTTGCAGCCATAAAGAGAGTTTAACAGATACAATAGTTTGCAAGGTAGTAGATTTAGCTATTTTCAAATTCATTAGAGGGCTAAATCATATAAATAAAGGAGAACGATCCAAACGTGTGTGTCCGTCACGACAATTGCAGACGCGATGTCCCCCATTTGCGTTTGCATTAATTTCGCCGTCGCCTCGATTTCGTGACCGGGGCGGAGCCCCGAAGGCCCCTTTGGAGAGGGGCGGAGCCCGGAACGTCCTTTGGAGAAAGGCAGGGCCCCGAGGACCCCCTTGGAGAGGGGCGGAGTCCTAAGGGCCCCCTTGAAGAGGGGCGGAGCCCCGTGAGCCCCCTTGGAGAGGGGCGGAACCCCGATGGAACCTTGGAGAGGGAGGAGCCCCAGTTGAAAACGTCTGAAATATTACTGAAATATGACTACAAATACCTGTGTAAACTGCAGGAGTTGTCTGTACCGCATTCACTCCATTTGTTACACTGTGACAGGACAGGATTTTCATGTGCATTTTTTAACGGTGTCAGTGACATTTAGTAACAAAATATTACTAAAGTCAAAATTATTGCTTGGTTAAAATTTATTTTGCATTCGTACTTACTTTATTTTTGTGTATAAAATAACACAAGTGGACATCAATGATGATACAATATTTATTTTAATGCTTAGACCGTGTTCAGTAACTGAGCTACTTTAGATAATTTGTAAAATGTCAATGTCTTATTTTGACATTAGTAACTTTTTGTAACTGAATATGCGTACACTGCTAAAAATATTCAATAGGACATTGACACGACTCTTAATGGCGGATTTTAAAACAACCAATCAGAAACAGGACCAAAATTGATCACACTGTCATTAATATAGGCACTGTACTGTGTACCTGTCAACACGTTAGTTCGTGGTGTGTATTTTTGTGATATTTGTGTGGTCATCCATGTTGTCTCGAGATGCCAACCATTGTTCATTTTTCGCCTTCTGTTGGCATGAAACCGGTGACACCAATAACTCGGCAGAAGCGCTTTGCCGTAAATTTATATGTTAATATAACCTATCTAAATAAGATAATATATCTAAAAATTTGTGTTTATTATAGAATTGCAAAGAAAATTCAAAAATTGTATGCAATACGTTGCAAAAGTTAGTATTTATCACCCTTCGTCCAACAAGCAAACCGACTCATTTTCCAACTTGTTTCATAAATAATATGCTTTTTCTAGATCAGCGTATGCTTCAGCATGTAAATTATATTTCTTCAGAACGTAGTAGCAACAAACTATAAATTTTTTGCAGAAGTTGTGATCAACAGTACGGTTTCCTGCTTCATAATCATCCTGTTCGATTTTTCTTTGTTAACGCTGATGGCAACTTATTCCACTTGAAACCAAAGTTCAAAAGTTTCATTTGTAGATTGCCTGGCGTCACTTCAAGAAAAAACTTGGTTACCTTTTTGTGGACAATATGTCGACAGGTTTGGAAGAAAAGATAAACTCGACGGGTGAAAGCATCGAAGTGCTGGGACAAATTCTTGTGGAATGCAAATTTGGAACCTAAGATACTGACAACTTTGTCCACAGTCACATTAAAAATTTATATTCTAATTTTGTTATTTATAGCTGGATTTTGTGGTGCTTCATCATCGCAACTTTTGTCAGGAAATCTGTTTTCGTTAGTATTCTCTGGACACACATATTTTTATTAACGACAATGTCTTTCAGTTTCAAAGAATTGCTTTACTTTATTTATAAGGTCTTCAGTCTCTTCCGCAATTTTATGAAATTCTCACATACAATCTCATAAGAGCATTAATTCTTTCAGGATTTTTTTTTTGAGTGCGTTTCAAGAACGTTGTATTAATTTGCCCGAGAGGGACGCGAGGACGAATTAGGACGTAGTTGGAATGCACGAAAAATAAGCTAAATTCAAAAATGTAATAATATACCGGGTGTTCTATTTAAAATAGGAGTTAATAAAAAAATAAAAAGAAAACAAAAGAAACCCATTTTAGAAGTATTCAACTGGAAAATCACCTATCTCACAATACACATTAAAAATGTAATAAAAATGTGAAGTTAAAAAAATCGTTAAAGCCGTTTTTGCAAAAATCGAAAAAAAACTGAAAAATCACAAGAGTAAAAACTTACTTCTCGTTATGCGATTTTTTCCAAAAGCTTGCTGTCGCATCTACATAGTACACAAAACTTATATATGAAGTTTCAATGCCATACCTCTTTTGGTTTTTAAGATATTCTGTTCACAGGCAGACATAAAAAAATCTTTCTCGTGCTCTTGACTTAATATCTAAAAAGTTTATAAACAGTAAACTAGTGTTTGGTGGCGATTTTAATATAAATTTTGCAGTTAAATCTAGGGAAAACATCGAAATTACTAACATATTCCATTCATTTGGTTTACAAAAAAATATCACCGACTTTACTACAGTACAAAAAATTCCAAGTCGTGTATCGACATCTTGTTAAGTCATTTTGCTGTTGTAGATGCTTAATTGCATTTCACGCCTTTAGGGCAACTTGTTGCTATTTTAAAACCATTTTCAATTTTTGCGCACTAGCACAATCTCATCTTCCGCACATTTGATTCAGGTCATTTGGTATTTTAAGTAGCCACCTAGGCTTTGGGGCAGCGTGCCCGTATGCTAAACCCTTTTGGTTACTTATTTGGCTTCATCGCCTAATTTTACAATAATGATTTTGCACATATTTGGCCCCAAACGCAGTATTTCTCGTCAGTTAGAGCACCCCTTTGCTGCTACTTTGGCAGCCGGGTGTTATCGCTCGCAAGAATTCCGAAACTTCTAGAAATCACTCCGTTGAGGCGCTTCGCCATTGGCTGTCTTTGATACCGGAATTAATTTGTTTTGTGGAGCGCATCGCCATTGGCTGCCGAGAGTCACGTGGCAAGGCCGTTTGGCTCACGCCACTTCAAGCGTCCTAACGCTTTTTGCTGGAGGAGTTCAAGTGAGGCCGTTGATCGAAGAAGTCGCAGAGTGTGCCGTTTCGCGGCGTTCCCGCTATTTGCGGGCACGCCAGCCTGTTTTTCCCGTCTCGTGCTGTTTCAGCGAATGTTATCGAATATGCCATCCTTTAAGAGGTCGCGTGTGGTTGTGTGGGTGGCACGTCTTTACGCTAAGGCGTAGGTGTGTGAAGGGCTTCTTGGGGCCAGTTCTGCGTTGGTGAGAAAGGGGGCTTTCCCTTTGCGACTCGCTGTTTTCGAGGATCTTTCTAGGCAGGACGAAGTAGGCCTCTTTGCCGCCGTAAGTGTGCTCTCAGGAGAGCGTCCTAACGCCGCCATCTTGGCGGATTCCAGCCCGTTTACCCCTAATGCCGTGTTTTGGCGATTGAGCTGCCACAGACTGCCGCCTTCTACCAACCGACTGCACGCCACTATCATGGACCGTCTGCGGACTAAGGTATTTGTAATTGCAACCATTTAAACATAGTAACTGTCACTTGTGCGAGCGTTGGTGCTTTGTGCTCAACTTTATGTGGGCGGATGCATGCCCCTTGCTTGCTTGTCGCGGCTTTTAATGCCGGTTTGAGGCCACCATGCTGCAAGACGCTACTTTGGTAGCCTGCTAGTAAGTTCATGTGCGCGAGTTTCGCGTTTCATCGCCTAAATAGCTAAAGAACTCTGCGCCTATGATTTGGTGTTACGTTTGTGCTAATTTTTAATTCAGTAACGTTAGGTACGCGAGCTTCGCTATATTGTACCGATTAATACCTAAATAGAATTAACGCCTCGCCGTGCTGAGCCTGGCGCGCCCTAATCTGTTCGATTTTTTTTTGTTCATGTTTGCGAGGGCACTAACGCGCCCTTTTGCCGGAACGCGTATTTCTAAACTGTACTCTAATATGTAAAGGGTCGAGCCCACTGCGGCCGGCCACCCATAGCGTGTTGTTCATTAGCATAGCGCGTCCATCAGCTGGTGCTTAACGTAAGCAGTAACATGGGCTTGGCGGCACGATTTGCTGCCCAGATGTAATTAGCGATCAATAGACGCATATTTAGTTAAGGGACGTATTATTTCTATTCGACCTGTGCATGCTTTGTTTCAGATAGCGCCTTTTACAGTGTAAAGATTGGTGTACGGCGAGACGTGAGAGATCAGAGCGTGCAGGTAGGTCCAGTGATTGCGCAGTCACGGCCAAAGATTCCCAATATTACCATTCCAGTACGAAATTGTTATTTGAGCTTGCAGCTCATGAGAATTCTTATCGACGGAGTGTCTTGAATGCTTCGCTCCCGTTTAACCGCCCAGGCCCGGTTATTCAAGTTAAGACAAGCTTGGTGGCGCCCTCATAATTTTGACGTACCATATATATATGCCTCAACACGCTTGCCCAGAACGTATCGTGTGACTCACGCCCGACTCCCTGAGCGTTCCAGCCGTGGCCCTTTAGCCTGTTTCTAGCAAATCTCAGGGCAAGTGTGCCAGTTTTCCAGGACTGATTCCGTGGTGCGATGCTCACCTTGGGTGGGTGTCGTAAAGTTGTTTTAATACCGTAACAATCTTCACAAATTTTTAAAACACAACTTGCAACTGTGGCTGAATTTCACATATCTGATCATAAATCTCAAATAATTAAATTTAACACCATTCAAAAACGAGCGACCTCTGATTACAAAACCGTACCAAATAAAAGTTCTAGAAATAGAATCAAATTTTCAAATTACCTCTTAAATGAAGATTGGGTAGAATTCTATAGAGAGTCTGACCCAAACTGTGCAGTTAATGCTTTTTATAAAGTTTTTTCATATTAGCATGATTTATTTTGTCCTATTAAAATAAATACAAATAACAAATGTAAAAATGCCTCTATATTTACCAATCCAGAAATAGTTTCGGCCAGGGAAGCAATAAATCGTCTTTGAAACATTTTGAAATTGAACTTGCAAAATAATGATCTTCTATCGGCTGAATTGAAACAAAAAAAAAATAAAAATACCAACAAAAACCCTTAAAATTAAAAAAAGTAAAAATCAGTAAAGAAATTATGGAGTCTGATAATAAAAAAAGAACAATATGGAGAATAATAAAAAAAGGTGTAAACAATAAAAATAGCAATGGAGTGTTAAGTGTGATTTCCACAGAATCTCACAACGACTACTTTGTGCATGTAGCCGACGATTTATTATCAAATATTCCCCCATCAAAATACACACACAGCGTTTATCTAAAGAAATTACCAATAAACAATGAACAATCACTCTTTTTATATGCTGTTGAGGAATCCGAGGTACAAGATATTATAAAGGCATTAAAAAGGTTAAAATCACTAGAACTATATAATCAATCGGTTTGTATGTGTAACGTTTCGCTCTGGTTTTAAATACATTTTAAATAATATATAATATTAGGGCATTTCAAACTCCGCAACCATCGAATTTGCAACAATTGGGAATCTTCATCCCGCACTCGAATCGCCAGTTCCTCGCTGTGCGCCACCGAAGCGTATTAGCATTGATTAATAACTTATTTAATCAATGGTATTAGTGTTCAACGCGCACGTTGATGCGAGAGGAGGGAACGCGATAACATATAAAACCGAATCGGGTTACAAACTCGATGAGATTATAATCCCGGCAGCGCAAACTTCGCTTCTCTAGGCCTATTCCGCGGCTTCCGCTGGGAAAGGCCTCGTGCCTTCTTCAGCCTGGCCACCCTAAATTAACCAGGGCTTTCAGCCAATCTCCAGACCAGAAAACATTCCAGTAAGATACCAGTAATTTACTAGAACTTGCTAGAAAATTAAAATTATGTTCTCTGAACGACGTACCCGACCCGCTTTACTCAGTTTATAATTGTTGTAATTGAATCAAAGTTTACAGAGAATTTGAGACTCGTTAAAAATAGCCAGTTCACCTGCCTGAAGCCGTGATACTTTGGTGATTTCAAACGTGAGCCTGCGATCGGGCCGCGCTACGCTGAAATTATCCAGGGTTTTACAGCTGATTTGTTCCGAATGACGTAGCTTGAGATCGGGATGCGTAATTCGGAATAATCCGAAGCGAAATAACTCCGCTTAAAACATTAAAAGTCTTGCAGGGTTTCTCATTAATAGTTAACACATCTTCGCGAAAGGATATTACTTTGTTAATTTCGAACTAGGGTACACCTGAAAACAGGTTGCACTATATTTAAATTGGCTAAAGTTTTATATCTAATTCGCGCGAGTGGAACAAGCCTGAGATCGGGTTGTGCGATTTGTATTACGTTAACATCACTTGAAGCAGTTCTATGTCCCTTAAACTTTTCGAGCTTAACAGAAGGGAACCACATCTGTCTGAGATCGGGCAGTGCGATCTCCTCATTCCCGAAACTCCGTTAATTTTATTAGTTAAAAGTAAAGCCGGCTGAAAGCCGCCTTGAATGATTGTAATTCATTCAAAGCCCAGTAACTTATCAGTCGCCCCGCGTATATTTGGAATTGTTGTCCGACCCTCGACACCGTAGCTAAATTTAATACTCCATAGTCATTTCCTCCAGGTCACAATTCACATATCTTCAAGCCTTGTTGTAGCTTGACCTCGACACGCGTGCGAAGTATCTGGTATCAGAACCGATAGCCTTCGCCCCCCTTGCGGTTATCAGAAAATGACCTGCTACAGTCACCCACATGGGTAATCAGAGAAAGGACATCCAGGTGTTATTCGGAAACTAAAGCGGCACTCATTAAACAAAGTTTATTACACAAAATCCCAGATAACTTAGTACTTTTGTCTGCTATAAATAATAACCAATACTGTTCCGCGAACATACTTTAATTTACATTTGGTTTGCGGCTTCCCGCAGCAGTGCGTCAAGCCTGTAATCAGCAATACTGCAGTGACCCCACGCTAGTGTCTTCGTAGTGTTGGGAATAACGTAGCGCTTGTCATCATGCGACGAAAGCGCAACCTTATTTATTAAGTCGGTGTACATAGTGTGCAAACGGGATTTAAAGACATACATTTGACACAAGACAGTCTCCCGCTTGTTCTCGGCAACGGCCTGATAAAGTTCGCTGGTCAGATACTTCCGAACAGCGCTCTTTTTCACTCCTTTGGCTTTCGTGTCCACTTTAGATACGCTGTTTACACAGTATGATTTTGCACCGACCCCATAAAAGCTACGTACGACTACGCCAGCATATTCGTCCTTGAATTTGCCAACAACAGACTCGGTTTTCGGAATACCGTGCAGATTATCCACATAATTTGCAGTATCGAACCAATGAAGGTTGCGTTTCATGTCATCATAAAAATTGTTTGTTTTAATTTCTATAATGAAGGAGTCAGTGTCTGTGTAGAGTAAAGAGACATTTTTGTCATAACGTTTTTTCAGAAACCCATAAAAAATCGTACATGACATTTGTTTGCGTTCACAGTACTGCCAACCACCACAATTTATCTTAGGGAGTTCCAGCGGTTGCCAAACGGTTGGGAACTACGACCGCCTTGCCAGTTGGGTGGCCTAACCGAATCAAGAATCCAGTTAAAATTTTATTTTGTATTTACAATTACAAATAATATTTATTTTTACAAGTAAAATCTTATCATGTACATAGTAGTGAATACATGTATTTCCTGTTGAGTTCTTTAAATTAGTCAAAGTATAAGTAAACCGGATCCTGGCTTTACACAGAAGCTACCATTCATAAGGGCATATATAATTAGTGCTACAGGTTAATTTACAAAACTAAGTATAAACCAGAAATCTTTGTAAAGCCCCAGCTAGCATTGCATATGTACAAAGAAAATGTTTTATGTTTATCTGCCCCGATAGCTCATATTGCAAACATTATATTAAACACGGGCACATCATACCTATATAATAATCGAGAACACTAAAGGCCGTGTTTACACGATCAAAAGTATCATGGTCGCAATCAACTGATTCTATTTTCGGGGTTTTGTAAACAAACTTCCCAGAACTTTTAATAGCGATATTATCACAGAAAACAATTACTTATTATGCCTATTACTTGTGTTTATTAAAACTACGCACACATCTTCAAGCAGAAGTCCATTTTCGTTATTAATAAAGAGATTTCATATCTGCTTATTAAACGCTATTGTGCAAAGGCCAGAAAATTATGCGCAGAATTGAAAAAGTTACAACGGAGAGTTAGTGCCACAAAAGAAAAATTAATCCTGAACCGAAAATTATTACGTATGGCAAAAAATTCCAATATAATCTTCAGTCAAGTGTTTTAAGCCAAGAAGCAATTCAGTTTTGTTTATCGCAGTTAAGAAAGAGAAACATTAAACCACACGGACGAAGATTTAGCACAGATGAAAAGATTTTAGCTTTATCTATTTATAAACACTCTGGAAAAGGCTACAATTTTTTACGAAAATTGTTTGCTTTACCATGTCGTCAAACGGTAACTAAATTATTAAACGCAATACCTATAAATGCTGGTGCGAATAATATGCTATTTAAATATTTAAAAGAAAACTCTTTCAAAATGACAAAAAAGGATAAATACTGTGTATTGATTTTTGACGAAATGTGTCTTTTGCCAAGTATATCGTATGATAAACATTCAGATAGATTTATAGGATTTGAAGATTTTGGTTATAAGGAAAATCTGGAAATAGCAAACCATGTACTTGTTCTTAAATTGAGGGGAGTATTTTCCATATGGAAACAAAACATAGGATATATTTTTACAAATTCTGGAATAAAGAACAAAGATTTAGTGGAAATGTTAAAGTTAACGGTACGTAAAACTCAAGAATGTAATCTTAAGATCGTTGCAACAATTTGTGATCAAGGTTCAGCTAATCAAGCAGCTATTAACTATTTAGTGAGAGAATCAACAACTGACTCTAAAAGAAAATTAATAATAAACAATGAAGAAATCATACCATTATATGATCCTCCACACCTGTTGAAAGGCATTCGTAATAACTGTCTTTCTAAAAATTTAATATGGAATAAAGGCGAACATACTTGCACTGCAAAATGGAAAGACATAAAAAATGCTTCTATGATAGATGGATAGAGTGGTGAGTTTGCTGCGATGCCAAAATTAACAGATCAACATGTTATACCAGCAAAAATAAATAAAATGAATGTCTCTTTTTGTACGCAAGTATTCAGTCATACAGTTGCAGCCACGATGCGCTTAATGGCTAAAAAACGTAAGTAACATATGTCAGGCTTTTAAGTACACTTACAAAAGTTTCTGTAATTTTAGATGACCGAACCCCTGATGGAAATGTTAATTTAAATGAGAGGGCTCTAGAAACAGCACAAATTATAATGTTTTTTGACAAACTCTTTGACAGTCTTAACGGAGGAACGTTAAGACCACACATTGGTAAACCTTTAAGAGGAGGAGTTACTCAGAAATCACCACATGTAAATTTTTGGAAAGAATCTATTGAAACTCTAAAATCCATATCATTTGAGCGAAGTAAACCTCCTTCTTTAAAAAATTTCATTGTGACGTTTGAAGGTTTCATCGACATACATGAAAAATTGCAAAGTGATGGATTTAAATTTTTCTTACCGAGCGCGTTTAATCAAGATTCTCTTGAAAACTATTTTGGTAAAATTAGGAAACAACGGGGACGGAATGTAAATCCCACACGTCAGCAATTTTCAGAGTCGTATAAAACACTTCTTGTTCAAGAAATTGTAACTTCTCCTAGAGGTGGAAACTGTGAGAGAACCAATTTAACAAATGTCTGTTCTTTAAAATCTTTGTTAGATCATCCCCTTCCAAATAATCAAAATTTCAATAACAACCAAACGGAGATTATTAATTTCAATGTAATTAAACAAGTTTCATCTTTAAAAGGAATTTATTTTCGAAAAAAATTATATGTAAATATGATTTCATACGTCATATCTGGATGGGCAGCAAAAAAATTAAAAAACCTCTGTTCTGTTTGCAAATCACAAATTTATCGAAATCATTTAAATAATAGTGATGTAGACGCTTTGTCATACGAAAAAGAATTTGGAGGGAAAATACCACACCGATTAAAGTACTGTACCTTAGTGTTTATAAATTGTATAAATAAGACATATAAAATTACAAATATTTTATTAAACAATATGCATGGTACAAGAGGAAACCGACAATTTATTATAAGTTTTGTAAAAATTCAAGTACATTTTCCATTTTCTTGCAGCCATAAAGAGAGTTTAACAGATACAATAGTTTGCAAGGTAGTAGATTTAGCTATTTTCAAATTCATTAGAGGGCTAAATCATATAAATAAAGGAGAACGATCCAAACGTGTGTGTCCGTCACGACAATTGCAGACGCGATGTCCCCCATTTGCGTTTGCATTAATTTCGCCGTCGCCTCGATTTCGTGACCGGGGCGGAGCCCCGAAGGCCCCTTTGGAGAGGGGCGGAGCCCGGAACGTCCTTTGGAGAGGGGCAGAGCCCCGAGGACCCCCTTGGAGAGGGGCGGAGTCCTAAGGGCCCCCTTGAAGAGGGGCGGAGCCCCGTGAGCCCCCTTGGAGAGGGGCGGAACCCCGATGGAACCTTGGAGAGGGAGGAGCCCCAGTTGAAAACGTCTGAAATATTACTGAAATATGACTACAAATACCTGTGTAAACTGCAGGAGTTGTCTGTACCGCATTCACTCCATTTGTTACACTGTGACAGGACAGGATTTTCATGTGCATTTTTTAACGGTGTCAGTGACATTTAGTAACAAAATATTACTAAAGTCAAAATTATTGCTTGGTTAAAATTTATTTTGCATTCGTACTTACTTTATTTTTGTGTATAAAATAACACAAGTGGACATCAATGATGATACAATATTTATTTTAATGCTTAGACCGTGTTCAGTAACTGAGCTACTTTAGATAATTTGTAAAATGTCAATGTCTTATTTTGACATTAGTAACTTTTTGTAACTGAATATGCGTACACTGCTAAAAATATTCAATAGGACATTGACACGACTCTTAATGGCGGATTTTAAAACAACCAATCAGAAACAGGACCAAAATTGATCACACTGTCATTAATATAGGCACTGTACTGTGTACCTGTCAACACGTTAGTTCGTGGTGTGTATTTTTGTGATATTTGTGTGGTCATCCATGTTGTCTCGAGATGCCAACCATTGTTCATTTTTCGCCTTCTGTTGGCATGAAACCGGTGACACCAATAACTCGGCAGAAGCGATGAGATTAAGAATAAAAAAATCGATGTAAGATCGAGAATCGAACTGATCTAGAAAATTGGCGAAACTGGCGAAATGTTTAACAGAGGTTTTTCAAATTTGGCATCTCGAGGCACATACGATGACGTGTTGATCGTATGGGACTTTTTTGACGTGTTTTTTTTAGACTATGTCGACAATTAGTAGTGCGATGCCTCCTCTTGGAGCCTTTCAACGGTTAGGTGAAAGCAGTGAGCTTTCACCTCACCACGTGAACGTTCCTCTTGGTTTAGAGGACGGGTATTTCCCTATTTCTTCCTCCACAAAAGAACCCTCTGCTTCCTGTCATGCGAAATGTTGTGTTTTCTGAGATTGTGTAACAAGTGTGTAACAGAACGGAATGGCCCTACATAATAGGCCTAAAAATGGTGGTAGGTTGAACAGGATAGACCGCGCAATAGCGCGCGCAGCCCCGTTTATAATATTATAAAAGGTAAAGACAGTAGACGTAGCAAATATAATTGTGAACTATTTAACAAGGCAAAGAAAATGTATATTTCTCGTTGTAAAAAGAAATAAATTTAAATATTGACTGGTGTTTTACTTATAAAAAAATAGTCTATATTAAAGTATCTAGGAAGCACCCTGGAAATACCTGAAAAATACTTAGTCGCAAAAACGCAGAGGGCGTCTTTGTTTTATTTTTCAAAAAAATGCTTGAAGTTTGCGTTCTATATACGACAGTATATTATTATATTATCTATGCCTTTGTGTAACTTGTGGTTGTTGCTTATCAGATCTCGATTTAGAATTTATATGACGTCGATTTAGTATTTCGATGTACACTTGGCAGCCTTTGCAATTGGCTGGGTGGTCGCCTTTACATAATGCACATTTCATTGTTGGGGTGTTGTCAGTGGGACAGTTCCTAGTGTCATGGTTCGCTCCGCATTTGACACATCTAAACGGACGCGTGCAGCAGTTGCGTGTGTGTCCATAGCATTGGCATCTCTTGCTTTGCGTGAGTGTATTTTTCTTATGTGGTGGCTCCACTTGTATTTTAGCGTTTAGAATGTACACGATCTTAAAGACTTCCTTATTGTTTTCCTTGGGCTCGAGGTCTATAAAGAATAGGTTTTTGCATTCTCCAGTTTGCTTGATTTTGAAATCTGAAGTGTTTCTTGGTGTGTGTCCTTGAGCTATTAGGGCTGCCTTAAGTTGAGCAATATCAGTTGTGTGATGCAGATTTCTGATTACTATCGTATAGCTTCGTTCTTCTTTTAGGCTAAAGATATGCCTAGCAACATTGTTATCATCAAGAATTTTGTTAATTTTTTTGTAATTTTCTATAGTAAAAATTTGTAATCTTATTTTGTTACGGTTCATGGTTTAGTAGTAGTAGTTATTTTTAGTGATGGTGCTTTCAATTAGTAGTATTATCGGGGCTATATTTATTACATGATGGATGACAAATGGCGGCGGTCTTTCAGGTTTCCTTTTCTGGTCGTTTACTTTATTTGCATCCGTCGCTTTTTTATTTGTGTTTTCAATAATTGCTAATGGTTGGAATCTATTTTGAGAGAGATTAGGTAATTTAAATTTTGCTTGTCTTTCTATTTCAGTGCTGGTTGGTCCTCTCTTGTTTTTGTTTTTTCTGGGTCGAATTTCTTGGAACTCGTTTAACTTAATAGTTTCCTCTTCATGTTCCTGAGAATTGTTTGTGGTATTTTCAGCATCCATGTTAAGTAGTTCAGTCGTCGTTGCATATTGTGGGTTGTGGTTGTTTGATAAAGCTAAACCGCCGTACATTGGGTGTCTAGTCGGGTAACTTGTCGTTGGAATGTCATATAATTGTGTGTTGTTAATTGTAGGAGTCGGTTGCATCTGTGTATACGCCTGATACTGCCCTTGGCTCAGCTGTGCGGTAGCGCGATTCTATTCGTTTGTGTAGAACATTGGTAATATTTGCGTAAAATATGGGTGTGGTTGTACATGCTGCAGTTTAGTGGCGTTTGAGCTAAATTGAGCGTTTTTTCCTTGTTGGACGTAATTCAGATTGTAATTGTTGTGGCTTAAAGAATAATTAGGATTAAGGGCTACCTGGAATTACTGCTGATATGGCCCACCACCGTTTGCTTGCATGTTTCTTTGTTGCGCCGTTAGATTATTGTGCGGCAGTGATACCGGATGAACCAGGTCACGGAGCGGGTAAGCTTATCACGTATCTGCGGTCAATGTTAACGTACTTTAATCGCACAATGCACTCTAGCACGTCTTTACACTGGTGCTGTCCGCGAGTACCTCTTGCTTGTAAATGAGTAAGATCTTAGAAATAGAATAGTTTATAATGGTAGGTTCTTCCGGGTTATGCCGTGGTCGTCGATTTGAACTTGACGTTTCGTTGCTCATGCTGTCAGCTTCTTCAGAAGTTTTCTAAAAACTCATGTTGGTGATTTTTGTTCCTGGTTATATACCGAGGAGCCGTTACGGTGGGCTGCTCATCTAGATCTAGTATGTTATTGGGACTTGTCATTTTTCCGCTTGTTTGCTCACGTGAAACTTGTGTTTGGATGGATTGGTTTTGCAGAGTTACCTTCCATGTGTTACTAAGGCGGTAGCCGGTTGAAATTGTTTGGATTTTTAATAATTTCTCGGGATTCACGAATTAATTATGTTTTTCATTAATGTTTGCATGCATATTTGTGTTTTTTTTTCGATGTACAGGAATTCAGACGATTGCAAAATAATGCCACTAAAGGTAAGTTCAACTCAGCTGTTGCAGTCACCGCCTCCAGCTGTGCCAAGTCAGAAGTAGAAAGGCGAATCACTTACTTCCACTTTCAGAGTGAATTCACCTGTTGTTGATTTCCTCGATTTAGTCAGAAAGTGGTGGCGTTTCAATATTTAACATCTTTTTGCTCGTTTACCGGATAGCAGCCCTAATTCTAAGGTCGCCAAGAACTCGCCCATTTCGCTGAGCGTTTAAAGCCGGAACCTTTTGTTACCGTCCATAATGAAGTTAAGGCCGCGAATTTTGTGTAAAATTTCCCAATTGTGTCGTAAAGTCGCTTTTTGACGGTAACACAATATGAAATTTCATATTGCAACTTTTGTCAATATGACATGTCATATTGCAGCTAGTGCCAATATAATAGCTATTTATGCAACAAGTGCTAAAAGTCGACGTTTATGTACGAGACATGAAAATTAAGAAACAAGCCGAAGGCTGAGTTTCATAACATGTCTCGTGCATAAACGACTTTTAGCACGCGTTGCGTACAATATTTTATCTACGACATTAATTTTACTGTTATTAATCCATAAATATCGATTTAACAAAGGTTTGCATCTACGACACTTCTAATTTATGTCATAATAAACAGTAGGCCATGCCGCGCGGGCAAATGTTTCCGAAGCCAGTGCTGTCAAGGTCAGTTACGAAAGGTAATTATTAATACTCCACATCTGACTGTATTCATTACATAACGCTTTAATTATTTCAAAAACACTTTACCTGTAACGCAAGAAGCCATTAGAATAACTTTACAACTTCACTTCCAGTTCGAAATTGTAGTTTTATAATCTCTCTTCACTTTTAGCACATGGGCTAAAAGTAAACAGCTGATTTCTTTAACCACGGTAAACTATAAAACGTCACTTTTAGTGAAACAAGCTAGCGCTAAAAGGCCTACTTTTAGTAGTAGTCGTAGATAAACATAATTTTGACGTTGAAAACGACAACCAATCGTCATTATATTAGATCAAAATTACAGAACAATAATGACTGTCATAATTTTTCTTCTTATAATAATAGTAATTTGTAGACCGTCACTGTAGTTTAGCTTTTTATCACGAATGTGGATTTAGTTGCCGAGGACCGTAGGGCCAAGGCAAATAAACCACATGAAGGATAAAAAAAAACTTCAGTGCTGTGGGGTACACTATGTTTCTTTTTGAATCGAGGAATCGTGAAATTACAACATTTTAACCAACTGTTGTTGGTTATGTTTACGTCAGTTGACTTTTATCTGTCGCCCCGCCACCTAAAAAAGTCGTAAAACAATAGATTATGTCACTGCCGATTTCCGTGTCTCGTGTCTTAGTGTCGGGCTACACATAGCGAGTGATATTTTAAGTGCCGAAATTTAAATAAAAAAAACTTAATTTTATTTCCACACTGAGCAATTATACAATGTCTTTACATAAAGAATGCTGCATAACAACTGACTTCATTCTAATTACAATCTGTCTACAAGCAAGCAAGCAAGTTGATAAGATAAGGAAATTACACCTCGTAAGATTATTATCAAAGCGTGCCTTATCTGTCCCACGTAACTCCTCGCGGCCTAAACGGAACTTCGGGGTACACGGAGTTCTTCTAATGAAATTTCCTGTGAATTGTTTTTTGATTTTTGATTAAAACATGACATCTTAATTCTATGATAAACATTTAGCTTATAACTTATTATACCTATTATAAAAGTAATTACGGCAAGGGCAGTAAAATAATTAAAAGAATGATGTATTACAGAATAATTATTTTCAAAATTTCTAGGTAACTTTTGAAATTGAATTTTAATTGATTTTAAATCATCCAGATATGTTCTAGATTTAATTTCGGTAAATTATTATTTCGAATTGAACCTGGAATATTTATATTTTCCAAAACAGGCAATTTAATTATTTCTCTAATTTTATTGGAATACTTTAAAGTTGAGAGAAAATGGTGTTCAATAGTAACATTGCAATTCTCGGGAATTTGTAATAAGTATGTGCCGTTTAAAGGATACTTAAAACTATGATTAATACAATATATAGAAGCAGTTAATTCCTGGGGGCTAACAATAATCCAAGAGTTTAAATCTATTTTCTGAATTTCAAGTTTATCTACTTGCGCATGATGCACTTCACAATTTGGTTTTTTCACGAATTTTAAAAGGTCACTTTCACACAAATTAATTTTTATTAACTCGTGAAACTGCACTTCACAATAATAATTGTCTTTTAACACTTGTTTGCACTTTTTGACCATTGATACGGTATTTTGTTCGTTATATAGGAGATAGGGTTTGGAAGGAATTATAATTTGGTAATTTTTACTATTCCTGATTGGTACAGGGAAAAGGTGATAGTATTCGTATTGGATATCATTACAAAGTGGAATTTCTAATATAAAATTAAGGCTGTAATTTTTCCTGTATGCTTTGATGGTGATAATCTCTTCGTACTCCACTAATTCTTTAGATGTAGAATAAAGCAATTTATACGGCAAGGAATTTTTCTGTATTTCTTCTAATTCTCGTATTAGGTCCTTTCTTTCTATTATTGAAGGATGTAGTGTTTTCAATTTCGCAAAGGTGACGGCTTCCTCCAGAGTGTATAAAATATGTAATAAAAGGTTTAATAATGCTGCTATTTGTAACAGGATCGAATGCATGTTAATAAATGAATACATCTCGGTTTCGTGTAACGTGGACGTTTTGATTGCTGATTCAAGCTGCAGAATCTTTGATTGTAATACCAATTGATTGGTGCTTAATTGCCGCATGGTTTTGTTGAATTTTTCTATTGCTTGTGTCATTAGCGAAGTTTGTTTTATGATAACAGTAGCTTGATTTTCTTGATTTTTCTGTAGTGTATTGATGGCGTTTTCGATTCGTTCCCCATCTTCTGCATCTAGGTTACCTGTTATGAATTTGAGAATATTTCCTAGTCCATTGATTGCACCTCTCTTACTGCGTTCATGTGGAAATATGTGTTCGATTTTTCTTTGATTTTCTCGTAATAATACTTCCAATATTATTTGATAATTATGAAATTCAGTTTTGTTGGTTTCGCCGTTGGCATGAGTTTCAAATGACAGTTGAATTTTCCTAATGTTATTTTCCAATATCTGTAATTCGGATATTATTGGTGAACAATCTATTGTTTTTATTAGCGTCCATTGTATTTCTTTATTTGTGCAATTCCTAATTTGTCGTAATAAAGTCCTGGATTATTTTCGAGGTTGGTGAATTTAGGCTGGTCCAGTGCAAAACTAAATGCAATTGATATTATTGCGATGATCGAGTATTCAAGGAGCATCTTGTCGAAGCTACACTTCTGTTGTCTTCGTCTGCAACAAAAGGCAGCAGATCATTTACGTGAAGTTTCTTTGTTTGAGTTTTATTATTCAGTAATATACAAGTATTTTCGGGGGTGATTTCTTGAATAGTGTAGGCTCCGTCGTATTTATTGCTTTTCTTGTTCCTAATGTGGGTTCTTGCGAATACTTTGTCTCCTACTTTAAATTGTGGCTCTTTTCTTTTTGCGTTTCTTTTGTTGATAATGGCTTCTTTCGAGGTTTGCAATTTTTCTTTAATTTTTTCGTAAATTGTTTGCAATTTAGATTGGTGAGATTTTACATAATTTTGGAAATACTCTTTTTCATAAAATAAGTCAAATGGATTTCTGCTGTCGGTATGGCCTAATAAAATTTCAAATGATGAATATCCTGTTGTTGAATGAATTGTGTTATTATAAGCGACAATTGCATGTGCCATAAGATTATATGGGGCTGGTTTTCTCGTTTTTCGGTTCGTAGCAATCTATAATGTTCGATTAGGGTCGAATGCAATCTTTCAACCATTCCTTGAGAATTGTGATTATAAGGTGTAGAATAATGTAATTCAATTTTATGAAGTTGGGAAAATTCCTGTATAACTTTATTATTAAATTCTACTCCATTATCGCATGTTAATTTCCTTGGTATGCCATAGTGAGAAAAGAATTTTAATAAATTTTCGGCAATTATGGTTGCTGTTTTTGATTCAATAGGATATGCTTGGGCCAGTTTAGAAAATGCGTCAATTATTGTTAGATACGTTGATCCATCAATTTGAAATGTGTCGACAAATATTTGTTCAAACGGATTTTCTGCTGTTTCTGTAATATTTAATGGGGCTTTAGTCGGGTTCCTGTCGTATTTCGATTTTATACACGTATAGCATGAATTAATGTAATCTTGCAAGTCCTGATTTAAACTTTTCCAGTAGTACTTTCTTCTTATTGCTTCCTCCGTGATATTAATTCCTTGGTGGTTGGTTTTTCCTTCATGATAATTTTGTATTGTTAATTTTCTTCCTTCGGGGTCCATTAAGTGTTCCACTCGTGATGTACATTTGTAGAAAGTTGGCGAATTGCTATTCATAACTGACGTTACGATTTTACAAAATTGTTCATAAAATTGCTGGTTAGGAAAATGACAAAAATACTTCGTTCTTGGTTTGCAATAATGAATTACTAATTGTTTAGTAAAACTTTCTAAATTTTCATTTGGCACTTGCACTGTAATTATTTCATTTTCTTCTTTTTTCTCGATTTTAGGCGTCAAAGGTATGCCAAATACAGGTTGAAAAATTATTTGATTTTTATGAGTTTCTAGGGGCTTCTCGCAAATTTCTACTGTAGCTGTGGATTCATTTTGTGTATGTACGGTATTATTTGAATTTTCTTCAAGTTGTATCCTGGTTATGGATATCATGTCTCCAAAATCCGGAGGTGAGGGTGGATTTGCTGCTACACTCGATATAGGTTCTGGTGTTTTCAGTTCTTCGAGTCTTTGGAGTTCTGCTACTAATCTATCGATTTCTTCATCTGCGTGATTTATTAATGATACCTGATCCTCTGCTATAATAGGATTGGCTGGAATTCTTGACAAGGCATCGGCATTCGTATTGCTTGTACCTTTCTTATAAACAATATTATAGTCGAATTCTTCTAATTTGATTCTCCATCTAGCAAATTTAGAGTTAGGTTCGTTCAGTGAATGAAGCCATTGAAGTGGTCGATGATCGGTAACTATGGTAAATTTATGTCCGTATAGGTATGGCCTAAAATGTTTTGTAGCCCACACTATTGCCAGTAGTTCTTTTTCTATTGCACTGTACCTTTGTTCGGAATCATTTAAGATTCTCGATGCATAAGCGATTGGTAAATCGGAGCCTATGTTACTTTGAGATAATACTGCTCCTAACGCTACGTTTGATGCATCAGTTGTCAGTATAAACGGTCTTGTAAAATCTGGGTACTTTAAAATTGGGTCATTTGTCAAAATTTGTTTAGCTGTTTCGAATGCGTTAATAAATTCGGAATTATGCTCAATTTTAGCGTCTTTCTTTAGACATTTTGTTAGCGGTTTTGTTAATTTCGCAAAGTTGCTTATGAATTTCCTGTAATATCCTAGCAGCCCTAAAAAGCTTTTGATTTCTTTTCGAGTTTTAGGTATTGGAAAATGTTGTATTGCTATGATTTTGTTTGGATCTGGTTTTACACCATTCGCTGTTATTTGGTGACCTAAATAATTTACTTCTTTACGTAAAAATTCGCTTTTGTCGAGTTTTACTTTAAGATTTTTCTCTCTAAGACGTTGGAAAATTTTCTTGATGTCCTGAATGTGTTCTTGAAGCGAAGCCGAATAAATAATAATGTCGTCTAGGTACACTGAGCAGATTTCGTTCTGGAGTCCTCGTAAAACGTTGTTCATCAATTTTTTGGAAGGTAGCTGCCCCGTTCTTGAGCCTAAAAGGAAGGCGTTTATACTCGAAGTGTCTAATATCTGTTGAAAATGCAGTTTTCTCAATATCCGATGGGTTCATTTCTATTTGGTGAAATTCTGAAGCCAAGTCCAAAGTTGTGAAATACTGACTTTCCTAATTTATCCAAAATGTCACTTATATTGGGTATAGGAAACTTGTCGTTAACGGTTTTTTCATTTAGCTTCCTATAGTCTATCACTAATCTCCACTTGGTTTTTCCAGACGCATCTTGTTTTTTCGGTACGACCCAAATTGGTGAAGACCAAGGTTATGAAGATGATCGAATAATATTTTCTTGTAACATTTTCGTTACTTGTTGTTTTACCTCTTGTTTATGGATTTCAGGAAATCTGTAACTTTTGGTGTAGATTGGTATGTCATCGGTTGTTCTTATTACATGCTTGACTTCGTTAGTAAAAGTTAAAGGTAGTTGTTTATGATGAAAGATGTCCTTGTATTCCTCACACAGGTTCCTAATTAGAGTAATTTCTTCATCGTTTAGATGTTTTAATCTTAAGTTTTTCAAGTTTTCTCTCTTAATTTTCTTAACATTGACTGGAACATTATTAATATTGTTAATTGGTATAGGTTTATTGATTGGTTCAACTTGTATTAAGTTTAACGGTTTCGATATTTTTAGAATTTTTTGTTTTTCGCTTTTGTTTAACACCGTTGTTAATGCTTGCTGATTTTGAACTTGTACTAACGCTGTTGGCATTTCTATATCAGGTCCAAAATTCTGATGTTCCAAAATTCCTTACTGTAGTTTAGTATTTACGGGTATTTGCACTACGGTTTCCGTTCTTGGTTGAAGTGTTAGTGTACAACACACGTTTTCCTGAATTTCATTATGATAAATTTGTATTCTAGCTGTTGGAGTCACTATCATGTCATTTTTTAAATCAATTGTGGCTCCTAACTGTTTCAAAAGATCAAGTCCAATTAAACCGTCGTATTTAGGATTATAATTAAATAGATATACTTTATGATAGCCCTGTTTTTTAAATGTGGGAAGTAACGGAATATTACCAACTTTATTATGATAGCTAGTATTGTGCGCTGTTTGTATAGCAAATGGTTCTATACGAATTTGATTTGGATAGTATTTGTAAATTAAATTTGGATTTATTAAGGTTCTTGCAGATCCAGTGTCAATCATTAATTTAGCTTGAAGTTCCGGTATGATAATATACGGAAGGTGTACATTTTGTTTTACATTTAACGATATTACGTCGGTGGTGTTCTCGCAGGGTCCATGGAAAAATCCTGATGATAATTATTCGGTGTTTCTTCTGGGTCTAAATAATTAGCTTCCTGTTGGTACTCTTCATAGCCTTCATATTCTGGTTCAAAATTTTGTGTTGTTTGATCATCGATTTCGAATGGATTTTCGAAGTTTGGCTCTTCTTCTGGTGTGTCGTGGTAAAATAATTCTTCTGATGTGAAAGTTGGTCTCGGCTGGGAATAACTAACTCGCGAAAGTTGCCTGGTATTTCCGGAGCTTATGTCCATTGGTGTTGGCTTTGGTTGAGGTAAGTTTCGGGGTTTGAATACATTTGTATTTTGCCTTTGATGATTTCCAAATTGTTGAAAAGATGTTTGTGCATTTGCTGTAAATGGGGTAAACAATTTCGGCTGTTGTGGAAAATTTGATTGTTGGTTACCAAATCCAGTAAAACGCGGGTTTTGTGGTGGCAATCTTGAATATCCAAATTGTGGCAATTGTGAAAATTGTGGAAATTGTCTGGATATGGGCTGCGGAATCGCTGCTGGAACTGGCATGGTAAAAGGTCCTCTGGTAAATTGCGGCTTATAAAAATTGTTAGAAGTTTGTTGTCTTGGTTTCTGGGTTCTTAAAGTTGATGAAAATCTCTGCTGTGTAGAATTTTTCGCATAATTTATGTTTTCCTCGGCTAATACATAAGTTAATGCCTTTTCAACGGTATCCGGTCGTTGCGCTCGTATTAGCGATCCTAGTGGTTCACGTAGCCCGGTTAAGTATGATTTTAAAGTAAGTTGATCGTAGAGATCACATTTGATTTTTCTAGTAGCGGCGTCGTTAGTATTTATTCGTAATTGTGAAAACAGTAATCCACGAATTTCCTGACAGCGGTTATAGTATTGTTGTGGATTTTCGTTTCCTTGTCTAAGCAGCATGAGGTCACGTAGCAAAGAATTTTCGTCTCGTTGGTCCGAAAAAGACTTTTGAAGTATGTCTTTTAAATCGTCCCAAGAATTGACATCTCTACCATTTGTAACTATGCCAGCGTCGCCAATTAATTTGCTTCTAATCGACGAGAGAATGAAGTGGTTAATAAAAAAATCCGGTGTATCTGATTTGGTGAATTGATTAATTATCAATTCGCTAGACCTAATAAATTCGGATAGACGCGCAGGATTGCCGTCAAATTCCGGAATAGTACGCAAATATTCGACGTGGAATGAAGTCATATTTTGCGTGGTATTATTTATAGAATTTAAAGTTTGGGAATCCTCTTGATTTATATTTAAATTAGATATTTGGTCAACAAGGGTTTCAATTGACATTAGGGGTAATAATAAAATTATGGAAGGCACATAAAGGAATAACGAACAAATAAAAAGCGTATGAACTCACTTTGATTCTTCTCTGCGTTATCCTGTCCTTGGAAGTCAACTTTTGGATCCGATGTCCTTAACCTAGGTGGTCCAATAAGTCCAGCGATTTCGGTCCGGTCCCCTGGATTCAAGATTCGGAGATGGATGTCCTCTTATCGATTTAAGACTCGGCGATGTATGTCCTCGTCCCGATGTTCTGTTTTTGCGTTGCCCGAAGTTGCCGATTTTTGTGCACTCCGAACAAAGTTTTTCGATTACGATTTAAATCGTTGACACGAACGACAAATCGATTTAGTATTTGCCTTATCGCAATCCTACCGACTGCGCCAGTGATATTTTAAGTGCCGAAATTTAAATTAAAAAAACTTTATTTTATTTCCACACTGAGCAATTATACAATGTCTTTACATAAAGAATGCTGCATAACAACTGACTTAATTCTAATTACAATCTGTCTACAAGCAAGCAAGCAAGTTGATAAGATAAGGAAATGACACCTCGTAAGATTATCAAAGCGTGCCATAATGTGTAGGGCCACACATAGCGTTTTAGCGGGACCCGCAAAAACGCATGCCGTTTCACCGCACAGTTTCTATCAAGCCACACAATTGCCGCCAAAACGCATATTAGTCATGATCAGTTGACAACTTTACGTCGTAGCGTTCATGTCAAGAGCTGAAGCTCGAACTATTGATATGGATAAAGCAATTCTGGATGTAGTCTGTGTATCAGAAGCAGTTGGATTTTTAAGTGAGTCCGTACAGAGAAGATACTGGGTTCATCCTCTTAACCGTTATCGTGAAACATCAAACCGCTTTACTAATTTTTATGAGAAACTCAGAAAATATCCAGAAAAGTTTTTTAAATACTTTCGCATGAGTGTATCATCATTTGATGAGCTTTTGGAAAACGTACGAGGTCCTTTAACTAAACAATATACTCGATGGCGTAATCCAATTACTCCTGAGGAGAGACTAACCGTGACAATAAGGTAAATATATTTTTTGCATAGTTATCACGAAAGTCGCCGTTTTTAAACAAAAAATCTTGAAGAACGTATCACTTATCTTAACGCAAAATCGTTAAAAAAAGTAATTTTTTCTACGATCGTGTCAAAATGACAACTTTTTGAATTGTTTTTAGTGTCAAAAGCGACGTTTGTAGCACTCTTAATATTAGCGCCAGAAATACGTCTTATTGCACGTTGCCATTGGAGGCGTGTTTTAATACTAAATTAAAACACACTTTGCCGTAAGTTTGAATGTCAACATAACCTAGAATATATAACACAATGTGACGCAAAAAGTGTCACCGAACTAAGTTTTTATATTTCTGATACGATCGTAGAAAACATAGCGTATGATACATGTGTATAAGAGCCATTAAAGCACTAACGACGTTAAAAGCACTCCGCTAGTGCGTCGTGATTTTAAACTCGTCGCACATGCTTTAAAGGAGTACATAAAATAACAGTAAATAAGTAAATACAATGCAAAGGATATTAAAGTAAGACTAATTCTAACATGATATTTATTTATGAAACATAAAAATAACTCAAACACAACAAGCATTTTTAACAAATATGTACAAAACATATGTATAAAGATAACACTATTTGAGCTGATGTATTTACACATATTTTTAATTATTGGATTCTGATTGATAGGAATGTTCCGATGATACTGATGGTGAAGGTGAACAGCCAGAAATCATGTCTAAAGACGAATGCGCTTCAAATGATTGTGTGTATGGGGCGTTTCCGGGAAATGTCATGTAATTATATGGTCGTGTTATATGATTGGGTTGTGGTGTATGTGGTTGCACAAAATGATTTCTATATGCAGGATAGGACAATGTTCGTTGTTGCATTAAATTCTTAGATTGAGAAATATTTTTAAAAAATTGCAGTGTATGAAGCCGAAAATCAGTTTTTTGATCATATGTCAATTTTTTGTAATCCGGTAGTAATGATAATAAAAATGCCTTATCGGCATCTTCAGTATCATTACGAGATGCCTGAACTTCCAGATAAGTTAATAATCTATTTTGAAACGGAGTTACACCCTTTTTACCGCTTCCTGTTTTGCGACGAACAGAGGGCAATAAATTGTTATTAGGAGTGGTTGACTGCCCAGCAGTGTCTTCTTCCTCCTCAATATCACCTTCAATCGTTTCACTTTTATTATCGTCTTGTACTGGATTGTCTACCGCATCGTTATCATCAAAATTGCTTGTTGTTCTAGAACAACGCATTTTAACAATATTATATAAAGTCGACAGCGACCTTATGGCAGTTGCGCAGAGCAATAGGCAGGAACTGGGGGATAAACCCCAAGATTCTGCACTGGCTCTACACATTGGTAGTAAGGCCAAGAGTTCAGTATGGCTCAGTGGTCTGGTGGCCTAGTGTAGAGCGCCCCAGTATTTCCTTAAGATTGGCCAAGGTCCAACGATTAGCCTGTCTCGGAATTACAGGGGCAATGAGGACAACCCCAACAGCCGCACTTGAAGTAATATTGGGACTCCCGGGCCTCGACACCTGGATAAAGAGAGAGGCCATGGCTAACCACCCCAGAATGCTGGATACGGGGCTATGGAATGACCAGGGAGTTCGCACGGGCCATGCTAGTATCGCCGACATGGCTGCTAGAGAAATACCTCTATCAGCCTACAGGGTAACCGAAGCAGAGGACCGGCTAAGGTTAGAAAAAAGATTCTCTCTCACTATCCCAACAAGGGAACAGTGGGACCAAAAAAGGGTTAAGCTCCAGTCGATTGCCCTGATATGCTACACGGATGGTTCTCGAGTGGCGGAAAGGCAAACCTCTGGAGCAGGAATTTATATGAAAGGCCGAGGGGTACAAGAAAGCTATGCTTTAGGAAGATTCACCACGGTATTTCAAGCAGAAGTTTATGCCATCCTATCGGTGGCAACAAGGAACGAGGTCAGGATATCCCCAGAGCAAAAAATTTATATTTACTCCGATATCCAAGCCGCACTAAAAGCAACCTTCTCGGCCAGGACAAGATCAGCTCTTGTCCAGGAATGTGGAGATGCTTTAGCCGAATTGGCAAGGGAAAAGGACGTCGAGCTTATCTGGGTCCCGGGACACACAGGGTCCAAGGCAACGAGAAAGCGGACGAACTAGCGAAACTCGGAGCCGGCGAAACTTGTTTTAGACCGGAACCCCTTCTGGGTATAACAAGGCAGCAGGTCTCATCAGCCCTAACCGGGTAGGCCTACAAGACCAGCGAGGAAAAGTGGAAAGGATGCAGGGGCTGTCGTCAGGCAAAGTATCACATAGCAGGATTTGATTCAAAGAAATCGGTCTGGCTAATGGGAAGGAGCCGAAGAACCACAAATCTTTTGATAGGGATCTTGACAGGCCACTGTAAACTAAAGAGACACCTAACACTGATAGGAGTAGAGGAAGATCCCATTTGCCCAAGATGTGGGAGGGACGAGGAAACGTCCTTTCACTCCTTGGGAGAATGCGAATCGTACCAGCGGCTGAGGTATAGAACCTTTGGAGCACCTACGCTTCGAATGGAAGAGTTAAACTCCCTATCCTGGGCCGAAATTCTGATCTTCATTAGAAAATCAGGAAGGGTTAAGCAGGGAGAAGAGCCCATCGAAGAGGACAATAATGAAGGTGGTTGAGGGGATGGCATGGGGTTGGCAAAAAGGGCCTATGGTGGCCTACTTGCTAGACTTCGGTCTCCCCACAACTACTACTACTACTACTACTACCAATTCGAAAATCAAACTCCAGTGCCGTAAAGCATGTTCCAGTTGACAAGTACCTTTAAAATGAAAGAGAAAAAAATTAAGTCCCTAAAAAGCAAACTTTTACATGACTAGGGCACTCTATATATTTTTCTCCAATATGTTATTAATTTTATCTCGTTTTAGTAAAAGATATGAAGACAAATTGGAGGCATATACGAGACAGTTATGCAAAATTCCTAACTCACGGCAAAAGTGGTGATGCTGCAAAGCAGAAGAAATACGTTTATTCAGATTCCCTAACATTTTTGCAACATACAATTAAAAAATCTGGTGTGATACACTCACACAACTTCCTTTTACAGTGATCTTATAATTAGTCAAAAATTTCATTTTTAATTTTTAACCATTTGTTAAAAATTTTCAAAAATTACAAATTCTACAAAAACGGTACAAAATCGAGTGTTAGTTGAAGAGACAAATTTTCTCTAAAATTTTAAGGTGAATTCAAAAATGTAATAATATACCGGGTGTTTTATTTAAAATAGGAGTTAATAAAAAAAATAGAAAAAAAAAACAAAAGAAACCCACTTTAGAAGTATTCAACTGGAAAATCACCTATCTCACATCAATACACATTAAAAATGTAAGAAAAATGTAAAATTTAAAAAAAATCGTTAGAGCCGTTTTTGAAAAAATCGAAAAAAACTGAAAAATCACAAGAGTAAACACCTACTTCCGGTTATGCGATTTTCTTCAAAAGCTTGCTGTCTCATCTACATAGTACACAAAACTTATATATGAAGTTTCAATGCCATACCTCTTTTCGTTTTTGAGATATTCTGTTCACAGACAGACACACAGACACACAGACAGACAGACAGACAGACCAATGAAAAAAAATATGTTTTTTGGGATCAGGGGACTCTAAAACGTGAAGATCTGTTGAAAACTCAATTTCGAATTTTTGGGGTGAATCCAATACTTCCTTTATAGTAGTAAAAGGAAGTAAAAATGAAAGTGAGTTAAGTGTGTGACTATATTTTAATTTAAAAATATGCCTTATTCTAATATTTAGCTTTATATAATATTGTTAAAACGCGTTGTTCTAGAACAACAAGCAATTTTGATAATACCGATGCGGTAGACAATCCAGTTCAAGAGGATAATAAAGGTGAAACGATTGAAGATGATATTGAGGAGGAAGAAGACACTGCTGGGCCGTCAACCACCTCTAATAATATTTTATTGCCCTCTGTGCGTCACAAAACAGGAAGCGGTTAAAAGGGTGTAACTCCGTTTCAAAGTAGATTATTAACTTATCTGGAAGTTCAGGCATCTCGCAATGGTACTGAAGATGCCGATAAAGCATTTTTATTATCATTACTACCGGATTACAAAAAATCTGGTGTGATACATGCACACAACTTCCTTTTACAGTGATTTTATAATTAACCAAAAATTTGATTTAAAATGTTTTAAGCATTTGTCAAAAATTTTCAAAAATTACAAATTCGACAGAAACGGTACAAAATAGAGCATTAGTTGAAGAGACAAATTTTCTTTAGAATTATAAGCTGAATTAAAAAATGTAATAATATACAGGGTGTTCTATTTAAAATAAGAGTTAATACAAAAAATTGAAAAAAAAAACAAAAGAAACCCATTTTAGAAGTATTGAACTGGAAATTCACCTATCTCACATCAATACACATTCAAAATTTAATAAAAATGTAAAGTTTAAAAAAAATCGTTAGAGCCGTTTTTGAAAAAATCGAAAAAAACTGAAAAATCACAAGAGTAAACACTTACTTCCGGTTATGCGATTTTCTTCAAAAGCTTGCTGTCGCATCTACATAGTACACAAAACTTATATATGAAGTTTCAACGCCATACCTCTTTTAGTTTTTGAGATATTCTGTTCACAGACAGACAGACAGACACACAGACACACACACAGACAGACAGACCAATAAAAAAAATATGTTTTTTGGGATCAGGGGACTCTAAAACGTAAAGATCTGTTGAAAACTCAATTTCGAATTTTTGGGGTGAATCCAATACTTTATTGTAAAAGGAAGTAAAAACTGACATATGATCAAAAAACGGATTTTCGGCTTCATACACTGCAATTTTTTAAAAATATTTCTCAATCTAAGAATTTAATGCAACAACGAACATTCTCCTATCCTGCATATAGAAATGATTTTGTGCAACCACATACACCACAACCCAATCATATACCACGACCATATAACTACATGACATTTCCCGGAAATGCATTCGCATTCGTCTTTAGACATGATTTCTGGCTGTTCACCTTCACCATCAATATCATCGGAACATTCCTATCAATCAGAATCCAATAAATAAAATATGTGTAAATACATTAGCTCAAATATTGATATCTTTAGATGTTTCGTAAATATTTGTTAAAAATGCTTGTTATTTTGAGTTATTTTTATGTTTCGTAAATAAATATCATGTTAGAATTAGTCTGACTTTAATATTCGTTGCATTGTATTTACTTATAACGGGTGTCCAAATTTGAGGTTGGATTTTGAATTTCGCGGCATTTACTTTCTGTTAAACATACAGCGCTAATATTTTTTAGTAGTCATTTTGATACATTGCCATTTCAGTTATTTAAGCTATGGAGTGGTTCACGGTATCTTTTCAATGACAATGCCAATGACCCTCATATTTTTTCCAGAAAGAGACATTCATTAGTAATTTTTGCGTGTCTCTAATTTTTGATATCTGTTACAATGTACGCAGAAAAAAATGTAGGTAATTTATTCGATTTTATTTCAATGAGGTTTAATTTAGTTGCCTGAATGCTGAGAAACAAATGGAGTAAAAAAATCATACACAGTATTATTAGCGAACAGTGAATGTTTAATTTTACCCTCACATTTCTCGATGTCCTCGAGACGATTGTACGCAAGAAATAGAACTGCACTCCCTACAACATTTCTGCAGAATTTTGAGATGTTAGCTGATAATTAATTGCTAGCGCAATCAAAGCTGATTTAGTAATTTGTTTTTTGACGTACAGGACAAAATAGTGCAGTTAACCATATTTTATTTTTATGTCTAAACCGTAACAGATACCAAAAATTAAAAAGACAAAAATTACTAATATTTTTTTTTTAGGAAAAAGTGATTGACTCTGTTATTAAGTTACTGTTTTATTTGCGTCATGACATCCTTGTTTCATCCACCGAACATTAAAATTATTTCTGAAGAGCATCAAGGAAGCTACAAAACTGAATATCATTATACCAGATCATAAATTTGCTAGGTGGCACTGTAAGTCTATGTCAAATTCGAGGTTAGCAGGTTAGGTTTTGCGTCAGTTTTGACACAGACTGACGCAGAACCTAACCTACTGACTTCAAATTTGACATAGACTTACAGTGTCACCCACAATACACTTCAGTACTGCCAAACGCATAACAATAACTGGAGCTACTTATTGTGTTTTAGTACGAGTACCTACATATGCTAAATTTCAAATAAGAATGCAGTAGGTGGCGCTCTAAACTCAAACTGAATTTTCCACTAAGAAAATATAAGTGCAATACAACCTTTATTAAAATATCAATGGATGTTCTTTACACTGAACTTCTTGCCAGAGTCCACTATTTATTGGTTTTCATTTTATATTTTTAGGAAGATTCTTGCCCAATAACAAATTGACAATTCTGAAAAAGTATCTGATCTTTAGTTGGTTGTAATGATTACTTTGTTTCGACCAATCACGGCCATAGTTGTGATTACTACTTAGTTCCAAGTACTGCATGCTTATTTGAAATTTAGTATAGAAACGAGTTCTGCTCAGCTTGGTTATGTTTTGGCATTTAGTGTCACTTTTATGTAAAAATTTAATATTTTACATTTCTTATGAAATGCCATAAAAGAGATACCCAATATATTAGAAAAGTGGTTTTACTGAACTCGTATGACCGTTTAAGTACTGGCTAACGCTCGTACTCATACCAGCCATACTTGTTCAGTAAAACATCTTTTTTTCTAAACTTGTTGCGTAATATACTATTGTCGAATCTGTGGGTGTATTCTTCTGTTTCTCATCGGCTTACAATGTCACCAAATATAAATTAAAAAGCACTTGCAGTCTTCTCTTAGTCCAAAATTTGCAATTTTTAGATTTTCTGTGTAGGTAGCAATTTATAAATAGAATGAAATGCATGGGTGGTATGCCTATCAGTTTTCTCCTCGATACGATGTAAAATATTTCAATTCTGAATCCCGTTTGATCTTTCAATATGATGCTATTCTTAGAGATATAATTTTCAATTTGGACAGCAATCTGTGGTTCTTGACATATTGCAGGGAATTTTCGCATTATGAGCAGTTGTCTTCTTGAAAAAGTGGTCTGATTTTTGCAACTTGTTTAATAATCTTCAAAATCTTTATTGTTTTGCTTTCCAGGAGTATTGATATCGTCTGCTGCCACGTTTCTCATTTCAAACCTAAAATCATACGTCGGATTTACTTATTACTCTTTACTTATCGAGTAAATTCTAAATATAGAATTGAAAGAACGAAATTTTGATGAATAAAATTAAGAAATTCATTTGCATGCGGTTGATGATTTGGTATTTAGTAGAGTTGTAACTTATTAATTAATGTTTCTCAATTTTGACGAGAGAATTGTTCTATAGAGCAACTGTTTTTTTTTCATTTGTGACGTCTTAAATGGTAACTTAAAGAGGAAGATGGTTTATAATTTTCTTACTTTTAAAAGCTGTTATAACAAGCATGATATTTTAATAAACAAGAAGAAATAACACGATCGGGTTACATTATGAAAAAAATTTGCCGTGATTTTAAAAAATAAAGATTTTATAAAGTGGCCTGGTCCTTTGTGGTCGCTAGATAGTGAAGAATTAAACAAAGTTAAAGAAAATGAACAAACTTAGGTATTTGCAATAGTGAGTGATGAACTGTTACAGATTTTAGACGGCTTGGAAACAAACGTTTTGCGGTGCCATAGTAACTATATTTTCATTAAAAAATACAGTTACTAAAATCATAATCTTAATGAAAAAATGAAGATCAAGAAATTGGGCGAAACATTGAGTTCTCTTATCTGAACAGTGACAGGGTCTAATCCCGAATGGCATTCGTTACACCAACTAATATGTGTATGTTCAACAATCAGCGTGGTCGCATAGTGAGTCTACTTCCTACAGGTAAAGGCTGAAGAATTACTGAACTCATTAAAATTGTTATGTGTAAGGTTGACCCGCCGAAGGGTACTATTACTGACAAGTATGTTACATACTTTGTTGATAAACACATTAATAACAGCATCTTTCCGGTTCCATCAGGTACCGTAATTTGTCACTTGCAGGCAATAGCCTTCGTACCTTCCGGCTCTGAAAGCGTTTGATGGTTTGTTTATTCGATGAGAAGGTTGCTGCGTATCCCGCACAAGTTGGCAAGTTAAAAATAACAATAACTGTTAAATGGAACTATTACAAGAGCCAATTTTTGTTGGGCCATACTAATATATAGGGGACAATAAAATTGTAAAAATATGAAATGGGTAGATTAAAAAATGTAACAGTAAACTATAAGACTGACTGATTTAGCAAAGATGTCTTGCTTGATAAAAGCCAAGTTTGTTATCTTTCCTCCTGTCACCGCTATTTGAGATGCAAAGTTCTTGTTGTTTAGTAAACACTCATTCACACAATGGAATGTGTTTATACATATATGTTTTGAAAGACGAGAGAATTGAGATTACTGCAACTATTGCTAAAATTAAGCTCTAAATTAAGTTTCAGTAAAAAATGTAACAATTCCACACGCGTTTTTAAAGTAATTTTGATTAATTGCCATAATTGGTGAATATTAAATAATTTATATGTATTATAAACATATAAGGCAAAAGAATTAATAACAATTAGAAGTTGTTTCCATTGTTTCAATGGCATTGAAAATAAAATACAAATTTTTTAAAGATTATAAATATATATTTGACTAGTTTTATCAATTCTACAAATTATTTAAAAAATGGAAATAGTAGATAACTTTTTTTACTAAAAAAGTATTTAAGAATGTTGTTTTCAAAGTCGCGATTGCTATTTAATTAAAATCCTAAACAGTTTGTTGTGTTTGTATGTCCTTGGTCGTGTTTACTACATTCAATTCTAACATAAAATCGCATTAAATTAAATATCATAATGTCATAATGGTAGATGAGAGCAGGAAAATTTATCTTTAATAAAGGTTAAAAGAAGAACCATTAGAAAAAAGTTTATTGGCTTCGCTGAAGAATTTGACTCGCTATTTTCGTTAACAAGGAATTCATTACGTCAGTTTGTACAGTAGTTGAGTAAATTATATTCATCCACATATGGTAATATTAATACTCTGGCAATAACCCGAAAAACTGTATACCTTATTTAAAAATTTTGAAGCATCAATAATAACCTTACTTACTGTCTTATACTAAACTAAATGCGTACGAATTTGTAAACTCTGGTTCTTTCTACTTTCTCACTTTCTCTCTAATACGACAGATATTAAGAAGCAAACATAAAATTACTCATTGCTTCTAATTTTACCTGAAAACTGTGACTCAAGAAAACTTAAACTTGAATCTTCGAAACTAAGCATGAGCAACTTAGCCATAAGGTTCAAATTAAAATGTTCTTCACGTAATAATCGGAAGAATGGCATCCTGTTGCCAGGGTAGATGGGGTTCGCACAGAAAATATTTATTCTCGGAGATTTATGCCCTCCGTAAGAGTTCAGAGTAAACAAATACACAATAATGGAAACACAAAATTTAATAAAGTACACTGCAGGCTTGCGAAGCATTTTAAGTGCGTTTGGTCCTTGCTTCGATAGCGTGAGGTACTGCGAGCGGCCTCTATCAGGGTTTGGTGCGCACTTGTGTTTTAACGGGGACGCAAGGGTGCGTCTTAGCTAAAACGCTGTGTTACAATCCTTAATTTTCTGAACGTTCCCAAAGACCACTATGCATTGATTGTTTCCAATACCAAACGTAGCTAGCAAATTTACAAGCGAATTTTCTAATCATTCTTGGTTTTTTGTACTGTTTATAACAAAATCCATCAACAAGACGGATTAAGGTTGGCCAAGTAAATGACCTACGATTTAACAAAAACATTGGCAGAAACTATCGTAGGTGAATGGATGCAGGTAATTTGTTTACAAACCGAGTCTCCTACAGATCGATAACCGTTCATAGTTCAATCATAAATCAGATAAGCAAACTGAACCTACTAGAAAATCTCAAGTAATGACATGAATACGTTATATATTCGTATGTAGAAGAAAGACGGTTTATAAATTAATACTTACTAGCAACCAGTGAGACAGATGTCTCATTTAATAAAACAAAAAAGACCGTCCCGGACGGACCAGCGTCCCGGACGGACGGAAATCACGTGATTTCTCGAAAACCGGAAATGTCACGTGACTGAAATTCGGTTCCTGACCTGACATGACCATTCCAAACATATAACTTTCATAACTTTTTTCTCTATCTCTTACGGTTTGGCTGCTGAAACAGCGTACCGGACGGACCAGCGTCCCGGACGGACGGAAATCACGTGATTTCTCGAAAACCGGAAATGTCACGTGACTGAAATTCGGTTCCTGACCTGACATGACCATTCCAAACATATAATTTTCATAACTTTTTTCTTTATTTCTTACGGTTTGGCTGCTGAAACAGCTTCCCGGACGGACCAGCGTCCCAGACGGACGGAAATCACGTGATTTATCGAAAACCGGAAGTGTCACGTGACTGAAATTCGGTTCCTGACCTGACATGACCATTCCAAACATATAATTTTCATAACTTTTTTCTTTATTTCTTACGGTTTGGCTGCTGAAACAGCTTCCCGGACGGACCAGCGTCCCAGACGGACGGAAATCACGTGATTTATCGAAAACCGGAAGTGTCACGTGACTGAAATTCGGTTCCTGACCTGACATGACCATTCCAAACATATAATTTTCATAACTTTTTTCTTTATTTTTTACGGTTTGGCTGCTGAAACAGCTTCCCGGACGGACCAGCGTCCCAGACGGACGGAAATCACGTGATTTATCGAAAACCGGAAGTGTCACGTGACTGAAATTCGGTTCCTGACCTGACATGACCATTCCAAACATATAATTTTCATAACTTTTTTCTTTATTTCTTACGGTTTGGCTGCTGAAACAGCTTCCCGGACGGACCAGCGTCCCAGACGGACGGAAATCACGTGATTTATCGAAAACCGGAAGTGTCACGTGACTAAAATTCGGTTCCTGACCTGACATGACCATTCCAAACATATAATTTTCATAACTTTTTTCTTTATTTCTTACGGTTTGGCTGCTGAAACAGCTTCCCGGACGGACCAGCGTCCCAGACGGACGGAAATCACGTGATTTATCAAAAACCGGAAGTGTCACGTGACTGAAATTCGGTTCCTGACCTGACATGACCATTCCAAACATATAATTTTCATAACTTTTTTCTTTATTTCTTACGGTTTGGCTGCTGAAACAGCTTCCCGGACGGACCAGCGTCCCAGACGGACGGAAATCACGTGATTTCTCGAAAACCGGAAGTTTCACGTGACTGAAATTCGGTTCCTGACCTGACATGACCATTCCAAACATATAATTTTCATAACTTTTTTCTTTATTTCTTACGGTTTGGCTGCTGAAACAGCTTCCCGGACGGACCAGCGTCCCAGACGGACGGAAATCACGTGATTTATCGAAAACCGGAAGTTCCACGTGACTGAAATTCGGTTCCTGGCCTGACATGACCATTACAAACATATAACTTTAATAACTTTTTTTTCTATCTCTTACGGTTTGGCTGCTCAAACAGCGTCCCGGACGGACCAGCGTCCCGGACGGACGGAAATCACGTGATTTCTCGAAAACCGGAAGTGTCACGTGACTGAAATTCGGTTCCTGACCTGACATGACCATTCCAAACATATAATTTTCATAACTTTTTTTTTTATTTCTTACGGTTTGGCTGCTGAAACAGCGTCCCAGACAGACACGTCTATTAGATAAAGGATTTTAAATTGGAGGCAAAGCCAGTATTTAACTAGCTGTCATTAGCAATAAGTTTTATTGACCAAATTTACATAAAATGTTGTTTCGTACACAATCCTTGCATTAAGACACAGTAAACAGGTCGTGGAATACGGGAAGACCCATCGCAGGAGGCGGTGATCTAATTTCATGGTTGTTAATGGTTGAGTCCGCAAAAACATCCTGTCTGTATTGGATGTTGCAGCTTATGTACAGGTAATAATATTAATAAATGATTGTTGCGTCATGTAATGTAATTTCTATTGCAATATAGCGATAGTAATGAATTAAGAATAAAACATTCAATCACACTTATTTTATTATCTATACCATTATTTAGTTTTTATTTAATGAGCAAAGCCTAACAACAGTCAAGTAGATGTTGGAACACAAAGATTGCTGTAGGGATTGACAGTTACCAATTACCAGCAAATAAAGTATGATCAAAAATTAATCTCATCTAGTATGGTCTTGGAATTTTTTCTAATTTATGAATGCAACTATGTTTACACTTAAATGTCAAACTTGGTATTTGATTTTTAAGTGAGTTATAGTTGCATTCATAAATTAGGAACAATTCCATAGCCATACTCGATGAGATTAATTTTTGATCATACTTTATTTGCTGGTAATTGGTAACTGTCAATCCCTATAGCAATCTTTGGGTTCCAACATCTACTTGACTGTTGTTAGGCTTTGCTCATTAAATAAAAACTAAATAATGGTATAGATAATAAAATAAGTGTGATTGAATGTTTTATTCTTAATTCATTACTATCGCTATATTGCAATAGAAATTACATTACATGACACAACAATCATTTATTCATATAAACGCTTTCCGCGATTTAGGTTTTGCGAAAACGCGAAAGTTAAAAAATATAAATTTATTAAATTAAAATTACATAAGAGTTACAACAAGCAGCGATTTTAGCCTACAAGATTATAACTAACTCGATATGAATGTGGAACCTATTTATATATTATCGTTATCGTGTGAGACTCCCTGTTATCTCGACCCCAAGTCAACAGATAATCTCTAGGGCAACACATAACTCTTCCACCCCTAAATTAAATTATACCCTGATGGGGTTAATTTTATCAAGCACAAGGATTTCCTTTATTGCTTACTGATGTTGCATTCGGTGAAGTAGCTTGTATTTTAATTTTCCTAAGATGTAGATAACGTTTAGTACAAAGATATATGATTATGAAAGCTATTGAGATATAAATTATTATGACCCAAGGTGATATAGTAGTATGCATGAAAGTCGGTTCTTTTATCTTATTTATAGCTCTCTGAACGTCTATCATTTGCGTTTTTATATTGCTGATATCAGTGTTATTTATACTGATGAATTTTGGCATTTCTAAGGAAAAATTTATTGTCGGCTTAGAGAGGTTAAGCTCCAGCACGGGTATTTTTGGTATCACTTTGGTTTCATAATCGTTCCTATATGACTTAAGCCTATATTTCTTAAATTCTATCATGCAATTATTATTTATAGTAACTAAATTAGTTCCCTTTTTTATGATGTCATTGTCGCTGTTTATTTGACACCTTTTTCTAACGACGGTATCGTATTTAACTACCACTATCCACTGCGTGGGCGATAATTTTCTGACATAATCGGTAATTAAATTGAAAGGTTCTGCGATGCATGTGTTATAGGTTGTTGAAAATTGCAGGAGCTGGATTTCGCATGGAGAGTCTTCCTGTATCTGTTTATGATCCGCTTCGTGACACAGATACTCGTTGGTGGTTATTTCGTTGCATTTTTCATTGTCCAATACGTACCTTTGCTCGTTTATTAAGGCAAACTGTGCTTTAGGTTGGATTAATTGATATGTGTTATTCTTTTGGATAGGTAAGGGGAATAGCTGGTAATAATTGTAACTTTGGGGTTCTACTAATGGTATTCTGAGGATAAATATTATTTGGGAGTTTTTTATATATGCTTTAATTTTAATTGTCTTTTCTAGATATAGCAATTCGTTTTGTTCCTCATTTAATGGTGTTTCTATGCTGCTGTCTGTTTTGGTGTTGATCTTCCTTATTTCGTTTAATAGTTCTTTGGGGCTTATTATTGAAGGATGATACGATTCCAATTTGGCGAATGTTATTGCAGTTTCTAGCTCTGTCAGGATATTATTTATGTGATTTAACAGTAGCAATATTTGGAGGTGTAGGTTATCCACAAGTATTCTTTCGTCTGTTTGTAGTTTCCAATATTCCGTTTGTTTCGCCAATCTTAGTACCTGTGAGATTTTATACTGCATTAATATTTGATTACTTTTCAGAGTGTTTATAGATTGGTTAAATTTCACCATCGCGTCTATGTTTAACGCTATCTGCTTATTCACCAGAGTTCCTAACCTTCGCTGGTTCGATATTAGTTCGTTTATTGCCTCTTCGTATCGTTCTGCATCGGATTGGTCCAAATTACCTGTTATAGCTTTTATGAGGGATCCAAGTATTTCTATAGCTCTTTTGTGTCTTTCTTCGGGTACAATTGTTTCGAATTTTTCTGTTATGGCTTTGATTTGTCTTTCTAATATTACTCGGTAATTCTGCATTTCTACATTGTAATGTTTCGTTGTTTTGTCCGATTTCGGCATTGTTGTTGCGTTTTTTAATTGTATATAATTTACCCGCAAATTGTCGAATTCTTCTTTCAAGGTTCAGAGGTCGTAAATTTGAATTATTTCCCACCATGTTTCGATAGTTCGTGCCCTTCCTAGCTTGATTGGTAGTAGGCCTGGATTGTCGTTTACTTGCTTTATTTCTATGGTACATTCGGCTCCTCCTGCGATCCTTCTGAAACAATAGAGCGTTTCAGTTTTCTCGTGTGTATTCTTTTCGTTTTGTTGTTTTTATCTTTTACGATTGCTGTATTATCGTCTTGCATTTTATAGATTTCGTAGGGTCCTATATATGGGTTAGCGATTTTGTTTCTCTTTTCGTTCCTGATGTAAACTATGTCCCCTATCTTAAAAGCTGTCTCCTTTTCTATTTGCTTGTTTCGTTTCTCTATCGTTTTTTCTTTCTGTTTATGTGCGTCCTCTTTCACCCTTTGATATGTCAGTTTTAATTTCTCCGCATGCTCCTTGATGTAATCTTGGTAATATCTTTTGTCGTAATATAACTCGTACGGATCTCTATGGTTTGTGTGTCCAAATGTTAGTTTGCTGGGTGTTAGGCCGGTGACTGTATGTATCGAATTGTTATATGCTATGATAGCATAATTCATTAGTTTAGATAATTCTTCTTTCTGGTATTTTTCTTTCAGAATCCTTAAGTGTTCAATCAAAGTTGAATGGAATCTCTCCACATTTCCATTTGAATTTGGGTTGTATGGGGTTACGAAGTGAATTTTTATTTTATGCGCCTCTAATAATTGTTTAACTACGTCATTATTGAATTCCTTTCCGTTATCACTAGTGATGCTTTCAGGAGTTCCATAGTATGTGAAATATTTTACTAAACTATCTGCTATTTCAATTGCGTTATTGCTAGATATGGCTAACGCTTGTCCCAACTTGGTGAATCCATCTACTAAAGTTAAGAATTTTTGTCCACTGATTGAGAACGAGTCCATAAATAACTTTTGAAATGGTTTGTCTGCCGTTTCTGTAAGGTTTAGTGGTACTTTAGGAGGTTGTCTGTCGTATTTGCTTCTTTTGCACTCCTGGCATTGATTTATGAAATTTGTCACGCTTTCCTTTATGTTTGGCCAATAGTATTTTCGTTGGATTTGTTTTATAGTTTCTGTAATCCCGCGCTGATTGTTCTTTCTTTCATGTTGGTTCTTAATGACTTCTTCTTGTTCCTCCTCTGTGGCGATGGTAATTAATCTCAGCGTGCACCTGTATAGTCTGGGACCTTTGTCGGAAAAGTATTTTGTATATATCCGGCAGAAGTCTTTATAAAGGTACTCTTTTTCGAAGTATAGGTAATGCTTTCCTTCCATCATGTAATCTCGTATTAATTCTAGGATTGCGTTCTCGTTGTTTTCTTTGGGTATTGAAACTTTATATATTTTCTGCTGTTTGTTGATCCTAAGTATGATTTTACTAGCGTCTGTGAATATTTCTGTGATTAAATACTGCACGTTTTTGCTATCTATTGCTTCGTCTAATATTGGTATCGAAATTCTAGGCTCATTTTGCTAAGTTGTGTGTATCGTATCGGTGATCTCTTGTTCTTGACTGAACGTAGTATTAACCAATTCGTCAGCTGTAGTGGCGTTAGGGTTAAATTGTAACAGTTCCTCCAATTCCTTTATCAAGTCGTTGGGTTCTTCACCTACGTTTCCGGCTATGGATTGGTTTTCTATTGCGTTGATGTTTTCTATCTTTATCCTAGATAGAGCATCCGCGTTTGTGTTGTATTTTCTCTTTTTGTACACAATCTCATAATCGTATTCTTCCAATCTCAGCTTCCATCGCATTAATTTGGAGTTCGGTTCTTTTAATTTGAATAACCAGACTAGTGGTCTATGGTCAGTGTAGATGGTAAACTTTCTACCGTACAGGTATGGTCGAAAATATTTTGTTGCCCATACGATGGCCAGTAGTTCTTTCTCGATTGTGCTGTAACGCTGTTCTGTTTCGCTCAGCGTTCTAGACGCATATGCGATTGGTCTATCGGCTCCTATTGTTCCTTGCGATAGTACAGCGCCTAGGGCCACATTATTTGCGTCGGTTGTAAGTATGAAAGGTTTTTCAAAGTCCGGGTATTGGAGTATTGGATGATTCATCAAGATGTTTTTACATCTCTCAACCGTGTCTCTGTATTCCTGATTAATTATGATTTCGGCGTTCTTCTTCAAACATTTAGTTAGGGGTTTAGTTAATTTTGCGAAGTCCTTTATAAACTTCCTATAGTAACCCAATAATCCTAAAAATCCTTTTATTTCTTTCTGGGTCTTTGGCAATGGATAATTTTTGATGACGTTAATTTTATCCGGGTTAGGTGTTACTCCTTCGCTAGTAATTACATGTCCTAGATAGGCAACTTCCTTTTTCAAGAATTTGCTCTTATCTAGTTGGATCTTTAAGTTTGCTTGTCTAAGCCTGTTAAACACTTTGCTTAGTTTTTCTAGATGTTCTTGTAGTGAAGTGGAATAGATGATTATATCATCCAGGTATACTAAGCAGGTTTCGTCTTGCAGTCCCCTGAGTATGTTGTCCATTACTCGCTGGAACGTCGCCGGGCATTCTTTAGTCCAAATGGCATACGTTTAAATTCATAATGTCCCTGTTCTGTACTGAATGCTGTCTTGTCGACATCTACAGGGTCTGTCTCTATTTGGTGGAAACCTGATGCAAGGTCCAATGTGGTGAAATATTGGCTCCTTCCCAGTTTGTCTAATATGTCTGTTATATTTGGAAGTGGGTAGCGGTCGTCTATTGTTTGATCGTTGAGTTTCCTGTAATCTATTACCATACGGTACTTTATTTTTCCGGATGCGTCCATTTTCTTTGGTACTACATGAACAGGGCAGCTCCATGGAGAATTTGATTCCTGCACTATGCCTTGCTGAACGAGGTCGGTTACTTGCTTCTTTATCTCTTCCCTCTGCGCTGGTGATTTTCTATATGCTTTGACGTATACTGGTTGTGTATTAGAGAGGTATAATTTATGTTTGATTTGATTTGTGAAAGTTAAAGGTGTTCCTTCTATATGGAATATATCTTTATACTGTATACACAGATGTTCTATGCTTTTCTGTTCTTCCTTATTCAGATGTGCTAGCCGCAAATTTCTTTGCAAGTTTTCGTACTGCATTTCTTCTATATTTTTGGCATTAGGCGGAGTGTCTACATCCAGTTCTGCGTCGTGCGTGTTGATTTCAATGGGTTCTACCGTAACTGGGTTAAGTACTTTTAGTGTTACTGTTTCGTCGGTGCTATTGCAGATGGAAGTGATGGCTTGGTATTGATTTATGGTTACTATGGCTTCCGGTATTTCAATCCCTGGTAATATAAGTTGGTAGTTCATAATGGCTGTAGGACAATTTTGCTTTACTGGAACTTTAATTATTTTTCGCTCCCTCGGTCCGACCGTGATGACGTCATGGGTTTCATCTAAATATATTGCTATATTTGTGTTTTTCGTTTTTAGTATTTTATTCTTTATGTCGATGGTTGCTTGTAGGGATTTCATTAAATCTAGACCTATTAATCCGTCGTATTGTTCGCTGAAGTCGAATATGTAGAAGGTATGATGTTTTCTTGATTTAAATGTTTTTGGCAATGGAATGGCTATGGCAAATTTGTGCGTTGTTACTGCATGCGCTGTTTGTATTTTAAATTGTTCTTTGATCACAAAATTTTTAAAATACTTTTCTGCCATTCTTGAGCTAATTAAGGTTTTTGTAGATCCAGTATCTATCATAAATTTTGCATCTATTTCTGGTAAATATATATAGGGTAGTCTTGTATTTGTGGTCACATTTATTTTTACAGTGGTTGGAGTTGTTTCGGTCCATGGTTGCGGATGTTTTCGTAATGGCATTACGTGTGGTCGTTGATCGGGGCTACTCTCATAAAATTTATGCATTTCTCGGTCTCTGTAGGTTGTTCGTGTTCGTAGGTTAAATTACTAGCTTAATATTCTTCAGAGTATTCTATTGGGTTTTCCTCTGCTTGGCTTACACCTTCTGGATCTTCATATTCATGGTAATACAGTTGTGTTGAAGTCCAGTTTGGTCGGGGTTTTCCCGGTATTATCCTGCTGGAATTCTTGTTCAGGCTCGTGTTGCCCGAGCACACTTCCATTGGAGTAGGTGTATAGGGTTTGTCGTTTTGGTTATTAAATGGTGGTTTTCCGAACTGGGCGTTTGGTTTGGGTTGCCATTGTTGTTGTGGCGTGAACGTCTTCGGTTGGAATGGATTGTTGAATTGCGGTCGATTTTGCGTCGTCATATTCCAGGTAGGTCTGGTCTGCGGCGCGATAGCTGGTGTATGATGGGGATAACGAAACTGTGGAACTGCCGGGGCTCCTTGATGTGGGAAGGGTTTATTATTTGTTGAAAATGGCTGGACATATTTTCCTGACGTTACTCTGGGGATTGTTTTGTACTGAGCACTTTTGTTGATAGAGTTGTATCTTCCAGCTACATAATTGAAATTTTCTTCGTCTATGACGTGAGACATAGCGATTTCCAGCGTTTCCGGCATCCTGTAGCGTATTCGGTGACCTATGTCTCCTAGAGCTACTAAACCTTGTAGGTAGGTTTGTAATGCAAGGTCGTCGTACATTGCTACCTTCATGCTGGTGTGGCTGCGTTCGGGCAGGTCAGTTTTACTTTGTTAAGAAGAAGGCTTCTGGTATCCTGACATCTTATGCCGAAGTTATAAGCTGTTTCTCTCTTTTCAGGTCTCAGGTGCATTAATTCTCTCATTAAGCAGCTTTCCGTTCGTTGGTCTCCGAAGTGTAGGGTTAACATCCTTTTTAGATGAGTCCAGCCCGTTATTTCTTCTCTCGTTCCGATTAATTGCAGAGCCCTTCCACCTAGTTTGCTGATGATGACTCGCAACAAGAATTCGTTTATGGGGTCGTCGGCGTTGTCTTTGTTGGCGAAGGTTTTCACTAGGTACTCGCATCCTGATATAAAGGCTGCGAGAGTCGGCGGGTCTCCTTCATAGGTAGGAACAACGTCCAGCTGATTCCTCGTGACGTCTTTAATGGTGTACGACGGCATTGCTATATGTGTATTATTTAGGTTTGCAATTTCTTGAGTATTGCTTGAGGTAGGTTCCTCTTGAATATTAAAGCTAGATTCACTTAGGGATAAATTATCGAATAGGGATTCTAGATCGGGAGGATCTACCATCAGCACTTAGCGATTTGAGCAAAGGTACTTACAGCATCAAAACCAAGGTGATCCAGAGCATCCCGTAGTCGTGTTGGCCTTGAAAAGTTTGATTCGCAGCTCTAACACTTTACTATAATTACACAATTACTTGATATGAACTTCAATTTCATTCAAGTATTTTTAAAGCACTTGCATGTGTTAATTCAATTATACCCCCAGGTAGGATCAATTTCTGGATTATTAAGATACAAGTCCTCGAGAGGAGTGTATCCCCAGTCAATTTTCACCTCTGGCTTATTAAGGTAGCCTTGAAAATTAATTATTTTTATGAAGTGTTTTTATTCACTTGTATTATTTCAAGTATACGCCCAGCTAGCGCTAATTCCAGGATTATTAAGATACAAGTCCTCGAAAGGAGTGTATCCCCAGTCAATTATTGCTTGCGGTGCAACTTGAAAGTTATTTATTTTTATTTTACGAAATGAGCGATTCTGAGCTCGATGCATTGTAAACCGTAAACACGGACGTATTCGAAGATTTCGATTCTAATACTCAGCACATCCTACCGACTGCGCCATTTAGGTTTTGCGAAAACGCGAAAGTTAAAAAATATAAATTTATTAAATTAAAATTACATAAGAGTTACAACAAGCAGCGATTTTAGCCTACAAGATTATAACTAACTCGATATGAATGTGGAACCTATTTATATATTATCGTTATCGTGTGAGACTCCCTGTTATCTCGACCCCAGGTCAACAGATAATCTCTAGGGCAACACATAACTCGCGGCGGGAGGACTCGCCGTGCGTCACCCGCTCCATTCCTCGCGAAGAATTATTACTAAATTTGCCGGTTTTGCTGTGAATTTTTGCCAAAGTTGTGCATGGAACTTCGCCATTTGGTCGTGACAGCATTTTAGACAACAGCTAATTTGGCACAGGGTGCAGGCCAAAGGCTCTTGAATACGCGTGCGACCGGAGAAAGTTCAAATATGGCGCTACGGACAATAACTGACTAACCCCAATGCGTCATGTAGCTACCAGACTGTAATGTGCTCGCCCAAACCCCTTTTTGATATTATTAACGGGTCATGGAATACTATATATGGCAATATTAGAACATATAGCTTTGATTAAACACAAATTCGTGAAGGGAACTAGAAATGAAAGATGCCAATAAAATTTGTTTTAGAATAGTAAATAACTATTTATATAAAAAGTACATAATGTATAAATCTATTTGACTAGTTTATTTTATGGCCCAGTGAGTTTTGCGAGCGATGTCAATAAAGAAAACTAATCAATAAAGTCAGATTATGTAGGAGATGCATACAAAGCTTTATGTTCTACTGCTAAAATCAAGAAAAACGAGATTATACATTGAACTTATATTCAATGTCAGAAAAAATTTACATTAGAATGCATTGATGGATATTGAAAAGCATTTATTTTGATATTAACAGTTGCAGCAAAACTATGTCATAAAGAGTACTTTATAATGCAGTCGCACATAAATAATATTTATTTCATTTTGGAGCCATAATCTTGTTTATTCGCCCTCGATAGCGGGCATAATATGCCTTGTATGGTCTTAGGGCCTGTTAAGTTGTAAAGCAGTATAACAAGCACCAACAACGTAATATAATAATACCAACAAGCTGCATAGAAACCATAGCACACCAAAAATTCACAGCTCCAGCACAACGATGACGCAGTAGTTTGTAGTCAAAATACTGAACCCTTAAGTTTTGTCCATTTTGAGAACCATAATAAAATAAAACGTTGTATGTACCAAGTGCCTAATCACGATTATAGCTCTCGAGAAATTTAAACCTCTCAGCTTCGCGTCGCACTTTATCCATTCCCTCGTGCTATAATCTATTGATTATGCCCTTAATAAATGAATAACTATTAGTTTGTTATAAATAGAAAACGGCATAAAATGAAACTACTTGCCTTATTTCCAGTAAAACATAAATCCACTTTGACTTTCAAATGCAATTTAAAAATTTTTAATTTTTGACTACAGCCAAGGCGGTCCATATTGTTTGAGGACATAACACTCAAATTTTCTGGTATTCCAGGACACACTAATTTAAAAAAAATCAAATATATTTGACGTTAATAAATTATTTTGACAGGACAGTTCACACCTGTTGAGAAAATAAACTGTTAAGTACCAAGCTTCTAGTCAAATTAACTACTCTTCATCAGCTACTCCGTATATTAGTGTGTTCAAACTTCCATCGAATGAAACAGTGGCACAAAAATGGTAACAAGTTTTGAATTGCGACGACTGGCGGGATCGAAAGATTATTGTGGTTTGTGAAAAACGCTTTTAAAAAACCGATATAAAGTTAAGAAGATGTAGAGACTTGTTCCGACTTCAACACCACTAGCTTCCAGGCAAGTTATTTTGAAGAAATTATTGTTTTAGATAAAGTCCAAATTATTAACGATGGAGAATTAAGTACCTGCCTACCCATTAGAAATTGTTTTTAAATCGAATATTACGGTAAAGTGGCGGACTACGATGTAAACAGCAACGATTTTTTTTCAATTGGCATGTATCAGAATAATAGGTACTAACTTAAAATTTTTAAACCTTTCTTGAAAATCACTGGCTTACTGCCATAAAAAAATGAAAAAAATTGAAAAATCGTAGAAGGCATAGTTTTATCCAAAAATGTTATTAGGTAAAGTTGCACACAAAAATAATCGACATTCAAATTTGTATCAAAAAATCATCAACATCATATTATTATTATTGGGATTTAGTACAGTATGTGTCACTTCTCCCCTTCGCACTCTTGCACCTTCCTTATTTATTTTCTGATCGATATCAAAGTTTGGTCAATTATACTACCTTTATTGTGATCGCACCTGATTTTTAAATACCCTTTTTCGGTAAAACTAAGCCTACTATGATTTTTCCCATATATTTGTTATTGCAGTAGGCTAATGGTTTGCGGTAAAAATTTTTAAAATAAAGTGTAGTATAACTGACCAAAATTTGAAATAGAACAGAAAATAAATAATGAAGATATAGAGATATAAGATTTAAGAGATGAGAAGTGAAACGCTTATTGTATGAAATCGTAATAACAACAATAATGATTTTTAGAAAAGAATGGGCTTCGACAATTTTTGGGAATCTGAGTAACTTTTTCTAATAACTTTCTTTGATTAAACTATAGACCTACCATGGCATTTCAATTTTTACCATTTAGTTTTGATCGCAATAGGCTACGGTAAATTTATTTCAAATTTAAAAAAAAGTTTTTTTTGAACTTTTAGGTTTTTCCAAGGGGAGTCCATCTACAAATTCTATTTAGCCATCGCTGCTCATCCATCATGAACAAGTGTTTAAATCATTTAAGCCCTCTTCTTTCAATTCTAGCTGTTATAGTGTCTCTAGCTCTCATTCTGCGGAATGTTCTATTCTGCATGCTAAAGCACTTCTGAGGTAATCCATTTCTACGACCTGCATTTTTTATTTGCTGTTAATTATCCACGTTCCACAACCATAGCATAGCACCATATAAAATTTAAGCATCCCAATACTTTACCGCTGATTTCAACACTAGTTTTTATTTTTGCTGTCCAATCCCGTTGTTACTACTACACCTAAGTATTTAAATTTCAGAACTTCCTTAATTTCTTCTGTGTAATTTACCAGCACTTGAAAATTAGTAGCATACGTGTTTACTGGTAAATACGTTGCCTTCTCTATATCAAAATAGCTTAAACATGACCAATTTTCAAAGAAGGAAATCCCTCTGTGGTATCTAACTATTGACAAACTTCTATTTTAAGTAACTTTTTGAAATAGTATATATGTGTCTACTAAATCACTTATATCGCAATAGCAAGATGACTTTATGGTAGGTCAACAGTAACAAATTTTATAGTTTTTACTCAGAACATTGCCAAACCTTTAGATGGCGATACCCAAGTTGATGTATTTAATACAGACATGTCAAAGGCGTTTGACAGTGTCGACCACAACCTACTCTTAGTAAAATTAGGGAATTTTGGATTTAACACGCGAACATTATTGTTTTTCCCGTCATACCTGACGTAGAGATACCAATTTGTATTTTATAATGGTTTTGAGTCATCAACATATGTGTTATTATAGGGAGTGTCGCAAGGCAGTAATCTTAGTCCCCTAACGTTTTTGTTATTTTTTAATGAATTATGTGAGGTAATAAACTGTGGCAGATGACTTCAAAATCTTTAAAAACATATGTACCAAAGAGGATTCTGAGTCACTCCAAAATCAATTAAATAAGATTCATCGATGGTGTTCGTGAGTTCCGCTAAAGTTACCTTGGAATACGGTGATGTGTGAATAACGCTTGTTTCACAATTTTTAATAGTAACATTTCTCCCATTTCTTCAATGCGGTTTAGTGCGTCCGCTATTAGAGTGTACAGATTACCGCCCAAATTCTCCACTAAAACAGCCAATTCTCTGCAAAAATAAAAATAATAATCCTCCTTTAACAAATTCAGAGAATACAAATAACAATTCCAACTTTGATGGAATCATGGGAGACGTAAACACCGATGTACAAAATAAAAGAGATCATGATCATTTATCACCGGCACCACATGATGTGCAAAAAAGATACGTGGGGGACGCAAAAGCGTTAATAAGCCAAAATAAATATTATCTGCCATAACAAATAGAAAATCAAATCAATCAGTGGTGAAAAAGACGCACCTGAGTCACAGACTAACCAGATGACGCAAGCAACGCCAAAGATTCCTTCCATAAATTTACATATAGTTGCGGATCACACAGAAATTAGAAAAGATATTAAGACGGTAGCAAAACATAAATTTACTACCGAGTCGAGAATCAATTATATTCGCATCAATTTAACAGACCAACAAGATTGCCGAGAACTCACTAAATTTTACACAACAAATGAGCTGAAATTCTTTTCTTACCAAAGTCTTCAAAGCAGCCCACTGACTGTAATACTACGGAATATGCCACTATCTCTATCCGAAACAGATATTGTTGATAAATTACAAAGATTAGAATTCCCTGAAATCACAAGATCTCAAGCGAAACCATAAAACCAAAGCTATTTTTCAAATGACGAAACTATACTATTCGATTATCTCGGTTGAACTTAGAAGGAACACCAACTACGTTCCACAATACCATAGATGCCAGAGGTTTGCGCATACCAAAAACTACTGTGACATTGATCCATGTTGCATGTCTCGGTAACCAGTTCTACAAAAACTACCCAAAAAGACCAAATGAAGCTGCTCAGTGTGTCAACTGCGGTGAATTTTATACTGCCAACTACAGAGGATGCAAACACTACACTGAACTTAAATCGAAAATACAAGGAAACAAACAAAATGCAAAACCGAATGTTACATTGAATAATCCATCTACATTTAAACAATATAGTTATGTAAACCCACAAAAAAACCTTTTTCCAAACAGTTAGAAACCACACCTCATGAACAACAATCAGACACCACTCAACCTCCTGTTGCTATAAACACAATTCTTCAAACATTCCTCAACCTAATAACCCTACACTTTGAACAAATAAAATCATTTTTTATTAGAAATATTCTCCCATTGCGTTTCATCGGACCTTAATCATCAAATTCAAAAATTATCGCTCCTGAACTGAAATGCAGACGGAATGCGAAATAAAAGACAAGTGTTTATTAATTTTGTTGCTACTCATAATAGCTTGTATTACAGAAACTCACCTAATAGCAACAGAAAAAATTAAAATGGTGACGTACCAATAGCATCCGGTGGGGTAGCCATTCTAGTCAAAAGCAACATAAAACATGCAATGCGTAAAAAGAACCTGAATTTTTTAGAAGCAGCGAGTTTAAGTGTGGAACTAGCAAATAACTTCACCTTGAACGTTGTAAGTGCCTACCTGTCGCCTAATTACAGGCTAATTTCGGAAGACATCGCGCCAATATTTAAATATAACGTACCAACACTGTTATTTGAAAATTTAAATTTCAGGCTACTTTTTGGTGCTGCAGAATTGACATTCCAAATGGGCAGCGTCTGTTCAACACATCAATCCTAATTTCGGCTTCCAGTGTAGCTACACATTACCGGTACTGACCTGATCATCACCCCGACATACTTGATATCAGCCTATCGAAAAACTTCTCTTGGCCAATATTTCAAAAAGTTCATCGTCAGTTAAACTCTGATTATCTACCAGCAGTAGCAATATTTTTTCTACCACCTCAACTGAATCTTCTTTTACCTAGTTTAATGACATGGAAAGTAGTCTGGAACTGTTTTCGTGAACTACTCGACGAAGAAGCAAATCCATCTCTTTGCCTACTCACGAAGGACGACATCGACAGCAAAACAAATTTTTGTGCCAAAACATTAGCACGATGTATACACAAAGTTACATGCTACGATACGCGTAAATATAATACCGACCGGAATTTGGAACTCGCATTTTATCACATCCTAAATATTATAAGGGAAAAACATCGAATAATAGGTCTATAGGAGAGAAACAGAACTCACTACTACAGACAAGAGCTGAACCAACTAATTCACAGGGTTAAATGGGAATTGGACAATCATCGAATAGTCTGCTAGCAGCAGCACAGCTGATCTAGAAGGGCCCGATTCATTTGTATGGAGGACTGCTAAAAATCCTTATCCAACCCACCACAATACATATACTAAAGCTTAACAATAAAAATTACGGCAGAGATCTGGAAAAACCTAACTTATTCGTAACACACCTACAAGAAACTTTTATACCAGAATAACATCCCAAAGAAGCAGAATTTCATTCAAGTGTAGAATATGAAGTTCATCTAAGCATCCCGGGGAATAATATACAAAATCAGGTTGCTTTTACATCGTCCAGAAATATCAAAGCAATAATATATAAACTATCAATTAAAATTCACCTGGACATGACTTGATTCCTAATGTATTGCTAAAGAACATTCACGACAAACTAATAGCATACCTTTCATCAATATTAAACGCATGCATGACAACCGGGTATTTCCCATCCACTTGGAAGATAACAGAAATTATAGGCAAAGTCGGGACCGCTCTTAGCAGGCAGTTTTGCGAGGTGCTCCGTATTTAAAACTACACTTGTGTTAACAAAAGTTCCCATGCGCTGAAAAAAGACAACTGGTTTTACGTTGGTCTTAGCTAAGAAATTATATGCGCCGGCTCTAAGCAGGCTAGATACAACAGGAAAAGCAAATTATCTTTTGCTACGTAGAGTTGATTTAAGATTGAGCAGAAATAAATCAGAGTTCATCAAACTTTAGAAACCCATGGCTACCTCATAGGCATTTTGTTGCTTGTTTAATTAATTCTTCTGGTATAAATCTATTATTTGAGCCTGCATGTAAAACAATGAATCTTTTTCCATTTGATTCACTAGAATTTCTTACACTTTTAACATTTTCATCCAGCCACCTTCTACGACTGTTCCTTTTGGAAAGAAAACACGTTTTATTCAAGAACACTAATTGTCTTTTTAAACCTACATCATTTTGTTCATATTTTTTAAAAACTCCACTCGCTGCTGATCAGTTCTATTGTGCTCGCATAAATATCTATAATAACAGTCTTCTCTGTACATCAAACCGATGTTACGGTTTTTCTGGCGATACATTGCAATGGTTTACTGACCACAGCTATTTTGATTGCCTAACTAACACGATAATGAAAGAATAATTCAAGATGACCATAGAATTAATGTTGTGTTTATTGCAAGTATTTTACACTAATAAATGCTCGTGATACGATTAGCGGTAACTATAATTTGATTGAGAAAGGTTAGCATCAGATAAGGCAGAAGCAAAAGGGTTACGTTTAACTTTTTGATCATAATTGATGTTCGGAATGGCAAGCGCACCTTAATTTATGCAGCTGGCAGATTTGATTTGGTAACGTCAATACAATAATGTGAATTTAACATAATACAGAGATGATTTGTAAAGTTAAAAAAAATTATATGAGCGTCAGTATTAAAAATTATATCACCAATAAACAGTAAAACACCTGACGGGTAAAGAAACAGTGCAAAGCAGTGCAGGAAAGCGCAAAGGTTACAAAGAGCATGATAAGTCTAACGAAAGCTTGATAAGAACATTAGTGAAGTGTTAATTATAAACATGTGAAACTGTGCATTTAAAACTAATTGTGAAAAAGAAGAGATTTAAAGTTAAAGTGTTACGATTAACAATTTTCAAGGAAAAGACACTTTAGTTCCTAAGTAAAAGCATTATATCAAAACTTATTTCATAAAAAACAATTGTAAAACGTAGGTGCTAGGATATGAGAAATTCAATTATAATTAATAACAGAAACAAGCCTTGTAAAGTTTGTGCTGGATGCAAAAGGTGCTCCCAGTTTCATGTAAATTTTCATATTAAAATGTTTTCTGTGAGCCAATAAGTGGTTTTTTATATTCACCAGTCTGCAGAGCATCTGCGTGTGTAATTTTCGTCGTGGTGACATCCCAGTGAAAAGGGATCAGCTCTGTGAAGATTCATCCAAGAGAGTCCGACATCGGTCCCCCTTAACGAATAGTTAGAGACATCAGCCAGCTAGAATTTTATGTGCAACGTGTGGAGCAGACCCACCTGAGTGCCTAGATTGCCGTGGCGTCGTTTGATTGTGCGAAGCAGCTACAAAGTCGTCTTTGCAAGGTAAATTACACAGGCAAGCCGTTGCAGAAGGTCCACGAGCTTTGAGTTTCATCAAGATTAAACATCGTATGAGGTCATAAACGTGGTCCCAGCTGCATACATTTATCCAGGGTTTTATAATCGAGGTAGCGTTCCTTGATTTTGCGGTTTGCGCCGGAAATTTGGAGAACTGCAGGAACCTAAACCAATGCAGGTTTTGGCATCCCTACGTCACTAAAACAAAACCAGGTTAGGCGGAAATTACGTCAGATGATTTGCATTGCATTTACCTGAGGCTCCTTTTGTCATTATTTTGGTGTTTGAATTCAGTTACGCTATTTTCTTGTACCAGAAAATCATCTTTGTGTACGTCAATTTCAAGGTTCAAGCTGTCAGATACAAATTCGAGCAATTGCCATGCATGTTAATAAGCTCTACTCAAAAGTAATTGTAATACAAGTTGTTGAACCTACCCCCTTGAAAAAGAGTTTTTTTCTCATGCTATACCGCAGCTTTATTACTTCGACACGAAGTGTACGAAGTATTGAAATTCCCTCATATCAAAAACCACTCTGAGTCAAATATCTCTAAAATTCGAGCCAACCGACTAATGAACCCACTATATCAAATCTCCGTCTCGGCGGTGCGGATCTTTTGGTGAAGATCCCAGCCCACTAGATCAATCCCCCGTATTGGGGGGTGCCTAAACGTGCTGTGCGGAGGATGTATGTTCGTATGTGTACACGATTCCGGTCGCCAGAAACCTTCCTGAAGTCTTGGATCGTTTTCATACGATAGGTCCTCCGAAAATGAAGGCAATATCAACTTTTGAGCTATGGTCGCCGGCAAAAAAAATTTTTTTTGTTTTTTTTTTGATAAATAACTGGTTCATAGCATTTCATTGTATTAGCGAAACGGAGTGATTCCGAGTATCGAAGTATTCTTGGAAAGCACGGAAGGGCAAATGAATAAAATAGGAAGAGCAATAAACCATTTATCTTGCAAATATTAATTACATCATTTTAATAGTATTGAAGTTTGGAGATAAATCAGCTATAATGAACATAGATAAATTACTGTGCCCATGATTTTTTTTAGTTTTTTATAAAAAAAATAATCGGTATTTGTTAAAAGATGTGTCCCAAAATTAATTGGAACTTAACACCTTTTACGTTTTGTTGTAAAACCAGTTTAGTTTTATTTGCAGGAGATGGAGTCTATTTTGTTGTTAAGAGATAGGGAAGAGTAGCTAGGCCTGGCTACCCCGTTATGAACAATTTTTAGCCTGTGTTCAACCCCATCAATGAATATACACATTCGTACTTAAAGGTATATTGAATTCTAGTACATATCACATAGCTTTTATACAATAAATGTATGCCATATTTGCCTCCTACTATAAATAATTACAATCATATGTGCGTAATATTAAACGCTAAGTTTGTTATCTTCGAGTTACTAGTTACAAAATTGCTGCGCTGTGCCTTTGACATGCGGTAATACAAAATTAAAAACTGCAACGTCTGTTTTGAAATATAAGAAACTGGCGTTTGTTGCGTGTGTAGTTTACACTTAGTTGGTATCGCGACACAGAAACCTGACCCATATTTCAACTGGCGCAACTTATGCAGTTCTTTTGTAGGCTAAATGCGTGCACTTCCGTTTTCACTCTATTTCACTTTATTCCCTAAATTCATGTTCAAAAATAGTTTGAACAGTATTAGTCAGATACAATGCAATAAAATTTATTTAAAAATTTGACAAGACATGTTGCGTTTCGCAGATAAACATTTCTGCTTCATCAGACTTATTAATGTCTAAAAAACATAATTGAGAATAACATGTGCATAAGGATCTGATATCATCTTTCTTAAAATTTACAAAATTGTAAAAATTTTCAATATACCAAGAATAAGTTTAATTAGTGGACATCAAGTTGATATCTTGAAACAAGTTTAAAGATTTTTTTCAGAAAGGATGTCATTATTTTCAATAACTATGACCTTCCTTTCATGTTTTTAATCGATCGGTAATATGGCATATACAGCATAAAGTTGATGAAAGAATCCTAGTAATAAGACTTAGTTGACTAGTTTAAAGGATAAGTAACTGAGAAGGTTTCTATTTATTTACAGTGTACAGCATTTATCAAGAACGTTGCATGTAGAGTAATGGTGCCAGTATGGTATTCGTAATGAGCAATGGAATTGCCATACTTTGCGGTTTTTAATATGGGTTTGGTATTCGTAAGTTCTACGTAACTAGGTTAAGGGTTTACATTTTTCATTTTTCCTTATGTTTGTTTGCTTTTTTCAACGTTAATTGATTGGTATGAATAAAAAAAGAATTACTTCTTCTGCTTCGAGGAATGGGTGATGACCTTGTACGAGTAAGTTTGAGGTTAATGTTTATTGTTCTGTTTAAATGGTTTGTAAATAGTTATAAAATCTTTGACTAAATTATTGTTTCATGTGCAACTGGAGCGACCAACAAAATGGAAGTTTGGTTAACGTAAATATTTGTTGCTCCATTTATATTTTTCAAATTTCTCTACACAACAAATTACCATATTGACAGTCCAAGGGATCGCGTTTCCACATTGCAGTGAACTAAACACAAGGTCGTATTAGGTGACCTATCCCGAGCTTGTACTGGAATCGGCGAATCACCCATAGCTTGTACTGTATAAGTGTTTGTATTTCTTTCTCTACCTCGACCATTACTATCGAACCTTACCATTCTATTACTATTTCGAGCGTCATTGTTTTCATTTACTCTATTTCTTGGTTAAAATTATTGTATTTCGGTTATAGAATTTTGAAGAATATTGATTAGTAAAATTTGACATTCTTTCTCTTGTGTCAAATTTTGGCATGTCTGTCTATTTTACAAACCTTCTAAAACCTTTAGCATTCCTTCTACATTTTTAACTTGGGAAGCTACTAATGCCGTTTGTATGTCAAGTGGAAAATGTTTACTTAAAGCTTCTACGAGAATATTATCAGGTATCTTCGGTTCCAGATATTGTACTCTAGCTATCCAGTATCAAACATGTTCAGTAAAGTTTCCAAACTTACTATTATATGATCTTGGCATATACATTTCAGACCTAGCTTTCTCTTTTAGGTACTGTGATCAAAACTTGTTAATAAAATCTATCTTAAATCCTTCATAATTGTTTCATTCGTTAAAATGACTTTCGGCCCAAATGTTGACTTCGTTTTCTAAACATTCTACTACTACATTTAACCTTTTCTTACTTGGAATTCTCATGGTATCAAGATAGTTCTCTAATTTTTTCAAAAATTTAATGGGGTGTAACACTTGTCTATTTACATTGAACTTTGTTTTTTTCACTACTTGGCTGCATAATAATTCCCCCATTGAAACTAATATTACTGTCGTTAGTTCTATGTTGTAAACCTTCAGTAATATCCTTTACTTCGGCATTTAACGATAATATCTGGTTTTTGACGTTACTTTGATAACTGTCAAATTTGCTTCCAAAATTTCTCAATTTACCTTTATTTTGTTTCACATCAGCTCTAATGATTTCTACTTCCTTCTCAAAAAGTTCTATTTTATTCATTAATTGGATTTCTAACTGTTCCCGTACCCTATTTGTAAGATTTTCATTCTCACTTTGAAATGTCTTTAATTTAGCCTCAATTGAGTCCATTTTTGTTGACATTGTAGGTTCTACTTCAGCTACTTTATTTAAAATTTGTTGATTATTGGATTCTACTTCAGCTACCTTATTTAAAATTTCTTGGTTATTAGTAGTCATTTTAGTAGTCATTGTGGTTTCTACTTCAGTTACCTTATTTAACATTTATTGATTACTAGTAGCTATTGCGGATTTCATTTTTTGATTACCTTTTAAAATTTCTTGCATTAATCGCATCATGTTATTTTCATTAGACTTACTAACTGATGTGCCAGCCTCTTGCATTTGACGTCCTTCTGTGTTTACTATACTATCTCCTTGTTCTAATCGATTTTTTCCATTTTATCAAGTTTCTTGTTGGCTTTCTAAAACCTGATCTTAATTTCATAGGTTCATATCTTATACTTGTCGTGCTCCACGTTGCCGAGCCAAATTTATAATATATCACTCTCTTACGGTGTTATTACAGTTAATATCAAATTAAATATACCTTTTTCTTTTCCTTTCCTTGCGGTGCAAGGATTGACCCCGCGGCAATCAGGCCTGAGGCCCATTGTGCGTACCGCCTTTTAAATCTCATCTTTGAACAGGCCGGTACCAACCGCAAAGGCTAGCGCGTGGCCTATAGGGTGAGCCTTATGTCCTCCGGTTCTAAGAACGCTGCGCCAAAGTGTTTGTGTCGTAGGGTCATCAGTCTGACACACTGGCATAATATGTGCTGGGAAGATTCCTCCTCTTCTCCGCATAGCCTGCAGATCGGATCATTTGTGATACCGATTCTGTGCAGGTGTTTGTTGAGGCAACAGTGCCCCGTTAAGAGTCCTGTTACGATCCTAATTTGCTTCATACTGAGTTTTAGAAGCTCTTTGGACGTCGACAGCGATAACTCCCCGATAAAGAGTTTAGCTTGCCTTGGTCCCTGCTGTAAAGATCATTCACGAACGAACCGGGTCCAAACCCATTTCTTCGTTTCTAGCTTTACGTTGCAATATGGTATCCCAAGAATTGGCTCGGGTCCAGGGGGGTCCCTACTGGAGCCCTGCCTAGCCAACTGATCCGCCTCTTCGTTATCGTCAATGTTGCTATGACCTGGCACCCACAGAAACTTTACAGAGTTCTGAATGCAGAGTTTCGTCAGCGCCGCTCGACATTCAGACACTATCTCCGAAGACACCCTGAAGGAATTCAAGGCTAAGAGAGCAGCCTCGCTGTCCGAGCAGGTGTAGATATGTTTGTTAGTAAAACCTCTGTCTAGGTTTTCATAAACACAGACCAGGAGTGAGGAGGTAATGGCCATGGGCAATCCAGTCCTCTCTAGAAGGGATGTTTTATATGAATTATTGAAGGAAAAGGTAAGGACCATACGATCACTCTTCATGCTGAGGGTGTCGTGAGCCTCTGCCATAATTGACAGGACCCTCGAATGCCCCAGCGTCCCTCCTACCTTTGTCCACTGGCCTCCACACTTAAGCCTGCAGGCCGCCCTTCTAGCCTCAGCCTCAATCATTAGATGAAGGGGCACGAGTCCGAGAAGGGCTTCCAGGGCCGTTGTGTGTGCTGTTCGCATTGCTCATGTCACTCCTAGACAAGCTAGCCGTTGGAGTTGACCGAAGCATTTCTTTGCGTTAGCTAAGGTGACCAGTGTATGTGTTGAGGGGTCACCGCAGTGTACATCCACATGATGACATTCGGTTTAAGATTCCACGTGTTTCCAAAGGTGCTTCTACACATCCAAAAGGAGGCAGTTGCCCTTTTTTATTTGTCGTTCCGAGTCATCCTTCCAGGTCAGTTTGGCGTCCAGGATTACTCCCAGATACTTAACTTTCCCGGCGGCCCTCAGAGGAGTACCGAAGAGTACGGGGTCAACAAAGCCCTCTATCTTCCTTTTTCTTGTGAATACAACAAGTTCGGTTTTGTCGGGGTTTACCGACAATCTGTGCCCTATGCACCATCTTTCCACGATTCTGGGGGCATTTTGAGTAACCTCACAGATGGCATGTGGAAATTTTCCTTTTACGAGGATAGCAAGGTCATCTGCATAGCCTTGCGTATATATGCCGGCTCCGTTGAGGTCACGTAGGAGCCCATCTATGACGACGGACCACATCAAAGGCGAGAGTACTCCCCCTGCGGGCACCCACGCCTGACGGTCACCTTTACGGTGTCCTCATTCAGAGTGGCGGTTAGCCTGCGGTTTTATAGCATGGATTTCATCCACCGAACAATGGTGGGCTCTATTCCATGGTTCGTTGCCGCAGTGCATATGGACTCGAAGGCAGTGTTGTCAAACGAGCCTTTTATATACAAAAAAGTACCTATGGCCAGTTCTTTGTGTTTCAGCGCTTTCTCTATCCTAATATCGATAGTATGAAGGGCCGATTCTACTGACTTGCCCATTTGGTACGCATGTTGGTTTGGATACAACGGCATTATCCTTAGTGCGTTCTCTCTTATGCACCTATCTACCATTCTTTCCACCGTTTTAAGTAGAACTGAGGTTAAGCTGATAGGTCTAAATGATTTGGCCAGGTCAAACAAAGTTCGACCTGCCTTTGGTATAAAGACCACCTCAACCGATTTCCACGCTACTGGTGTGTACCCGAAGGCAAGGCAGGTCCTGAATATGTTATAGGGTGGCTTGATGAGCAAATCCAGCCCTTCCAATATACCCTTTTACTAACTATTAAGAAGAAACACTATCATATAGCTCAATTATATACTTACCTTACTTCTTAATACAATAATAAAGGATTTGACGTATCTCATAAATTAATTTGACATTTAGAATTATGTCATGTGATTATAATTTTTAAAAGCCTCGGCTAATCAGTTTACAAGCAATGGGTTTCCTGACTCCCAGCTGAATGAGTAAATTTTCAACTAACAACTTTCTCTTGTAGTTAAATACTGAATTACTTTTAAAATATAATAATTATTTGACTTTGTCAATCAAATCCACGTTTCAGGTACTTCACAAAATTAAATTCATACTTTCAGTGTTAGTAGCACATCGAAGTTTGATCTAGCATTACAAAATAAATAGATATTGTCTAAAATAGTTTAATCAAATGTTAAATATCCAAACTTACCACAACACTCACTCTCACTTTTTACTGGCTTCGTACTAAAATACCACTTTTTCTGCGACCGTCTGAAAAGTCATACTTTTTAATACCAAAATCTCTCATTGAAGTGGACGTTTTTCTTACTGACACAAAAAGGCATATGTTGCTAAGAAACACTTTTAGTTTCTAGGAAGTAAAAGTACTTTTACTTCCTAGGAACTAAAAGAACGTTTAAGTTTTCCGAATAGCTTATATTTAAGAAGGCACTACACAGGTGTTAAAAAACTAGCCAAACAGCACAGAGCTGAAATTAAATAACAAATAACTTAATACTCTATAACTCATAAATATACATAATAATAATTAATTTGTAATGTTAATATTAAAATTGCAATTTGAACATGCTTGAAAATTAAATAAACCTATCTGTCAACCATCTTGAGCTTTTTAGAATTATTAATATTACTTTGAGCATCAGCAATTACGGTATTACTTCTTTTTTGAATGCTTAATCTTTTTTCAGGAATTCTTTCTGTAATTTCCTCCATATCTTCGTAATTAATTATGCCAGTATTGTCAGTGTTGATAGGATGTATGATTTTACTGGTGCTAGGTTGATCGAGTCCCAATATTTTTTCTTATCTTATAAAAAAACGTGGTTCTTCAAAGTTCTTTGGACGAAGAGCTACGTATTTTCTATAAATATTTAAATATCTATGATATATCTGATTTAAGATCTTCGATATCGGTAATTTTTAAGCGGACCAACTCGTCGCAGCGGCAAGCTCCAGCAACTCCCAAAATTAAAACAACCTGCAAAAAGTTAAAATTTAATTATCTTAAAATATTCGTTTTAAAATTAAAACACACACCTTGACCATCAGGTATTGGTTATCGGGAGCACACTTCAAGAATTGGTCCACCTGAATCTTTCACATCTTCCTATTCACACATTTTTGGTAAACTTATTACGCTTCGTTTCTTTTACTTCTCAGTTTGACAGAATAAATAAAATTTGAAACAAAAGTCAAGGTGAGTCAATGGTACCTATTTATACTAGCATATTTTAGTAGTGTTCCTCTCATCTGAATTTTATTTTTAAATCCGATTTTTTCGGTTGCAGAAAAAATAGTATGTATTATACGGATTAAAAGTGACTCTGTTTGACGCGCAATTTTGCGTTTGCTCGGCTACGCTTCGCTCCGCCTTGCAAATGCAAACATAATTGCTTGTCAAACAAAGTGCCACTTTTAATCCTAATAAAACAATGTACTATTAATGGAATCAAACAATCTTGAATTTTATATTTGAATAATATTTGTGACTTCTAGTCAAACTTGATCATAGAGAATACTATATTGCTACTACATATCAAATCATCAATTATTATTCTTCACAATTAATGTAAATTTAACCCTTAACGTGACTATTTATCGTAGATTATCAATTCAAGATATTTTTTACGGTTTGATATAAACAACCCCTGTGGTTGCCCTTTACAACACCACCAGTTAAAACATACAACTGTTACATCACATGATATACATTAGATATCTGGATATTATTTAAATTAAATGTATCATTCATACGATATGCTGCATTACAAGTACTGCAGGTTTCCGTTTGAATAGATTTTAACTTAAACCGTACGAAAATGCCTCCGGCAAAAAAATGCCTTCCCAGAGCGGTCTTGACTATTCCCAAACCAGGAAAAATCGCTAGGGATCCTAATTCTTATAGACCTATTAGTCTTTTGCCCACAATTAAAAAAAATAGAAAAGATAATTAAAATGCGCTTGGAAAAGTATATTGAACAACGAGCTATAATGCCAGGTCATCTATTTACGTTTAAAGCTAGACATTCAATAGTACAGCAGTCTATGCGAATAAACAAAGCAATTGCTGCTGGGTTTGAAAAGAGGTGGCATACGTGCATATTAGTTTAAGACTTCACGCGCGCTTTTAATAGTGTTTGGATTGATCGAATTTTGTACAAACTAAATGAAATGGCTATTCCTACGTACTTATTAAATATAATACATTATTTCCTAAACGACAGGACTTTCTACGTAAGAATTAATACTACCTACTCAGAGATTAAACCCATAAAAGCAGGAGTTCCACCGGGGTCCCTTTTAACACCAGTACTTTTTAACCTATTCGCCTACGACATGTTCACTCCGCTCCGTACAAAATTAGCCATGTTTGCTGATGATACGCTACTCCTTGCGCAAAACAACTACATACTAACTGCAGCAAGTCATCTACTGCTATCTATTGATGAACTTCTAAGCTGGTCAAGGCGATGGTGTTTGAAATTAAACCCCACCAAATGCGTAGCCTTTAAGGCGACCACAGCATCCACCACAGATATTTATTGATGGCATATCAATACCATGGAATCCAACCGACCAGGCCGTTAGATATTTACGTGCCTATCTCGATAGACGACGGACGTGGGGATATTACGTCAATAAGAAGTTGAACGACGCGCACGTACAACTATCGCTGCTGTATCCAATGTTAAATAAACAATTCGCGTTGCGTATAAAATGTACCAAACTAATTTATTTGTATATTTTACGACCTATAATCACTTAAGGCTGTGTTATGTGGGGTACTGCTTCTAAAACGCACATTAATAAGTTGCAGTAATTTCAAAGCAAGATAATTCAGATAACAAAGAACTCCCCGTGATTTGTAAGAAATCGGCAGCTATAGTGGGAGTTAGAAATTCCCGCAATAGAACAATATATTAAACAATGTGCCAAAAAATTTTATTTTAAATCTCAAAAAGTGCTGAAGTGCGGTGTACTACACTCTGCTAAAAAAACTGAAAATTCACACCTGAAAAAGAAACTTCCCCAGGATGTCCTATTATCCTGCGATGAATAGCGACCATGCATAGTTAAAACTTATATGTAGTTATGTATTACTTATATATTACTTTTACATAAAAACTATGTGTAATATGCAATATGTTGTACTAGTTAATAAAGTTAAAACAAAGATGGTGCTCGTCTCGACATCGGTAAATGTAAAGTTGTTTCACACACAAGAAAAAAATTATATGCACTTATGATTACTCTGCAGAGACTTAGGAATATACTTTGATGTTGAATTAAAGAAGCAGCTAGAATTTTATGGTTTACTTATATTAAGAAACTGTCAATCATTTACAAGTACAAATGCAATAAAGTTATTGTATTACCTACTCATACGTTAAGTCAAACCTAGACTACAGATCTAGCATGTAAGCAAATGAAATCGAAATCAAACTTGGCTTAGAATAAACTAAGTTGTTATAATAGTAGAAGTGTCAAGTTGTTTAAATTATTAAATTTTAAATTGCACATGTTTAACAAAACAAAAGTTTTTATAATCGAAATGATTGATGTAGCTGATGCAACGTTGTTAAAGTGTTGGTTTTAATGTTAATTTGAAGTAACGTTTTGTTTATGTCTGTTGGTATAGCTATGTCAATGAGATATGTTTCTTTCTTTATTGTATCGTGTAGTGTAATATTTGGCCTATTGCATAATATGATAATTTTGTCTGTATATATTGTAGTATAGTTTGTACTGCCTATTTATTATTATTATTATTAAGATTTAGGTCCAATTTTTCAAACCTATATTGTATGCAACTGTTTTAGCAAAAATTGTAGGTAATATGCATTCTGCGCAATCAAAACCTGGTTGTTCGCGAAATTAAGAGTGAACAAAAGGGTATCATGCATTGCTATTCTCATTCTGCTTACATAATTTTTCCATTTTTGAAAAAACTACCTTTAAATACGCGTTGAAAGGCAGTGGAAATAGCGTAAAGCCTTGTGTCATCCTCTTGTTAGTGTAAACAACTCGAGAAGTTTCTTCCCAAATAAGCTTTATCGTCTTTATTCATTATTTATGATGTTTATGAGTTTGAGTTATGTTCATGGTGTTTAAAGCTTTCCATCATTTATTTTGAGATGCCGAGCCCTAAGCTTTTATTAAATCGAAAAAGTCTAACTACTCCTAGTAATTTTCGCTATGCTTTTAATCGTTGTAGGTACATGATTTTTCTCGAATGAAGCCACTCTCTCCCAATTGCTAATTCTTCTACGTACATTTTTTGTAGTTGTAAGTCATTAATCTCCTCGCAATCTGCAAAATGTACTATTAACACTTAGTCCTCATAGAAATTTGTTTATTGATTTGGTATCTTATGTTGTTTAATACAGTTGTTAAAGTGAAGTATTAACCTAGTTATCAAGTTATTTCCTACATATTTGGGAAATTCTTCTGAAACTTCCCCAGGATGGCTCTTGAGGTCTTCCATTCTTAAGTTTTTTAAGACTATTTGAACATAGTCTTCGGTAACTGTAATGTCTGATTCGGTACCGTTTAATCCAGTATCTTCATACAGGCTTTCCATCCTCTCTTCTTCTAATAGCTTTATATATTGTAATGGTTTACTGCCCACAGCAATTCTGATTGTCTAAGTAACAGAATGAATAAGATCAACATGAGCACAGAATTGAATATTATATTTATTGTAACATAATCAGTATTTTACATTAATAAGTGCACTTGATGTGAGCAACAGTAACTAATAATTTGAGGGATAAAAGTTAGCATGATATAAGGAAGGTTTCAGAAGGGTTACGTTCAGGGTTTCAGATATGATAAATGTTCGAAAGGGCCAATACAATTTAATTTGTAACTGACGCATTTGAGCTTAGTAACGTCAAACATAATGTGAATAAAATGATATAGATTTATTTGTTAAGTACAGAAATTATATGAGCGTTATGTATTAAGAGTTTATAAGCCAGGAAACAGCAAGTTAACTGAAAGGTAAACGAAAAACAATGCTAGCAAAGCAATAATTGCAATAGAGCAATGAAAAAATGTAAGGCAACCGATAAAAATTAGTAAGATGCTAAAAGTAAAATGTTTTAGTGCATTATAAACCAAAGTGCAAATTAAAAGCAGAGGAACCTGTGGTGACATTTATCCCAAGAGAAGGACAATTTAGTGAGAATGCAAATACATGACATCAAGACTGTAGTCCATAAGTTGAAACCTAATTTATTTTAAACAATTGTAATCTAGTTACTTAGTTACGAGACAGTCAATTATAATAAGAAATCAAACAAGCTTAAATTTTTCATGCTGGGGGCAAATTGAGCTCCACATTTACTGTATCACACTGTCAATAGAAAGTCATTTGTGATACCAGTTTCGTGCTAAAGTTATTCACCAAGTTGTTGTGCATCTATGGGTGTAATTTTCCCAAGAGTAGGACCTCCCAAGATAGTGCAATTAGGCCAGCAAGTTTTTACATGGTGCGGTATTGAGTGCAAGCCAAATTCAGTGACGATTTTGGAGTAGTTCCAGACATCGGATGGCAGTTCTTTTTGTGCTACATGGAGAGGAGGCCTACTGCTATCCATGTGTAGAAGAATTAGAACCAGTAAGCCATTTCCAAGCGAGTATTTGCCGTGGCGTCCTTCCAGTGAGCCAACCAACAACGGAGCACTTCTTCATAGAAGGTAGGATTTCATAAAAACTAGAAGCAGTAACCTCATAGAAACTGAGGTTCTTTAAGAATAGAGCTTTGCCGAAAAGTTCAACGTGTTTCCAAAGTCCCAGGTTTATTGAGTTTCGAGTAATTTAGCTGGCGCACCTAAAAAATGCGCAGTTTATGCCAGAAATTGAACAAAAGCGCATCAAGCGTGTGTTTACGTCACACTAGAAACAAAACGAGGTTAGCAGTTACTACGTTACAAAATTAATTGTATTTACCTGATGCATTCTTGCCATTTTGGTGTTTAAAATTTAATTTTACCCTATTTTTGCACTGACGGATCATCTGGTTTCCTGCACTAAATTGAGAGGTTATTTAACTGTCAGTTGGGAACAGTACATTTACCCTAATATCAGAAAGTAATTGTCATACAGCGAATTATTTGTCATACAAAGTTTTCTACTTAGTTTTATGAACCGACCCCTTAAGTTAAGAATTGTTTCATGTTCACCGGAGCTAAGCCCCAATTTATTTCAAATAGATAAAATAAGGAAAGAGCAATAAACCATTTATTTTTGGTAATTATTATTACATTCTTTTAATTTTCCCTGAGTTTGATAGATAAGTTTTTAATTGAAACTTTCATTTCATGAAGTGTAGTATCCCTTGCGCTAACTATAAATTTAATATTTTATTTATAACCCCATTTTAAGCTTGGGGACTATTACAATATACAGTGAAAATTCATGAACTGCAAGCACGAGTAAATCAAGGCGAATTTGCGATTGCCTAAAAATACGCCAAGACCGATGGACAGTCGGTCTAAGGTACTCTGATATTAATCCACGGGTCGTCTGCGTTGATTGATTAAGTAATTGTTCAAAGCAGATGCCTAGTGTAATTTTTTTATAGCTATTAAGGCAACTAGTGTTTTACAGAGGGTTTAAAAATGGAGGTCGATCAAATTAAAATTCGAGCCAAGCGAGAATTTTATGATCGACAGAGATTTTTAAACTGTAAAACACGAGTTCGCTTCAATATTTTTTCTACAGCCGTGATTTTAACCTGTTTCTAAGGGTTTTATAAACTCTTACAGTACTTCGTGCTTTAAATGGAATGGCGTATTTTATAGACAACATAAAGCACGCTGCATATGACCCTTGGAAACAGTTTAAAATCACGGCTGTAGAAAAAATTAATTATTATATCACAGATAGAATGTATGAGGTACTGTTATTCTGTGATTAATTCAGGTGATAAATTCAGAGTTGAAAAACAGGAAGAAGGTAGTTCTTAAAGTAAAACGCATTCTGAAGAAAGAAATAATTTCTTCCGAACAAACTAAATCAGTAAAAAAAAAGATGCAAACAAAAATAAAACTATTTTTATTTCAAACAACAAAATTCAAGAAGTTTAAATTAGCTCTTGTTCAAAGAGCCTGCCTTCTTGCGCTAAACAATATCCTAAGCGATCATAAAAACGTATTAGTGCTAGTACTCTGAACAACCCTTTTAATTTTTAAACGCAGTTCTTCAAATCGTTAGTTGTAGTGAAAACGACTTTTTAGAGGAAGTTTTAGGCATATCTGTCACAGTTTCACAAAATTCCATACTTCTGAAATGTCCAACGGGAAGAATATCGCAGCTAAATCTACTAGTTCTGCAATTTATTTAAATAAATAGTCTGGATAGTCATTAGCGGTAATACAAACCTCTTTTAAATACCTGTCTTCATTGGGAACATTAGGGTTTTTGTGCTTTTGGGGAGAAACACATCCAAAGTTTCCAAAATTTGAAATAACTCCATGTAACGTTGATAACGATAAAGAACGCCTATTTTCAAATGTTGTGAAAGAATTTTGAATTTCCCGGACCGTTGGACCCTGATAATACCATTTTACAATTTGCAGTGATCCGTTGCTTCGTGGTTATCGATTTTAAGATGGAAATGACAGCAGATATTATTTACTGACAAAATACGCGAACTGTCAAAGTTAAATTCTCGGCATTTGTAAATTCGACATATCGTCTGCCGTGTTCGTAGTAAGAAAAATCTCTCTGTATACAATTTTTCATTCAAGTAGTTGTATCAATGTAGGTTCTCCTTACCTTTTTGTTGTTTTTCTTTGAGATTTTCAAGGATTGTCATATCTCAGTAGATTGCGCTCCACCTTTCGTAGTATCAATTTCTATGCATTTGCGTTCCCATGCATTATTTTTCTCTTAGTTATTTTGTTTAATTTTTATATTCCTGTAGTGTTTCGTCTGTTCTTAAAGCTAACCATCCACCAAAATGGTTTTCTTGTGCGCACTTTTCCTATGTGTCCTAAAGCTTCCATAGCTGCTTGATTAATTGCTTCTGTTAGTTTGGCTTATTCGATTTCTGTATCATTGTCTGCTCTGATGGCATACAATTTTAATTTCAATCTGTTACTGTATAATTGTCTAATACTATCTTCCTTTACATCGTACATCTTCTTACAGGCATTGTAGGTAAGAGGACAGCACCGTAAATTTCTGTATTTTAATAAAACTAAGTTTTCTAGCAACAATTATTTTTAGTATTCTTTTTTAAAATATTCTCCCTGTTTTTATTGAATACGTAGTTGTACAAAGTACATTTACTCCATCGATAAGCCGATTTTCAAAACATAAATTTAACTCTTCTTGTGTCACTAGAGAAAAAGGTTTTTGAAGTTTTCACACAGCATCTTCGGGAGTTTCAAATCACACACCACCCATTTTATCCTCTAATTGAGGAAGTAGAAGATAATCGGAAGGAGTTAGGTTGGGACTGTATATGGGGATGACCTAGCAATTTTAACCAGAAAGCCGCTCAAAATTCTTTTGATTGATGTGCGGTACGACTTGAAGCATTGTCATGGTGCTGAACCATCTCATCTCTTGGGGGCCGGTAACAAGCTTTTTTAATAACGCCTGGTAGGCATACTGTACTTTATTTTCAAGCACGATAGTTGCGATAGGTCCTGATTTTGAAAAGAAGCAAGCAATTATTTTCTTACAAACACTTCGAAATTGCTTCACTTTAATTGCATTAGGATCTGTTGGAAACACGCATTGTGCATACTGCCGCTTAGATTCGGTTTCAAATGCATATATCCAGCTTTCATCACCGGTTATAATAATAATAATAATAATAGCTTTATTTCCACAAAAGTATACAAGTATAACTTAATATAAAATGAAAAAAGAGAAAAAAGCAAGATTTTGTGGGAATCCTAAGGTGGAAGTGCCAGTATAGAAGTTGAACTCCGACTGATCAAAACTTAACCTTAAATGACAAGAGCTCAAAACCATACAAAAATTAATGCCTAAGCCTAAACTAACCTAAATTCTGTGTCGGAAGTAACCAAAAGTGAACTATAACAATATACAATAAACAATTAGCAGAGCTTGCATCTGGATACTCGTACAAAAGAAAAAGAAAAAAGTTGTTAATTAATTAACTGTTCAGCGAATATGTGATTGAAAGTATGCTTTTTAAAACTATGAATTGACAGGCTTTTGAGGGAGGAAGGGATAGAATTATAGATCTTGCCGATAGTGTACGAAAAGGACCGTTCAAAAACACCAGTACTATGCCTCGGAACGGTAATGAGCCCGCGATGTCTTAAATTAATGTTAAGTATATCTGTACGAAAACAAATTTTTTGATGTAAATAGATTGGTTTCTTCGTTAATATTATTTTATGAAATAAGCAAGCCGACTGAAATCTATACCGATTATTAATATTTAACCACCGTAATTCAGCGAATTTGTGTAATATATGCTGAAACCTACGAATGCCAAAAATGAATCTAAGACAAGAATTCTGAAGTGTTTGTAAACGTTTTTTATCGGTAAAATCTATACTAGCACCATATATTAGAAGCCAATAGTTTAACTGCGATAAAATTATAGTGTAGTGGAGCCATAAATCGCAATAACTCGTTGTCAACAGTTAGCGTAAGAATTCCAAAGAAAGGAAGCTCGCCTATAAAATAAACAGTGCCAGTCCGCAATAAATATTTGTGAAATGCAAGCAGCTAGCTTAAGTACCATTAGAAAACTTTCTAGCAAACGGATGCACGCAGTTAAAAAGGTGATTTGTGCGCGGAATTCAACGGAGAGAAATTATTCAACGTCCCTCGAACTAAAAGGGTTTCTTAAAATACACTTTTCTAAATCAGAAGCGAAAGTGAAGTCACAATACAAAACTGCAGCTGTAAAAATCTAGTAAATTTCAAGTGGTGTCATAAACTCATAAAACCTCCAACCGTTGCGTCCCAAGTGAAAGTGTTGTACCATTGTTGTGACTAGAATAGAAAATCCTTTGTGTATATTGTGTAAATTGTGTAACATGGGTATATAAACCAGAGCGATGGGGTTGAACGAGATCATTGCACATCAGGTCTTCGCCTGTTAAACCACTTTGGTTAAACAGACACCCAAAGAGTCAATTCCTCAATGCGTTTAAAATTAATCTCATACTTACTGAAGCATTCACTTTGGATGTTTCAGGAGCTAAGTGTCAGATCCACAAACGCTCACATGTATGCTGATTAACAAGACCTATTCGATCCACACTTGTAGTAGTATAGTAGCAAATCCGCACATTTAATTTTATGTCTGTAATCCGTTGCGTTAAATAAAGAATATTAAAAGTGGTGTAGTTATTCGTGTGTGTAATTTCTAACGAACACCTTAATCACCCACCTTAATAGCATTACAGAGTATGGTTTTAATTTCCTTTGACAAATAGCGCGTATGTGGGTATAAGAGTTTAAGTCCCATATAGCCTTTTTTGATACAAGCCGTAACGTGATCTTTATAACGAAAAGAATTGTCAATCACTAAACCGAGATCATTAGCTTTATCAACAACAGGCAGTGCCTGTCCATTAATATGTAATTTAATAGATTCATTAGCTTTAAGGCAATCAAATTTTCAGCCAAAAAGTAAAACAAATGATTTTTTAGGATTTAAAAACAGGGAATGTTGTAGCGCAATATTATATAACGATGCCAGTTTTTTATTAACAATCACCACTGCATAATTAATTTGATTAGGAGGACACGAATAGATAAGCTGGGTATCGTCAGCATACATATTTTATGTAGAGTGCAACGATTAGCTGAACTACCCAGCCTTATTGTATAAATACTGAATAGCAAAGGACCTAAAATTGATCCTTGTGGTACACCTTTGTCGATACTAACTCTTTCAGATAAAGTTGCCCCTAACTTTATTCTTTGAAACCTGTTTGTTAAAAAATATTGTAGCAAATCTATCGCAGTCTGACTTAGCCCAATGTATTTAAATAAAGAAAACAAGATATGATGGTGAATTATGTCGAAAGCCTTGGAGAAGTCTAAAAGTACTAATATCGATAAATTTGCTGCATCAATAGATCCAAGAGGATTATCAGTAACATCTAGTAGGGTAGTTGTGCAACTGTAACTTGACCGGAAACTCCACTGAAATTCGGAGAGGATGTTACAGCTCTCTAAGTAATTACGTAGTTGTAAATCAATTATCTTCTCCAAGATTTTCGACAGAGTAGGAAGTAAACTAATAGGGCGGATATATTTATGTTCCTGTAGAGACGAGCACTTGGCCAAGGGAATAATGACAGCATCTTTCCATGCTTGAGGAAAAACACCCGTTAATAATCACGTATTAATGATATGGGTTATACAATTTAATGTAAGGACAGCATATCTTTAACATGAATATGTCGATCTGATCAGAGCCGCATGATTTAGTACGAATTTTATTTAATAAAGAATAGATTAAATTGTTATCGACCAGCTTGAACTCAAATAAATCAGGGAATTCATGAGTGGTGTTGTTAGTATAGAAATTTATAAGCTCAGAGATATCTGTATTTGAAGTAGGAATGCTGTTGACAAAGTAATTATTAATCTCTTCTGCATTTAGTAAGTGGCGGGATATGTCTACAGTCTTTTTACTTTGAATTTGCAAGAACTTACGCTCCTTCCACATACCACTAGTGTCAGATCCAAGGAGAGTACTGAAGTAAGCTTGCTTTTCATTGCGTAGGGGGTGAGTGGTGGAGTTACGCAACTACTTGTAATAATCAAAATGAGCAAGAAGAGTCGACTTTCTGTACCTAGTCTTTGCTTTATTCCTTAAACGCATTAGACGCTTCATATTACCGGTCACCCAAGGAGTTCGCGGTTTTGATGCTTTTCGGGTTATAAACGGCGCGGCGCATGCTTGTCAAAAAGGGTCACGATGTAATTATTAAATATCGAGACCTTTTCAACAATGTTATTAACGTAATAGATACTATCAAGGAGCAGCGAGGTAAGGTCTTGATAGAAATGGTTATGATAAGAACATTTATGATGTTGTAAACTGCTTTAGACCTACCTGCATCATATTCCTTAAGAGCTTTTTTACACTATTCCACACGCTGTTATTTTTGCACTTCTGTTAAACTGTGTGGTATTCACGAGCAATACAATTTTCTTGGACCCAAATGATTGATAAGATCATGTTTATTGCAGTCATGACAATGTCATACCCAAGGTGCTCCAAATAATTCTGTATGTGAATCGATTGTCATCCTGAATCATTCTTCGCAAGGCGTCTATATTTATTTCGTGAATTGCTGAAATTGGCCTTCCTTCGAAAAAAGCGTCGAAATAAAATTTATTAAACCAGCTACAAACAGGCAATTGCTTGGTCACCAAATGCAGCACAAAATCGTTCAAAACTTTCTTTCGGAGATACGGAACTTTCAGTCATACTAGATCATGCCTCTAAAATTTTCTCTTGTTAAATAAATTTTTGCTGCACAACACTTATTTCAAAATTAACTTGTATAGTAACTGTAGCAATTATCGAAACTAAATTTGAACAGTCAAACTAGAAAACAACAAACATTTGTTTCATAGCAAGTTAGATTTCCATGATGCACTAGATTTATTCATTTGAAAAAATTATGGGTGCTGCTCTCGTATTATAATGTTTGGTAAAACTAGATAGTAGTTTGAACCACAATGCGGTCCCCTTTTTACACGTACACTTAGTATGCTAATATTACCATTTCTCTGCTGTTAACTTTTATATTCAATTTTAAAATTCTTTCATATATCGACTCAACATCTACAATTATTTGCGGTAATTTTTCTTTACAATGATGGCTACTCCTAGGCATAAAAGTGGTTACTTTTGCGCCGGACGCGGACGGGTAGAAGTACTTCAAAACTTGATTAACTTTCGAATATTTTTGACATTGGCTTTCTTGATTGTCGGGACTGATGTACACTACAATTCTCGAAGATAGTAATTTTTAAATATATATTTATATTTATTATTTGGGGCGTTTGAAAATAAAATAGCATATGCTATTTGGAGTAAAAGTAACTTTGTGTATCTCGCCCGGACTTATCTGACTCCCTTACGCTCGTCAGTCAAACGCGTCCGGTCTCGCCACACAAAGTATCACTTTTACTTCTAATAACATAATATATGGGTACTATTGCTTTTACCTATGTTACAATTATTTAATAATTAAAGTCATAACTAGAAATTTAATTTAATGTCACACGTGAAATGTATTAATCGTCACTTTAATACTTTTTGCTAAATAATATTACTGGTTGTTCTGCTGTTGAATGCAGCAACAGCGACAGTGAAAGATATGTGATGACATATTTTCCAGCAGAACATACATATCCACAGAAAATTTTTGAGAAGAGAAGGTAAACCGAGTTGGTTGGATATCTATAAATACAGCAGCATTGTGAAGTACTAATATTTGGTTTTCAATTGTTGTAAGATAAGATAATTGTCTCTCTGATTTATAACGTCCATTTTGAGAAGGGCCTGTGGGAAAAACCAGAATGGAAGGTAAAATGAAACTGAAAGGTAACCCAGTGCTATCACCATTCGCTAGTACACAAGCCAGGTTAGAATAGCTCAAAAATCCATTTTAATTTATCAATTATCCCATCCTCTGATATTACTGCATCTGACCGTCTAGAATCCTACGAAACCATGGAGCACTGTCAATGTAGTAGTAGTAGTAGTGGTAGTGGTAGTGGTAGTGGTAGTAGTAGTGGTAGTGGTAATGCTAGTGGTAGTGGTAGTGGTAGTGGTACTGGTAGTGGTAGTGGTAGTTGTAGTGGTAGTGGTAGTGGTAGTGGTAGTGGTACCTAGTGGTAGTGGTAGTGGCAGTGGTAGTGGTAGTGGTAGTGGTAGTAGTAGTGGTAGTGGTAGTAGTAGTAGTATGGCTTGTTTTATAATACTGTCAATGTGACATTTGTCCAAAATGACAGTAATATATGCGTAATAACAAGCAAGCGAGTAAGCCTAAAATCTTATTTTAAACGTTAGGAACTTCTTCGAATAGGAGAAACGTCGGATTACATAGGTCAAGAATGTCTTGGTTTGAACAATGTGCTATTCAGAACATCTTTTACTTTAAAGGTTAGGTATATGCCAACAACTTTCCGAATTCTACTACCTGTGATCTAAATGATCTTTCTAAATTTCACTGTAATGTAAGACATACGTTTTAAACGCTATGTTTTGTTATTTCTGATGTCACAGCAAAGGGGTAATATGTAGACTCTACCTTAGTCCTACTTGACATTTTGCCGAGACTAAGGAGTTCCAACCCTAGCAAGCGACTTTTTACATGCTACACATCGTAGTAACATGGGACGGACCCACGGCTTTACATCACTTCCGTATGATGGCATTCTGTAGAGGTTTTCATCAGCATTTTTAAAATTTTTGAAAACCTCACCTGGATCGGGGATCGAACTCTCGACCTTTAGATCAGTAGCCAAAATGCTTACCACTGAGCTATGGAACCCGGCACTGTCAATGTAACATGTGACCAAACGAAAATGAAATCAAGCTGGGCTTTGAAAATTGAAACATATCTCGATTATTAATTTACATTATGTTGATGCTCTAGAATGAAATACACATACCTACATAACCTATACACCATGGCATAACTGTTACCGACGATCGTGTCAAAATTTTATTTGTAAATTAACATAAAAACCAACACTTAAACAATGTTACATCTGCTACATTAATAATTTCGAATATAAAAACTTTTTGTTCGTGATTAAACGTGCGTAACTGCAAATTTGATAATTTAAACAACTTAACACACTACTATTATAAGTAATAACTGTCATATTTAAATCAAAAAGATCAGAAGCAATACAGTATATGGGTAAATATTTTCAAAGCCAAGCTTGATTTCGTTTTCATTTGCTCACATGTTATTAGAAAATGAGCAGGAACTGCAGGTTTATAATCAACAACTATTATTGTTCAACCTTTTGGTTTTGCACCTCTAGCAAATAGTAACATTATTAATAATTAAGTGTATTCGTGACACATAATGTAATGCAGCCCGAACTATCTGTACAGGTAAGTTGTGAACAATTATGTTCATGTGTCTATTTAGATTGTAAATTGACAAAAAATTAGATAAATCTTTTTAACTTTACTAAAAACCTTTTTTGCACTCCGGGACTAAAGTTGATACTTTAGTCCCCGTAAACAGGGACTAAAGTAGCTCATTTAATCCCTAGGAACTAAAGTAAAAATGATACCGTAACTATGGTAAATTTATGTACATACGAGGTTAGTAGGTTAGGTTTTGTTTGTCATTTAACACACATTGACGCAAAACTTAACCTGCAAATCTCGAATTTGACATATACTGACAATACAGTTCAGTACTGTCAACTGATTCAGGTTACCCAGGGCCTGCTGCAATTCAGTTTTTAAAAATTGTAATTGTCAGTTTCCAAATTGTGGAAATGTTTGATAATAATGTACCTCGGGACTAAAGTGCCTAAATCCCTTGAGTGGTTGTTGCCCTCGGGCTTCGCCCTCGAGGCAACAAACTCCACTCGCGGGATTAAATGGTGCACTTTAGTCCCTCATGATATAATATACTATTATTACTCCTACAAAGTAATGAACAGCACATTTTAAATGCTCTTCATAATAAATTAATCTAATGAAACGTTTCACAAATTCTGCCATGTTTACGGGTTTTTGCAAACACAAAATTACGAAGTAGCATTTAACTCGTAAATACCTAGGTTACCAGATGCCAAATTAAGAAAAATATATCTGTCATAAATATGTGACAGCTTTTAGGTTATGTTGCAATCATTTTGACAGTGCATGTATTTGAGAATCAATGACCGACTTCCGGTCCTATTGGCCATACTATCATCAAACTTTTACGTATAGCTACTAGACCTTTTACGACAGACAAATAGTACCTTAGGCTACTAGGCCTATTCTTCACCTGAACCTAGACGGTCATGATATTTTCACTCAGTTTAAATCGTGGTTATGAGATTTCGTATTGTCTGTCGTTTTTATGTTGTTTGGAACCATATTCAACAACAAAGCCACCGATTTGATTTCGCGGTAATTTGGTGATACCGCAAGCTCGTTTACTACCTCTGGGAAATGTTATCGCAAGTACAACAAAAATTAATTCCGCAATAAATTAAAGATGCGAGTAAGTAACCACAATAATTTAACGAGATCTAAAATGTTAGAAATTTCTTCGAAGGAGATAAATACTTCTTATAGTTAGAAAAAACTGAAGCAACCAATGTCGCTTTTACTTCATTGCTTTAATTAGGAGCAAAGACAAATCCCTTTTAAGTTGTGCCCTCAAATACATGTTTTTTGTCAATGCATTCCATATGAGATACATTTGCATACATACTATGTTGGTTCTGTTGGCTCTTACTATACACATAATATTTGCATTAAAGAAAAATAAACAAGTTGTGGTGCATGGGAAAACCCACTGCAGGGGTCGGTGTTGTGAATACATGAATGTGAATGCGGCGATGCCACAAAGAGTATATCGGGATATATAAGGAGGTGCAGGGCTTGACGGTTTTACAGACTACAGAAACACGTTCAAAGTTGAAGATAGCTAGTATTTGATATCGTAACGGTTGTGATTTAAGCATCTGAAAAGGCCATGTTGAAGGTATGTTTTAACTGTTGCAAATTTGCGATATTTGAAAAACCAAGTAATTATTGAATACGATTTTTTAATGGTTAAAATATTGATTTTTTTTATATTTGTCTCTTCAACATACTTTAACAATATTACAATTATTGCATGCACGTTAAGATAGTTATTACAAATGTACAATATAGGTTTCTTTAATTTATAAATTTTAAGAATTTTGCACAAGCATTCGTTTATGCTCGTAGAAAGAATAAAAAGCGATACTTCTTTAAATGTTTATAACAAAATTATTTTGTAAAACACATAATTCGCAGATTTTTCTTTGTAGAAAAGGTATAGTCTAATATTCTATCCGAGAGGGAACTTGGATTTAATTTTTACGTATAAATGCACTATATGGTTCAATTCCTAAAATTTACTTATAAGAAATGTGCCGAATTGATGCTAAGTGCATTGGAATTTCTCATTGTGACGTATATGAAGTGTTGGTACCACTACGCACTAATTATAATTTATTGAAAATGTATTTTTTCTCTTGATAAATATTTTAAATATTGATGCAGCAGATTTGCAAAATGTAGCGAGAAAAATATTTTGTTCCTATTTTGCAAGAAATGCAATTTAATGTAAAGAAAGGTAAAAAATATGTTCTATTAAAGATCATGTCTATCAGTGGATAGTGGATACCTATTCACATATGTGCTATATTTTTTCTGAAAAAACATTGCAATTTCACAAACATTTACTGAAAACCGAATGAAATTGTTGGTTTCGAAATTTTAAAATTCTTTAGCTGCTTTTACAGCATATTACCGAAAGAGTGAGAGATACTCTTTCGTAAGTAATAGTGTAAAATCGATTCGTGCCTGCCACCTGATAACTAGATTACATCAATTCAGATCGCTTTATGTCATATAAAACATTTATCATCTGTCATAGGAAGCGGTATTAGTTTTCTTCGTTGTGGTGGCTCTCTCCTCGGCTTATCCTGAAGATGGAACATCCGGCGATGAGCCGCAAACAGTGCACCTCCAAGTCCCAGAACAAGAGACGTTAGAAAGCGCTGAGTCCGCCAATCCGCAGTGGCATGGAGGCGGAAGAGGAAGAGGAGGAGGAGGAGGAAGAAGATGGAGAGGCCGTGGCGAAAATCGGCGACGTGGGGGTGGTCATAGGTGGGGGTAAGAATTCCAATACCCTTGCTGTTAGTCCTAGCTAAAAGTTCATTACTTATGTAATCTGCATGTTTACAAACATGTTCCTGTAATTTTTTTTTGTGTAAATAAAACAGAGTCAGTATGGTTTTGTGAAATGCTCAACAATTGTAGATTTTTGTTAAAATAATTGATTTATTATTACAGGGTGATGATTTGCATGATGCTTTATAGAGATTTTAAAATTCGATCTTTTTAAAATATTTGCTCTCTTAATTATTTTAGAGCAAAAGCGTACATAACTTTTTTGCAGATAAAAAATACTACATTCCTACATACTATTATTTAAAATTGTTTAACTAAAACTGTTCTGATGCCTCGGAATTAATAATAATAATAATAATAATGGTAATGGAAGGAGATCTTCGCCATCTCTACATATAAATAAAATAATCTGCTCTTACACTTAACCCTATTGCTTCGTTTACTAGAGATACGTTTTGAGAGAGTTATGAAAAAATAAAATTTTTCTATAGCACATGTTAAAGTGTGCTTTTATCAACTCAAAACAGAAGGTCAAGGTTTACTTTAACAGCAAGGGTAGATAAAGTAGCACTTTAACATCAAGGATAGGTAAAGCAATTTAATTTTCTAACTTTTGTTTAAATTAAACATGACAGCTTCGTATTATCGTAGCAACCCAATCTAGCTACTGACATGTTGAAATGTGATTGACTGTCATTATTTTCTTTTGAAATTGTTAAAGTTCTTGCTATAGAAAAAAATATTGTATTATACACGACGCTAAAGTTATTTCTATCCACTCTTCAATCATTAACGTCTCGACTTCGTCTCGACGTTAAACGATTCACTCGTGGATAAAATTTAACTTTATCGTATTGTATAATAAATTACTATTACATTTAATTTTTAGGTTATTTAAAAGATAAAAAAATAATTTAATGACGTGCAAATACGAATGAGAATATTTATGTAATCAGTGATAAAGATTTAACTACATTAATTTAACTATGATGAGAAGACATAACAAAAAACAACAAAAAACATCAGTTTTATTTTTCTATTTATTACTTTCGGAAAATCGAAAACCTAAAGCAGAAGCATGTGAACTTACCACCCTCTAGAACACATTGCAGCCGAGTCAAAGCAGTTCTTCCTATAAAACAAGGCCACATACCTAGCTTTGGCATCACGATCTCATGACGTCAAGTGAAGAGGATAATCATGGCTATTGACGCTAAATTTTGCTCTTAGCTAAATTTTGATTGCAATTGTCCATTATAATTGAGCTTTTTCAATAAGCAAATCACTTAGTGCATTCGTTAGTGTTTGGTTGTGCGTGATGTAATTGCACAAATAAACATGCAAATAACCGATATAGGTGGTTGTGAAACACGTCAGTGCGGTTATCCATCTTCACCGCGTAGTGATTTGCTAGCGTTTGAAAACAGTTGCCGGTGAATAATAGTAGATTATTCAATGAGGGAGAGAAATGCGTTATTTTGATAAGGTCTAATTTCTGACTCGAGGGCGAAGCAAAATAGCATTCTCTCCGAGTTGCATATACTATTTTTTTCACGTTGCAGGAAGATTTGAAACGAAAAACCTGTATTTTTTAAAAGTCATTTATGACATTTTAGTTACAATTATTTTAAAATTAGTAGCCTATGGTAAATTTTAAATTTGGTGGCACTGTAAGTCATTATGACAAGAGCTCACAATTATGTCAAATTCGAGGTTAGCAGGTTAGGTTTTGCATCAGTTTGTGTCAAAACTGACGCAAAACCTAACCTGATAACCTTGTTGTGTCAGTCATAATGAAAACTCCCTAGGGACATTTTTGTCTTATTTAGTCTCTAGGGAGTAAATGTTTTACTTCTATCACAATTTTGATGCTATAGAAACCGACTTCTACTCCCGGTCGTGGAAAAATTTTTTTAACCTTAGTTTGTAGCAATTATAGACCATATTTGTGCAAGGGCTTGTAATATAATAAAAAAATTTAGCTGTTGTGTTCAAAGGCAACTACTCAAACGTGAATAAAGTGCATAAGTCTTTAGTTTCTATAAACACGAACCCTTATGTCAAAAATAGATTACTGCTATACCACGAGTAGACATTTCTACAATGAAACACACAGAGACATAGGAATCACATTTTCTTAACGGCAATATTATATGGATTATAAGGGTTCAAGATTGAAGAACTGGACAACTTGTAACCACAGATTAAAATATCTTAGACTCAAGCCAGATGCAATGCCATTAAAATTGTCGAAATTATTTCAAAACCCACAAGTTGCAAAAGTAATGATGAAAAGGTAACGTTAATTGAACATGCAAATTTTGTTAAAGCAGTTAAAGGACTTTTAGCACATCTAAAGTTTATATCTTATCGAAATTATGACGAGCTACCCATTATACTAAATTCACTACTAATTCCGAGGTTGGGTCAAAATTAATAACAAAGTTACAATATTCATATTAATATTTACCCCAGAACTCGTAGTAACTTACTCTGTTATAAATAATAATAATTTTTATATGGCAAAGAAATAGCCATGTCATTTCAAATAATGAACTAATGTTTCTCTGCTCAAAAATGTGCAAAATAATAACAAAAAAAAATTTTTAGTCATACCATAAACACTATTAACTTCATTAAAGGCGAAGATACTGACTTATCTCTAGGTTTTATATATGAACAATTAAAACTATATACTTTAAAGAAAAGTATTGATGTTCTGGAAATACATGAGTTGTATCTTTAATAATGTTTACTATCAGTTCACATACATATAATTATATATAACTATAATCTACAGACACTGCATATCACCAATGAATAATATCCTATCAATAACAAACAGTAAATGTTATTCAAATTGTAAACGACTTTCGACTCGTAAACATTTATCATTAGTATTGTTTTTCAAGATAGTTTAAACTCCAAACCTTAGGTTAGTTCATAGTAGTTTAAACTTTAAACATTAGATAAGATGATAACCACACTATTTATAAGCACAATTGTAATAGCAGAAGTTAGTATTCGTCTTGTCTTCTGCTAGCGATTTGCCCAGAAGTTCGTGTTGAGTAACAAAATTATTTTTAAAACTTAAACCAAAGTTCTTCTTATTTAATTATATGCATTAAGGTTGTCTCATCTTGCAACATACCTATACCAAAAACTGTCTCTAATTCGTTTTTAAGTAAACCTGATTTGAAAGAGAGACACGCATGTCAAAAGTATGCTAGATATATTTACAAATTATTAATCGACGATGAAAAATATGTAGTAGGTACTACTAATGGATGAAAGTTGTATTTAAGGGAACTTCAATTTTAAGGAAGGGATAATTGTCGGTACTTCTTGTAATAATAATTCTTGGACCACTGTGGTTTACGTGTTAATTATCAATAGCAGTTCGCTATAAAGAGCCAAGGAGCTATGGCTCTATCATAAAAAACCATTTATTCAATAATGCTTTTATTCTGAAAACAGGTTTTTACCTATTTTCACTATTCTTCCCATTTTAAAACTAATACAAAGCATGAGTAACTTTTATTAATTCATGAATAGAAACCGTACGCTTGGTTGCTTTCACGGACGCTTTGGGGCCAGATCGAAGCGGCCCAGCTTTTTGACAGTTTATAGGAGGAAGATCCACGTACTATTAATTATTATATTAAGTATTCAATTTCAGCCACCATATCACGCAGGGCGTGGCTTCGTGGTAAATCTTGCAGTATGTTTCATAAACAACGTAGCTCTTGCCTTTGCTATTGTCGAACCGCCTTAGCATATAGCATCAAAAAACAATTGGGTTATGCGATTGTTTCAGTTATCGGAGTGCGTTACACATAAAAAGTATCCTGCATCAGGAATCAAATGATACATTTTTTAAATATATCTTTTCCATGATATTCGATTCAAGAAAATCTTGAAATAACAAGTGAGGTAGACCTCTGCTCGACCTAAATATTAAAAAAAACGAACCATTTCTAATTCTAAAATGCGAACGAGAATTTGAAAAACAATTGAGTATGTGAATGTGAGGTAAAACAAGTATTGGTGTTAGGGATTTAGTGGAAGCCTGGGAGAAGATAAACACGCAAGAAAAGGCGAAAGTGACATAAACAATAGTTTTAGCCTGTCTTTGCATAGTTAAACAGATATATAAACTCAATTCAGTTCAGTTTATAGACAAAGTGAGTAATTTGATAAGAACAGACACGCTATTATTATTATCAACATTAAGAATTAAGCCTTTTGGGTTGTTCCGACTTGATGGGGGTTGGTGGGGGTTGATCAGTTGATCACTCCATAACTTCCCGCAGATTTCTTGCCTTTCGATTGGTACAGTTCAGAGGTCTTGTGTCTTGTATTCTTTCGATATGGCTCTTTCATTTATTTCTTGATTTAAATTAAATATATTTAATTCTAGTGGAATTTATTGGCTTCTTTTGTAATCGAGACGAGTATATCGTCCCGCCGCTCTTAGGAACTTCATTTCTGCAGCTTCTATGTTTTACACTTGTAGCTTGGTTTCAGTCCAATTTTCACATCCGTACATTAAGTTTGAATGGCCATTACTTTATGAAATTTAACCCTCCTATTGTGTTCTCACTTACAGTGTTCGGGTCATATTGACCCGAACGGTAACCAATGATGTAATCGTTCTGATTTAATACGCTATCAATTTATAATTATACAAATGACGATTTGTAATATATGCATTAGCAACAGATTATAGCATATACATATTATAATAAATGGTAAGCAAGTTTTATTAAAAGGCCGCCGAAACGACTTTTTAAAAAACGTTTATTTTTATTTTACAATGAAATATAACATTGGAAGCACACAGCTAGCCGCCGGACAATTTCTTACATCTAGCTATGATACGAACACAATGGAACTTATCGACTGACTGGAGCTTAACTTAGAAGTGCAAGCTACTAGTATATATACTATGCCTAATCAGCTAAGAGAAGCGTTATCTCTAAAAGGGAGCGTGAGACAGGAAGCCACGTGCGTTCAAGGTTGCAGACTTGCAATTCATATAAAGAAGCTATTTATCGTTCAAGGTTGCAAGCTTGCAGTTTTACACAGGAGACCATTGTCTATTCATAATATAACACGTCCGCCGATAAAATGTTCAATGGGTGGTATTCAAATATGCCTCCATTGAACTTACAAAGAGAAAAGAAAATTAAACTTATGCATTTACGTTAACCGGTTCAAAATCTTTATTTAAAAATCTAATAAGTTTAATCTTCATTGTGTTTCTATTATAATACAAATACAATATAAAAATTATTAACATAAGAATAGTACACAGAGTAAATATAATTGCAGACACACTTAAATTATCAGATTTAATATAATTAACAGGTTTTAACAAATTTTCATATTTATTAAGTTTAATTCGGTCCTCAACCAATTTCTGGGTGTCAAGAGGTATCAAGTCAATCTTTGAAACATTTATGTGGTTTGATTCAGGAATTATTAAGCGGTCAATGTTTGAAATTTTTAAATTAACAATTTCATTTGAGGTTCTTTTTGCGGTGAATAACATGTGTTTTTGATTTATTGAAACAAGACAGTCTGAACTGAGGTGTAAGAGGTTAGTGCCAGATATTCCTTTTCTAAAATTCTGATTTTTACATTTGACGTCCAATATTGCTTCAGATGGGGAAGATATTAACCATGTCGCAGGATTTATTTGTGATATTTTGATTTCTGTTAAATTGAATAAATAAGGGATACATGTTTTATTTTTATTAAATGACAGAAGTTGTGTTTCGCACAATTTGTCGTTGGGGATTTCAAAGTAGTTATTTTGATTACAAAAGTAGGTGTCTAAAGTTATAAGTTTACAATGACTTATTTCAATGGGAATGCTGTTTTTAACGTTAAATAATAAAGTACTATAAGTAGGTATAATCATACGAAATTGATAATTTTGGATAAAAATCGGAAATGGTATTAATTGTATCATTTGATAATCGTTAGTTTTGGAAGTAAGAGGTATTTCGAATATAAATGTAATTCTGTTTTTAACTTGATAAACTTTTGTAATGATAATTGACTCGTATAAATGTAAATACTGTAACTCTGCAGGATATGGAATAGTTAAAGCTTTTTCTGATATTCTATTGAGATACGTCGAAATTTCATTTAGATTTTCAATTAAATCGTCATTATCAATTAATGACATATGCATCTGTTGATTTTGGGCAAAAGTTAATGCATTTTCTAGTTCCAAACAAGTGTTAATAAGTAGTTGCAAAAATTGAATTGCTTCTAGCAAGACTGTTTTTAAGGAGTATGTAGCGAGATTTTTGCCTAATTCCTCATTTTGTAAAATTATTTTATTTATATTTCTGTCTAATAATTCTTGACTCTTTGCTATATCATTGATTACTGAGATGGTATCATTTAAAATTTTAGTTTGTTCTAATATAACGTCATTTTGAATTTTATTGCTTTCTTGCAATTTAGTAATCATAGATTCATATCTGACTCCATCGTTGGCGTCGAGGTTTCCAGTTAAAAATTTGAAAGCGGATCCAAGTCCATCGAAAAGTCCTCTTTTATTAATTTTGTGTTTAACATCAGGAAATAATTGACTTAAGAGTTTATCTGTTTTTTCAAGATATTGTTTTAATATTATGAGTAAATTGTTATGATTGATAATAACATCATCAATCCTTTTAAATTTTGTATATTCAATAACGTAACTTTTATTTTCAAGTAACGGTATTATTTTCATTAAATTAGTTCTAAGTGTGTCATAATTAACAAATATAGGGGTATAGTCTACATTTCTAATAAGCGTCCATTCGCTTTGTTTAAGCACTACGTTTCCTAAGTTTAGAGGATATAATCCAGGATTATCTTTTAAATTTTTAATAACAATATCGCTCTGTATAACTAGTGATTGAGTCAGCAGGGTACAGGCGATGAAGAATGTAGTAATCCTGAAAAAGAGAGAGCAATAGTTCCTTTTAGTCAGGGTGTTTTATATTTCCATATTTTTTAAAAAATTAGATTTAATTTTGAATTTCAGTTTTACTTCTGAAATTAGTTCAAACAAATATTTTTTCATTTAATTGGAATGTTTGATTTTTCCGAATTGGTTTTAATTTTAAATTTTATCTTTACTTCTGAAATTTATTTTAAATAATACTTCTTCGTTTAATTGAAATGTTTGATCTTTCTGAATGGGTTTTAATTTTAAATTTAATCTTTACTTCTGAGATTTGTTTTAATAAATACTTTTTCGTTTAATTGAAATGTTTGACTTTTCTGAATTTGAATTTAATTTTAAATGGTTGTAAAGGTTTTTCTTTGTTTTCCTTTAGCAATATCAATTATAAAGGTATGTTGCTGTGAACATCTTAGTTTTAACGCGAGAAATATTGTGATTATTAAAATTGTAAATACTAGATTAATACAAGCTTAGGTCTTGTTTGTTTGTTAAGTATAATTTTTATTTGAGTTTTTCTGATTTAAATGATTTTAGTCTTAAGTTTTTTCTTAAGATGTTATTTTTTTAAAATACTTTTGATATTTGAAGTTACTGATTTATTTATTAGAATTTATTTGTAATACTTAAAGTTTTTCAAAAATTCAAGGGTGTGAACAATCTTATTTTTTTCTTTAAACACACGGTTAAAAATTTAGTTATTTTGGCAAAATTTTTGATAAGTGTTCTTTAGTAGACTATTTGGTTAAAAATTATTTTATTTAGATTTTTAAGTGCTGGGAAATTTTGATTATTGAATTTTTAGATGAATCTGATTTTATTCCTACTTTAGAAGGAGCTATATAATCTAAATATTTTACAAATTTATGTTTGAATTACTAAACCTTATGAGTTGACTTTTCGTCAGTTTTGAAATTATATGTGCATTGATTTTAGTCTTAAATTGTTTTTTTAAATTGTTATTTAAAATAATTATCCAAGATACTTTTAATGTTTGGAGTTTTTATATTAAAGTTGTTAAAAAATTGTTATTTAAATTAATTATCTAAAATACTTTTATTGTTTGGAGTTTTTATATTAAAGTTGTTAAAAAATTGTTATTTAAATTAATTATCTAAAATACTTTTAATGTTTGAAGCTTTTATATTAAAGTTGTTAAATCTGATAAACTGATTTTTGTTGAGCTCATAATTTTTATTTTTATAAGATTAAGGATTATAAATATTAATTTCTTGTATTTCATTTAAAGTATTAATTACGCTTGTTTTAAATTGATTATTGTATGGTTTCAATTGCTGAAGGCTTAGTCATGCCTTTTTCATTAAATTTTAATTTTTGGAGTTATTTTAGTTTCATTTTTTTTTATGCTGATAAATTTTACGAAAAGTTCTGTACACAGGGTTAACTGTAGGTTTTGTTGAGAAAAATAAAAATCTTAATTTTTAGGTTTTGAAAAATTACATTAGTTTCACTTTTTTTGTTTAATTTTTACGGGTTGTAATAAAATGGTATCGTAGCTCTTTCTGTCTGAATGTGCATCCATTTATAATCTATTCGTGCGGATAATTTTGAAAGTAAGTCGGATCCAATAAGTCCTATATAGTCTGGGTTAAAATTATATAAATAACATGTATGTGTTCCGTTTTCCTAAAAAAAGACTGGGGATTGGTAAATCTGCAATTAAGTTATGTTGAGAAATTCCATGAGATGTAATTATCTCGAATTCTGTTTCATAAATATAATTTGGAAAATGTTGTTGTACAAATTCTGGAGAAATTATTGTTTGTGAGCTACCTGTATCAATTAAAAGTTTATCGCCGGTGGCGGGAATTATAATATACGGAAGATCTGATTTTGAATTTATATTAAAAGTTAAAACATGCTTTTCCGAGGCTCTTAATAAAAATTTACAGTATCGTCTGGATCTGGATATTCGAAATAATCTGGGGTGTGATCTAAGTCTTGTGAATTATCAGGGTCAGAATATTCCTGAAAGTTTTCGTTAAAATTTTCTGGAGTTGAAAATTCTCCATTTTCAAATAAATTTTCGTTTAAGTTTTCATATTTATCAGGAGGTTTTTCTTGATGATAATTTAAATGATTAAAATTTCTATTAACGTTCTGAGAATTTGCTCGATATTTATTAGGGAAATTTGATTGTTGAGTAGCTGGTCTTTTTATAGTGCTAAAGTCCATAGGTTCTGGTTTATTTGTTGGTGAAAAATTTGGTTTTGGTGCAAATGCATTAAAGCTTGAATTTTTAGTTATTCTAGAATTATTAGGATTGTTAAAATTTGTTGGACTTTTAAAATAGTTGGGATTCTGATTAAAATTACTTTTAGGATTTTGGTTAAAATTACTTCGATTTTGTTGGAATGGTCTTTGCATGAAATTTGGGTTATTAAATTTAGGGTGATATGAATTTTGTGTTTGAATATTGGAAGTTAAATTTGATTTATTTAATTTTTGACTTTGAAAATTATTTTGATTCTGAGAATATCTGATATCAATTTCTTCTTTTACTATGCTTAAGGCTTGTTCTAGTGAAGTTGGATTTCTACTTCTTACGAAGCTTCCTAAATTTTCATTTAGTCCACTTGTAAAAGTGCGAAGTGCTAAATCTTTGTTAGCCTTTAATTTATAAGTGATAATGTCTTTTGATTCTTGACTCAGAGAAACTTTTGAATTATAAATAGCTAAATGAGTTCTAACTTTATTGAAAAATTCTATGGGAGAGTCTTTATTCTGTTTCAATTTAGTTAAATCAATTAAAAGATTCAATTCTGACCTTTGGTCGCCAAAATTTTCAATTAAGACATTTTTTAAGTCTTTCCAAGTATCATACTCGTAACCTGTGATTACTTCTAACGCTTGACCTTTTAATTTATTCCTTATCGAATTTAAAATTACTTGGTTGATATAATCGTTTAAATTTTCTGTACAAAATTTAGTTGCAATGATTTCTGCGGATCTGATAAATTCCGAAAGAGTGGCTTGATTACCATCATATGTGGGAATTTCATTTAATAAAGCTACATTAAAATGTGGGGGAAACAATGATGCGTTTTGATCAACCATATTTGGGTTGTTACAATTATTTAAAAATAAAATTCTAGGGATTGAATTCCTTGGTGAGCGTGATCGATCTCGTGACATAAAATTTTTACAATTGTTTCAAAATATAATTACAGGTGTTTTAACTAATGATTCAAGATAATAGTGATCTAAACATAAAAATTTTATAAACAAAAATTAATTTTGCTTTATTTGTTTCACTTATTTTTAATTTTTATTTATGTTAGTAAACAGTTTAATGACTAGGGGATGTTTAACAGGGGTACCTACGCGCAAGAACGCAAGCACAAATGCAAATTAAGCACACCTAGTATGTGCAGCAATTGGTCTGGCTTACTACGTTCTGCCTGGACTTATAAATAAATATTTAAAACTATGTTAGTATAATTTTTAAAACTTTATATTAGTTAACTTTGTTGTTTTAGGCGAACGCTTTAATAATTATCACTTTTGAAAATTATATTACGTTACTTTGTTGCCTTTGAAATTAATTATTTTGCTTTTTCTTTAAAACTTAAAAATTATTACTTAGGCGAACGCTTTAATAGTCGTTACTTTGTTGCCTTTAAAATATACCTTTGCTTTTTCTCTAAAGCTTGAAAATTATTATTTTTAAAAATATACCTTTGCTTTTTCTCTAAAGCTTGAAAATTATTATAAAAATATGCACTTACATTGTGCGTTAAAATTGACGAACGGCGTGCGATCAAGCTACGTCCTGTTGTCTTCAAAAAGGATGCGTCGATCCTATTGATGTCGGCTGGCCTGCACAGAGGTCCTGAAGTCCGACTTGGATAGTCCAGCTTTGCGCTAGAGCGTTATCCAAAAGTTGTCCTGGGGTCGTCGTTGTTGACGTTGCCAATACCAGAGACTGATCCCAATGATCAAGAGTGGTCCCAATGACCAGATGGTTCCAATAACCACGGAGGAGCAGGAGCTGGGTCGACGGGCGCTTCTCACGATCGGGCGATGTTTGTCCCTGTTGGAGATGTCCGAAGATCCGCTGGGTGGTAGGTGTCGATTTGTGGCAAAGAGCTGAACCTCAAGGAAAGTTGCTGGTCGACTCGATGTTTGTAGTTTTCCAGGTTTTCCTCCACAAATCCGAACGACTGCGCCAGTTTTATTAAAAGGCCGCCGAAACGACTTTTTAAAAAACGTTTATTTTTATTTTACAATGAAATATAACATTGGAAGCACACAGCTAGCCGCCGGACAATTTCTTACATCTAGCTATGATACGAACACAATGGAACTTATCGACTGACTGGAGCTTAACTTAGAAGTGCAAGCTACTAGTATATATACTATGCCTAATCAGCTAAGATAAGCGTTATCTCTAAAAGGGAGCGTGAGACAGGAAGCCACGTGCGTTCAAGGTTGCAGACTTGCAATTCATATAAAGAAGCTATTTATCGTTCAAGGTTGCAAGCTTGCAGTTTTACACAGGAGACCATTGTCTATTCATAATATAACAAGCAGCCTCATAGCTAGTTCAGTTTTTACTGTCTTTGCAATAATGACGTACATGATGGACAAGTGTTTTAAACAATTACGGTTTTGGATATTAGTTTTATTATCATTACACAACTATCCCACTAGTTACATCGGCAGTGTTGTTTAACGTATGTGCTATTCTGCATCGAATTTAGTAATTTACTGCTAGAAAAATGCTTTCTTTTCTTGTAGTAATTCCATTTAGAAGTGGTTATGCACTACAAGACGTATACGTTATATGAGGAGACATGAATAATACTGTAAAAGAGCCGTACAGATATATGAATTATTATTACGGATATAAAGAAAATCTATGAATAATCATATACTGGAACACAAATTCACTGATATACAAAAAGTAACTTCGTTTCACCTTCAGTTTTACCACTGGGTCATACTGACACAATAAGTGTAACAAATACCTTTACAAAAAAAAACACGAATTGTTGTGTGAAATCATGTAAATGTTCTGTAGCATTGAAGAGTAATAGCATATTGCGATATAAGGTAAGTAATTGCCTATTTAATAGATCGAGAAAAAATTGAGAAGCACTTAACGACCGGAATTTTTTGCACAATCGTTTTAATAAAAATAGAAACATTTCAAATTTTTAGCCCAGAGGCAAAATAGTCGCTGTCGAGTGTGCGCATAAATAAGTGAACAATCCAAACGTCATTGACAACGCCTATTAATGAAAGTAGTGTGTTGTTGTTGTTGTGTCTAATGGAAATAAACAAGAATAATTATTGTGAAATTGGAGGCATTTAATGTTGGATGTCAAGATCTAATTTCAACTAAATCCAAAACTCGCTACAAAACTGCCTTTAAAACTTTTGAACAGTGGTTACATGAAAAAGATGCTCCTATCAGTGAAAAGTCTCTACTGGCATATTTTGTTCTTCGAAATGCGACTTTAAAATCTCCAGCAAGTTTATGGGCGGAGTACTCTATGCTCCGAACCCAGATTCATTTACACCAAGGAATAGATATTTCTGAATTTCTAAAAATTATCGCTTTCTTAAAAAGAAAAACACTGGCTAGCGTCCTAAAAAATCGAAATGCCCTACAAAGGAGGAAATGAGAAAAAGTTTGAAAGAAGCCCTAGATGATGCATATCTGTTGATGAAGGTAACATGTCGATTTATCTTCAGTATTAAAACAAAATATTTATCTTTAACAATTTTCTAATATACCGAACACGGAGACAAATATTCCTCGCAAATTTACTATCATGAATAAACCAGGCGATGAGATGATTAGGAGATTCGTTTTTTTTAGAAATCCTCCGAAAGTATGCTAATCTTCGTTCTATAATGCTACATCTAAAAGGTTTTTTTATGGATTTCGTAATGGTAAATGCGTGAATCAATTGGTTGGCATTAATGCAATGGGCAAAATAACTTCTAAGATCGCTAAGTATTTGAAACTAGAAGATCCTGAATCTTATACTGGTCACGCATTAAGAAGGAATTCTGCCGCTTTCCTTGCAAACGCTGGCGTAGACGTACTAGGATTAAAGCGCCATGAAGGATGGAAGTCCTCTGCAGTTGCAGAAGGTTATGTGGAGGTCAAACAAAATGCAGTTTTGTAAGAAAATATTGCACAACACTAGCAGTCACAGCGCGGCTCATGCTGCATCTTCATCTACTAGTAACAAAGGTGTACTACTACCACAATGTGATGTAGTAGAAGGTGCTTCAAGTTCATTTATGGAGGCTGAAGACGTAATACCAAAACGAAATAATATTAAAGATGGTAACAGTGTTATAAAATCTATAAAAAATGCAAGTTTTTTGGCAACAATTGGCAAAAATAAAGCTCCAGTTGCTTTTAATAATTGTATATTCAATATTAATTGTAATTATTTTTTTCTAAAAAAAAATAACATTTTTTTAATTTTTAAGAATTTATTGAATACTCATAAATGTTCATTTTTCACTTACCGAACTAGTGCTTTTTGTGTAATATTTCAAAACCGTTTTTGTTTGGTTTCTATGGAAACATACAATGATTTGGTAATATCACCTTACTGTCAATGTCAACAATATTAGTATGTACAGAATAAAACACGATTGTGCAAAAAAGTCGTAAATCACAGATAAACTATTTCAATAGTTAAAAGATCGGGTCATATTGACCTGAACACAATAGGCCCTCCTATTATTGCATTAAGTATAATTTTTTAATTTCCTTGTCTAAAAGACGAAGAAAGTATTGTAATCGCTAACAAATTTTCTTCCAAAGTTTTATCAGATCTTCACGTTTCAGGGTCCTTAGATGACAAAAAATAGGTTTTCTTAATTCCGTCTGTCTGTGGGCGGTATTACTAAAAAGTATCTTTTGGAGGAAAACAATATTTTTCATGCGGATTGTATGCCATTCTGGCATGAAACCGAACAAAATTCGGTAAAATATTTATATGCAGGACGAACACCTTACAAAAATAGAATTCTTCATATTTTTGCTTTAACTCAAGCACTATTACTTAAACTAAAGTAATATTTTGCATATAGCTCAGGTTTTTCAGCTTAACGAAAAAAGGCATATTTTGGACCCGATATATATAGGGTGAGCACCTTAACAAAAAACCAACTTTATTTTTGCTTTAACTGAGACATAGATAAAAATAATATTTTGTACATAGCTCATAATTTACTCTTGACGAAAATGGAATCCAACAAATAGAGGGTAAATGTTGTAAAATACAAAATGGGGCAACGTATTTAGTACGTTGTGTTTAATGCGGCTATATCACAGAGATGCGAAATCAATGTCGCATTACTAACTGTTTTTTTTTATTGTTTTAGTATTATTAGGTACGTTAAGATATTTTTACCTCTACTTTGAATCTATTTAAAAAAAATTTTTGTGTCTACTTCCAATTGCGGGGAAAGTTCTGAGTAAAGCCCTTTGCAGATTTTTTTAATGTCTTGAATGTTCTTTTGCTTGTTCCGCATATAAAGTAAAATTTTTGCATTTTGTAATCGCGAAAAAATCACCTTCCGAGATTTCTTCAGATCTTCATGTTTCAAGGTCCCTAGATGACGAAAAAGAGGTTTTCTTAATTCCGTCTGTGTGTCTGTCTGTCTGTTGGCAGTATAATTCAAAAAATATTTTTCGGAGGAAGACCTATTTTGCATAGATATTATATATCTACCTCGCATGAAACCGGTACAATTTCATATAAATATGTTGTAGTGACAGCTCAAATGATATTCTTATAGATTGATATATTTAATTGAAACTTTATAATTCTATTTTAATAATAATGCCGGTATCGCTTTGAGACTCTTATCAGGGGTAGTTTATTAATCTAGTTGCTTCTTAGTTGCTATTTTATTTTTGATTATAAATTTAAAATTGATTAATGACATGCGCTGTCACCTTTTACTTCAAAAAATGCTTCACGACACTTTCAATCAAATATGACAAATATAAATCCTTTCCAACTCTTTGTGACTCAATATTATATGATAAGTATTTAATTATAGTTCAATATACTTCTCTAATTGTAAAACAATTTTTTGGCTTCGCTTATTTTTTTTCGCCATTTACCAATTTATTTCAGGCCTAACCTGTATAATTTTACTTGAGTTATAATCGATTGTATTTCGAATTATTTCAATTTATTAGTTCGCTCATTTCGTACCGATTCTGGAAAACCCAAATCGCTGGCTTATCGCGAGGCGGCAGCGTTCAGTTGTTTTTCGTTGGTTGGCCGAATACGCGAGCATTCTTTTCTTGCACCTCGACGAAGCAACTTGCTTCGTGCTTTATTATGCCAAGACGATTAATTTCGTTTCAAGAACTGATAATTTGAATCAGGTACGATTGAGATTTTCTGTTAGCTATTCCCGTATTAATTGCATTTCCTTTAGCTCTAAATTGACAGTTTTGCCGGAGAATTTGATCTTCGAGGCAATGTCGCCATCCGATTTAATTTTTCAACACTTGCTGGTGTCCTTCCTACATCCGACAGTTTGAGGATGGCTTCGTTTCAATTACCGATGCATCCCCGGCGGTGTATAGCAGCTCAAGCTTCAAGCTAATTCGGACTGGCCATTCCAAGATTAGTATATTATATTAAATTATCTTCGATACCTAGAATTTACATTCGCAAACTATCAGTAGTTAAAGTTTACATTTATGCTTTCCGTTATTATTAACCTGTAAAGATCAAATTCATACATGCTCTTGTTTTTGATATTTAAACTTGCGTATATTTAATTACGACTAATATTTAAAGCTACAATTTCGGTGTGTAATTGAACCTTTGTAAAAGGAGCATTCACGCTTTTTGCTTCCAATAGCCTGAGCAGAAAGGTTTTATCAAATGACAGCGGTATGCATACTCTTGATTAAATTTGTGGTTACAATTAACTTAATAACCCGAAAGAGGTTTTTGATCTTTGTGCGTGTCGCAACCTTTATTTAACCTACACAGCCTTATTATGACATTATTTGTGTTCAAATTATTTTGATTATTTACTATTGACAGTGCGTGGGTAAGCGCCAGACCTGCATTAAGCAAGTCCTCGGTTCGCATCCCGTGGGGGTCGGAATTTTTCCGCCTTGGCGACTGGAATCGGGCTCGGTGAGACCATTCACAGTTGGGCACCAAATTAACTGTGCTCTACTCAGAACCACAGACCTGAGAGATAGAGTAACAAGGTCAACACATCACCAATACACACACTTCATACAATGGTTGCTGCGCAAGCACCAAAGGCGCGATCCAACTCTGTATCCCAAATCCGGGGCAAGTTGATCATTGTACCGCCAGATGCCAGCGCATAAAGCACCAGCCTCGATACCGCAAGGTAAATGAGGTTACAGATAATACATACATACATACTATTGACACTACAAGATTATTCAGTAATTATTAAATAAACGCTAGTCACTTGTAGTTTATGTTAGTTATTTGAAATCATCTGATTTCTGGCGCCCATTTCCTTTTTTTGAAGACTTTGCAGGGTACACAGCTGGTGGTTTGAATCCACGACCATATCGCCGAATGTGAGCTAGCTCGGCCATCGCGGTAAGTAAAGATTTTTTAGAGCTACCGTGTTGTACAAACTGTAGGGGGGTTGATCTACGATTTTCCTTACTACCATTAATTATTTTAATTAATGAATCGCAGGTCAGCTTCTTTATCGTGCCACTGACGACCAACGCTCTGGGGTTCGATTTTTTGGTAGTAACATCAGCTGTGAACCTGTAATTGCTAAATACTTATTAATTGTTTATTTAAGATAAATGTCAATGCACTTAGGGTCGACGAGTTGCTATACGAACTGCTATTTAGGGGTTTTGACCGTGACTCTGTGGAGGTTATCAACGTTGATCGACGACGTAGATCTTTGCGTGTCCGATTAATTTTAGAAAAGCCGAACCCGCTATGTTCAATTTGAACTTGACGCTTGTAAAGGCAAATTGGTTGAACTTTCTGTATTAGTGACGGACTTTTCTGGTGCACCTTCCGAATCGGAATTCGTAAGACTTGATACGCGGTTAACTCACCTTTATTCACGCTTAAGTAGGCTGCAACTCTCATCTGAGCAAGAACATGAGCAATGAGCATGCCACTATTATCAGTCAATGCTTAGATTTGATACAGTCACTTGGCACCGACCACGACAATTCGCAATTACAAATTATTACTTCAGACACAGATGTTGACGTCGCTACAATTAATTCTATTGCTCCTGTTGCTACAACAGTAGCGCCACTCAATTCTGAGCCTACTGAACGGGTAGCAAATAATAATGTTGACAACACTGATATTATTGATAATTCTAACCCAGCCGCTTCATCCACGTTCCAACGACCTAGAGTATCTTTTTTTGCACCCTTACATCACCTTATGCAACGTTCAAGTATGTCAGCCACTACTAATTTACGTAATGAATTGGATCACATCCATTATTCAATGACTTCTCCTCCTGGACATACAGGCTTAATTTCTGTACCAGTATGTAAGTGGGGTTTATCATTTAATGGAGATACTACCATTATGGGGGTAAATTCATTTTTACAGCGTGTCGAAGAACTTAGGGTGGGGCGTAACATTTCTTACGACCAATTGTTTTCTAGTGCTGTTGATCTCTTTTCGGGTCGAGAGTTGGTATGGTTTCGTGCTATGCACAACCGGGTCTCAAACTGGCATGAGTTTTTACCTACTGATTTCGACGAAGAATTATGGGATGAGATCAGGAAGCGCAAGCAGGGGACTGATTAAAAACCCTAACTTTTTATTTCGGTTCTGCTTAATTTATTTGACCGGTTACTTATCAAACCTTCTGAATCGGTTCAACTTAAGCATATCATGAAAAACTTGCAACCATTTTACTCTACTCAATTATCTTTAACAGTAGTCCACGATATTGAACATCTTTCACTTTTGTGTAAAAAGCTTGAAGATATTAAATTACAAAATACTAAATATCGCAATCCTGCTGCTGCTTCATCTTTGCAACTGGAACTTGACTTGGCTTACCAGCCTTCAACGAAAAAACCTGTGACACAGACTGCTCAAATAACTTCTAAACATCCTGGTCTTAAACCTAACCGTTTGAAAGCTACGACTACTTGTTGGAACTGCCATAAATTAAGCCATACGTTTCACACTTGCACGGCAGATAAAGCAATTTTCTATTATGTTTGCGGACACTCAACCAGTTATTTTGCCACCTGTCTTAAATGCCATCCAAAAAACGCAAAGTAAAGGGTAGGTGTTCCAGCCGATCTATTCCTTATCCCTATTACACTAAGGCTGATACTTTATCTTGGTAATCTTGGTTAAGGACTGTGAATGAATTTTGCCCTATAACTTGCAATACTTCAGCTACATTTACCAAACAACTTTCTGACAACCGTTCTTATTTAACTATTTATATTAATGGCGAACCTATTCACAGTTTTCTGCAATACAGGGGCAAATCAAACTTTAATTGGGAGTAATGGTTTATATTTACTCCGAAAACATGACCGTAGGTTATGTAATAATAATTCTCCGCTTACCTTGACTACTGCTGACGGTCAGCAACAAAACATTTTAGGTACTGTTGCATTACCTATTACCGTTGATGGTATTAAGTCCATCGATGCAGTTATTTGTGACTCAATTCTGTCTACACTAATTTTAGGTGTTGATTTTTGCTACGCTTTTGGAGCGAAGACTGACTTTGTCGCTAGGCGCTTTGATGTGGCTGAAACTTTTTCGCTACAGACTATTTGTGGTGTTGTTGATTTGTCAGTACAACAAAAGCTTCTTTTAGACAAAGTTGTTAGGAAGTTTGCTGAAATTTTCGGTCCTACTTTAGGCTTAACTAATTTAGTCGTACACACTATCGATACGGGTGACGCAACTCCTATTAAGCAGAGATATTACCCTTTGTCTCCTGCTATGCAAGTTGATGCCGATCGCGAACTTGATCGCTTATTAGAGATGGGCCTTATTCGTCCCTCGAAATCTCCTTGGAGCTCCCCGATAGAGTTAGTCAAAAAGAAAGATGTTCTCACCGACTCTGTTTCGATAGACGAAAGTTAAATTCAGTTGCTAAGGATGCTTATCCCTTATCTTATTTGAATAGCATTCTTGATAAATTAAGCGACGCACGTTATCTTACGTCCATCGATCTTAAGCAGGCTTTTCACCAAATTCCATTACATCCTGATTCATGCGAGAAAACAGCTTTTACAGTTCCTCGTCGTGGATTATTTGAATTTACTGTCGTCCCTTTCGGTATTGCGAACGCCGTTGCCAGCCAACAACGACTTATGGATAACATTTTTGGTCCGCTACTGGGTGAAAATATCTTCGTGTATTTAGACGATATTGTTATTGTGCCTGGAACCTTTAAAAAACACCTTGACACCTTAGAACAAGTTTACAATCGTCTTAAAGCCGCAAATTTAACTGTCAATATTGACAAATGTCAGTTTTGTCGTCCTAGTCTTACTTACCTTGGCTTTGTCGTTGATAAAAATGGTTTACGCACCGACCCTGACAAAATTTTGGCCATTACCAGATATCCTCAACCAAATACAGTGACTGAAGTCAAACGCTTTATTGGCTTAGCTTCTTGGTATCGTCGCTTTGTCCCATTGCCACTATTACTGCTTCTATTTCGCACCTAATTAAAGGTAACATTAAAAAGCAGCGTCGGCATTGGACTGATGATGCTCTTAAGTCCTTTAATCAAATTAAATCTTGTTTGACCTCTGCTCCTGTTTTGAGTAGTCCTAATTTCTCACTACCTTTCACCTTACAGCGTGACGCCTCTAATTTTGGCCTTGGTTGTGTTCTTACCCAAAATATTGACAATGAGGAAAAGGTTATTGCTTATGCTTCTCGTACCCTTAACAAGGCCGAACGCAACTATTCCGTTTAGCTGTCATCTTTGGCATTGAGAAATTTAGACCGTACATTGAAGGTACGCATTTCACAGTATTAACTGACCATTATTCCTTATTGGGGTTGGAAGTCCTCATAACTCCACAGCGACGCCTGTAATTGGCCTAACGGCTGTTGGCTGAGTGCAAATTAAATTAAATTAAATTAAATTAAATTGTGGCTTACCAATATGAAAGACCCCACGGGCCGCTTAGCTCGTTGGAGTGTCCGTCTGTCGCAATACGATTTTACAATTGAACACCCACAGGGCAAGCATAATGTAGTTCCCGATGCTTTATCTCGAGCTCCTATTCAAGTTTCCGCTCTAGATCTTGTTGATGGTGACTTAGACTCTTGCTACTTAAAAATGCTTGAACGTGTTAGCCAGAGTCCTAATTAATTTCCTGCTTGGCGAATTGAAAATTACCGACTTTTTAAGTATGTTCCCAACCGTCATGCCATTGTTAGCAATTTAGTGGAATGGAAACAAGTTATACCTCGTTCTCGAAGAACTGAAATTTATAAACTTTTTCACGACAGCCCTACATCTGCTCACTTGGGTGGTTATAAGACCTTTTGTAAGATTGGTGAACAATATTACTGGCCTAAAATGTGTGCCGATGTCATCCGCTACATACGCCATTGTGAGACTTATGCTGCTAGTAAAGCTAGTCAACTTGCTAAGCTTGGTTTAATGGGCAAAAATAAAAAGATTTTATACCCATTGCAATGTTTGTCAATTGACATAATGGGTCCTTTACCTCGCACGAAGAATGGTAATACTTCTATTATAGTCGTATGTGATTGGCTAACCAAGTTTACTCTAGTTAAAGCTTTTCGCGCCGCCACTGCTGAAACAGTAGCCAAGTTTTTGGAAAATAAAATCTTTCTCATTTTTGGCGTCCCTCAAATTTGTATGGTTGACAACGGGCCACAATTTATAAGTTCCCAATTCAAGGCTTTGATGAAACAATACCAAGTTCAACAAGTTTGGTACAATGCTTCTTACCATCCCCAAGTTAATTTTGTCGAAAGAGTTACCCGAATTATCGGTACTGCTTTTCGTTCCTATGTTTCGGATAATCATCGTTCGTGGGACGAACCCCTTTACCAAGTTGCACAAGCATTGCGTAACGCCGTTCATGAGGTAACGGGTTACACCCCTTCTTTCCTAAATTTCGGGAGGACTGTACCAGTTTCTGGGATTTATTACGGTCGTCTTAAGAACTTCCAAGAGGAAGAGCTGTCTTTAGAATCTCGTGAAGATCTGGTTTCAGACGTCAACCAACTTTCTGAACTTCATCAAGACGTTGTTAAACGCCTCAATAATTCATATCAACACAATTCTAAGCATTACAACTTGCGTAAGCGTCCATTAAAATTTAACGCTAATGATATAGTTTGGAAAAAAACTACATTTTATCTGATGCTTCTAAGTCTTTCAATCAGCTCCTAAAATGTCAAATGCAAAGTAATAAAAGTTAATGGTTCTCTTACTTATCAGGTAGTAATCGTGCCTGACAATAAGAACGTTGGAGTTTAGCATATTAAAGATTTAAAACCTTACTTTGGAGGACAAGTCGAAGAGTGAATTTTGGTGTGCATGATTGCGTGTATGGTCGTATGTATGATGGTGTATGTGTATGTTTAGTCTATTCGCCTATTCACCCTAAGGATAGTATTATACTATTAACATTATTTTCACCCTTTTCGACATTATGACCAATTTCTATTATTATCTATTATTATTGTTTTATTGCGTGTTTATTTAAGCCGTGTTTTTTCCTTTGCTCTCGAGTGCTAGTTAAGCACCTTGAGCGATCCCCTAATTACCGATTTAACGGTACTTTTCCTTATCATTTGATTATATTAGGTGAAACCCTTATGAGTGACGGATTTCCTCGTTTCTTTATAGATAGCGATTGGACCTTTTGTCGAATTCATTTTGAGTCTATTGTTGATAGTGAAACAAGTGTTTAGGTGAACTTCTTTCATGATGAGTGTGTGAGCCTTCTTTACTTTTTCAAGGAATGCCTTTCTAATGATGCAATTAGCAGTATTCATAACTTTGAGTTTCTAGACTTGCATGATTTATTTTGGGTGGTTGGTCGGGCATGCAGGGAAGGTCACCATTAGGAACTCTTCCATCGGAATATTATTTTTTATTTCCCTTCCCATCTCGCTTCACGAGACATTTTTAGAGCGTCGGGTCAACACTACCGATTTCTTGGTTGTTTTTATTACTTGTGTTAGGCATGAACTTATGCTTGGATTTCAACTTTCATAGTATTGGGGGCGGGCTTTTTCAGTCTTGTGGAGATTTCTGGGGGTTAGGGCGAGCGATTGTGTTGCCATCCGACTCAGTGAGGGAGCCACATTCAGTCCGTCACCGGCGCGCCTTTTCCATCCAGCTGCGACGACTGGCTGAATGCCCGAGCGGGGTTTGGTGGTTGTGCGGTCGTTTCCTCCTGCTTCTGGGGTCTCTACCTAAATTCGGGGCCGGTATGGTTTTTAAGATTTTATCCTGGGTTTTCACCCGAACCTTTTGCCACAATCTTATTAATTTGCGATGTTTCATTCAGGAGTAAGTTTTTGTGACTTATCTCCGGTGTTTCGCTGTGTGTTAGTTGTGTAGTGTTTTTGGCTCCGCTTAAATTTTTCGCCATTTACCAATTTATTTCAGGCCTAACCTGTATAATTTTACTTGAGTTATAATCGATTGTATTTCGAATTATTTCAATTTATTAGTTCGCTCATTTCGTACCGATTCTGGAAAACCCAAATCGCTGGCTTATCGCGAGGCGGCAGCGTTCAGCTGTTTTTCGTTAGTTAGCAGAATACGCGAGCATTCTTTTCTTGCACCTCGACGAAGCAACTTGGTTCTAAGAAAGCACCGTTAGTGCTTGATTATGTCACCACGATTAATTTCGTTTCAAGAGCTGATAATTTTAATGAGGTACGATTGAGATTTTCTGTTAGCTATTTCCCTATTAATTGCATTTCATTTAGCTCTCAATTGACAGTTTTACCAGAGAATTTGATCTTGCAGGCAAGGTCTCCCTCCGATTTAATTTTTCAACACTTGCTGGCGTCCTTTCTACATCCGCAAGTTTGAGGGTGGCTTCGTTTCAATTACCGGCGGTGTATAGCAGCTCAAGAACAGCACTTATTTGACCGCAATTTATGGATGTTGGAGGTTAGTGTTTCAAGCTAATTCGGACTGGCCATTCCAAGATTATATTATATTAAATTAGCTTTGATACCTGGAATTTACATTCCCAAACTATCAGTAGTTAAAGTTTACGTTTATGTTTTCCGTTATTATTAACCTGTAACGCTCAAATTCATACATGCTTTTGTTTTTGATATTTAAACTTGTATGCGTATTTTTAATTACGATTAATATTTAAAGCTACAATTTCGGTGTGTAATTGAACCTTTGTAAAAGAAGCGTTTACGCTTTTTGCTTGAACAGAGAGGTTTTATCAAATAACAGCATTATGCATACCTCTTGATTAAATTTGTGGTTACAATTAACTTAATAACCCGATTGGGTTTTTGATCTTTGTGCGTGTCGCAACCTTCATTTAACCTACACAGCCTTATTATGACATTATTAGTGATCAAATTATTTTGATTATTTACTATTGACACTACAAGATTATTCAGTAATTATTAAATAAATGCTAGTCACGTGTAGTTTATGTCAATTATTTGAAATCGTCTGATTTCTGGCGCCCATTTCTTTTTTTTTAAGACTTTGCAGGGTACACAGCTGGTGGTTTGAATCCACGACCATATCGCCGAATGTGAGCTAGCTCGGCCATCGCGGTAAGTGAAGGTTTTTTAGAGCTACCGTGTTGTACAAACTGTAGGGGGGTTGATCTACGATTTTTCTTACTACCATTGATTATTTTAATTAATTAATCGCAGGTCAGCTTCTTTATCGTTCCAATTGTCTCCAAAGATCAAATAATACTCAAGCAAAAAAATATTATTATCTACCCATCAAGAAGCGACAGAGACGCAGTTTAAAATTAGATAATGATAAAGAGTTAAATTTTTTAGGTAAACTATTATAAGAACTGGCAATATTATAACTAAATGATCGTTTATACAGTTGAGACTTGTGCAATGAAATAGCAATTGGATTTTTATTTCTAAGATCAAATGAATGACTAGTAGAAGTAAACTTAATTTTATTAAAAAGGTATGGAGAAGTTTCAGTAGTAATAATTTTGTGAAATAAACATAAAGCATGTTAAGCCATTTTACCTCATTTATCTTCGAAGAAATAGATTCATATTTTCTAATGCCAAAAATAAGCCTCAAACATGAATTTTGAATTCTTTGAATCCTTTTAGCATCTATACTATCAAGGCACACAATCGCAGTAATTAAATTGCTATAGAACCAATGAGTCACAAAGCAATATTTTAATTTTTCGATTTAAACAATGTCTGCAGCTACATATCAGTTTCAAGTTAGAAAATGCTTTTTTAATAGTACTTGCGATGTGATCTCTAAATGATAATTTTGAATCAATAAATAATCCGAGATTCTTAGCGCATTTGGAAATTTTGATATTAACATCTTTAACGTTGATGGAAATTCTGTCTTCATATGTTTCCCTTATTTTATTTTTACCAAAAAGTAAAACTACAGTTTTATTTGCATTAATTTTTAAATTATGTGCCTCCGAAGTTTTGATTAAAGTATCTATATCTGAACAAACTAACCGAATAGCAGCATCTACATCGTTCGGGAAGAAACTATACATTGTGTATCATCTGCATATATATTATATTTGCAATATCTCAGAGCCTTAAAAAAAACAACACGAATATATTGAATACAAAAGAAGACCAAGAACTGAGACTTGTGGAACACCAGGAAGTACAGCACATGGAGTAGAGTATTTTTTATTTAAAATAACTTTCTGAGATCTGTTACTTAAATAATTTTTAATAAGAGAAGTAGCATTCTGCTAAAACCAATAAAATGTAATAGAGCAATCAAAGTAGTGTGGTTAATCGTATCAAATGCCTTAGAGTAGTCCAGATACACAACTACCGATAACTTATTGGCATCGATAGCAGATAGAATATCATCAGTAATATTTAAAAGCGTAGTTGTGCAACTGTAACCAGCCCTAAAACCAGATTGAGTATGTGGTCATGTAGATTAAGACGTTAGTTAATTTGTTGAACTAAAATTTTCTCAAAAATCTTCGAAAATACCGGCAAGATGCTGATAGGATGATGGTCTTTAAAATCCTTAGGTTGACTAATTTTTGGAAGCGGAATGACGTTGGCACATTTCCATGTAGCTGGACAAACGTTATTTATTAAACAGAAATTAATTAAATGGGTAATAAAGGGCAGCAGAGGAGGACAACACATTTCTATCATACCAATACTAATACTATCACAGCCAGTACCTTTAGTTTTAATAGTAGTAATAACCTTTAACACGTCAGTTTCCCATATTTCGGAAAAATCCATTTTAACGTTAAAATTTTTCATAAGATTATTCATATAATAATTTACTAAGTCTAAATTACAATCACCAGAATTGTTACATATGTCAACAAAGGTAGAATTAATTCAATTGACATCTTGTAGATGTAAAGGAATATCAGTAGCTCTGCCACTCCCGTATATTCCAATATTATTTAGTTTCTTCATATAGTTCTAGAACCCTTATTACGAATATAATAATAATAATAATAATAATAATGTTTGTTGAGATAGCATTGACATTCATTTACAATAAAAAGAAAACACAATCTCAAAAGGCGAAGTGTCGGTGTAACCGTTTTTCAACTTCGCCTGAAGACAAATATCACAAACAATTGACATGAACGGGTGTGACGTAAAAGATAAACAATTTGTATAAATACATTCAACCACAAAGTACACAATATGACTAAAAAAGAGACTACAAAAGAGACTAGAGCATATATAAATAATAAACAAGTATTAATAACCTAACTGTAGTTGATAAGAAAATAATTTAAATTTAGCTTTAAAAGTTTTAAGGCAGTAGTTAGCAAAAAACAATTTGTGCATTTGAATTTTTTTAGAGCTTTGTCACGAAGAGATATAAATTTAAGATTGTCTGTCAACCAGGGCGTGCGGGGTTTTGTAATTTTCACCGTTTTTAAACAGGTATGTTTATTAAATAGCTGCAAAATATAACCCAGGGGGTTGTTTTCCCAACCCCCTGGTTATCAGTTTTACGTGCTGCCACGATGGTGTGATATAGGGGTTGATTCAAACCCGTATATCACTAATTGCCCTAAGGGGTCGAAATCTCATCTTCTGACCACTGTGCGATAACTTAGGGGTTGTAGTTACGAGTTATGGTTAAATAAAACACCCACAAAAGAATAAATAACTTATATTAAAAGAACTTAAAAATTTGGATCAAGTACAAATTAATTTTACCCTATCTGGTCAATGGTTAATTAACTGTAGCTTCGTAAATATAATTGCTCAGAATTACGCTTAAAGTTTATGACATCAATTTACTTTGGAAGGGAAGAATAAACATAGCAGCCCTGGTTAATAAAATACACATAAATGACTGACCTTAGTCCAGGTGCCGTTGCTAGAACTTGGAGGGTGAGTGTTAGTTTTATTTATTTGCGGTACGCCCGAATTGATTTAGGTATTTTAAATATGTTCGGCTAGATTTTAGATCCCCTGGTCGGCAATCCTTGAATTTTGAGTAGCTTATCACATGCACTAGTCACATAACGATTTGAATATAACTTTCAATTTTGACTTAGGTTGATTCGCGTAACGCGCGGCGTGCGCCGGACGCGGTACGCCCGAAAACGGCTTTTGTCGGTAATTAGTTCATTATCTCGCGGGATACGGGAAGACTGACTGTCCAGTTCGCGTTCCCCAAAAGGTAAGTTTCTTTCGTGAATAGCCGGGAGTTCCCGTTTTGCCAACTTGCCAAAATGGCTTTATTCTTAGCGGCTCTTGGTACTGCATGAAACCAAACTGACTCATGGGTTCTCACAGTACAGAAATTGCATGTTTGCTGGCGCAGCCCGATTCTAAGAAAATTCTGCCAGTAAGTTAATATCGAATTTCTTGACTTCCCGGATGCAATTCGACCGTTGCTTGGATTATAACAATGTAACCTTTTACGTGCTTAGTAAATGACATTTTGCGTTCGCAATAAATTTAATTTATGCAGGGACGGCTGTTTTATTCTTCCTCATGACAACTTAAAATCTATAAGATTTATAAATATAACGCAATTTCTTGCGGGTTGTTACAAAAATGTTCTCATTAAGAAACTGTAACTTCTCATTAATTTCAGAAATTTCATAGATGTTATTGCAATCTAGAGATTTTAGATCATTACAAAAATGCATGTAACTAAAATTGGAAAAGTCACGATAAGTATACAGAAACGGAGTGCTACTTTTAGCGGCCAAAGGATAGTCGCAGTATAAAAGGCGATGATCTGAAATGTGGTGCATATCAATTGCCCCTGCATTCGAAATACTTTTGCCATTATGTACATTAATGAGGTCTATTAAAGTAGAACTATTGCTTGTAATTCGTGTTGGTTCTGAAATAATCTGCTTAAATCCAAATGCTTCATTAGAATGAAACTGAATGCAGTGAACATCACTGAATTTAAGCAAATCTACATTAAAATCACCGATACAGAGTAGTTCGTCTGCAGTAAGCAATAAAGCAGTAAACGAATTTTCAAACGCACTCAGAAATTCAACACAGTTACACTCATGTCGTCTGTATATGGTACCAATAATTAAACTAGCTTTTTTTGTTTTAACTTTTATCCATAGCTGTTCGATAGCGATGCTATTGCTTTTTTTCCTGCCTAAAGTAATGCCCAGGTATTTAACGCTGTTCTGACTTCTTATGATTTTGTCTTGAGTCCTAATCTCCACCGACGTTAGACTCCTCCAACCGACTAGGATCACCATTTCAGTTTTTTGTTTTGCAAGTTGCAGCATTTTACTTTCCATCCAGTTTTCAATTCTGGAGAGCTCCCATTGGATATTTTCCTCTATTCCTGTCTTGTCCCCACCTCTCACTACCAAAGCCTGATCGTCATCATAGCCAATCATGGAGACCTCTTTTAGCAGGTCCAGGCTGAATACTTCGTCGTAATATACGTTCCACAATGTGGGGCCCAAAATGGAACTCTGTGGAACGCCGCATGTCACTTCCATCTGCGAGTTATACCCTACCCTTATACTTCTGTCTTGCAAGTAGCTACGTATTAACCTCACAATATAAGGAGCAACGCGCTTTTTTTCCAGTGCTGCCATTACTCCCTTTCAAGGGACAGAGTTAAAGGCATTTCTCACATCTAGGGTGACCAAGACTGCAAACTGGTTTATCCTGTCTTTCTCCGTTTCCTTTGCAAAGCGATGCTATTGCTATAAACTTGTGAAACATTGAACTCCAAGCCTTTTCTAATATACATACCAACTCCTCCACCCCAAGTGTTCGTCATTCTATCATTCTTTATGAAATAAAAACAAAACTTGCTTTCTATGCTAAGTTACAATTATTTCTGCCATCTATAACTTTAGCTTATCTGAATGCTACCTACTTTGTTATTTTCTTCCAATAGAACTTATATTTGTAACATGCTACATGAGCTTGTATTTATTTTATTCCTTATAAAACCAGCCAAGAGTACTCAAATATTATACCTTTCATGTTAGTTTGCATCTTATTTAAATTCTATTAATGACTTTCAATTAAACAGACAATTATTTTATAAGTTTTCCCAATTTGATTATATTGATCTGACGACTTTATTTAAATTAATCTTTAACATTGACTTACATAAATATCAGCCTTCATGTACCATTGCAATATACTGCGTGAGCATCTTAAAAAAATACAATGTTGTTTATATTTGGGTTAATTTTAAAATAGAATGAGGTAATAACTTTCACATAAGTCAGGCTTTATTTGCCGAAAATAAGACTCAACCGATAAAGAATAATGTCACAAAAGAGTAAAAACGTTTCAACAATAACACCTCTACGCAGATGCGGAGGGTTCAAACCCCAGCGGGATACATTTTTTTATTTGAAAAGTGAAGATATTTTTACTCCTAACTTAATTTGATTTTTAAAATTATTTAGTGTTTCAGTGTCTACGAGGGATGTTCTGGGTAAAGCCTTTTACAGATTTTTTTGACATAATCATTATTAGAGAGAGATACATTGCAGCCAAAATATTGAAATTAACTTACTAGTTCGATACGTTTATTGTATGTAGTTATATGTGCTCGAATGTTTTCCTTTTCTCAGAAGGCCAATACTTGACTTTGTGAGGGGATATTTTTGAATTGTATTCACTCAATTTAAATACAGCTCGCTGCATGTCATCCTCAGTAGCAATTCTTACTGCCTGATCATCAGCATATAGTATAGTAGCCAATTCATTATTTACCCAAATTGTACATAGAGAAACACTTAGGGCCGGTTGCAGAAAGCAATGTTAAGTCTGGTGTTAGCTAACGCGACGTCAAAGTGAACAAAAACGAATCAAATCTCAAATGCTTATGGTAACTAATGCATTAGTAAACAAAATTTGATGCGATTTTGTTCACTTTGACGCGACGTTAGCTAACACCAGACTTAACATTGCTTTCTGCAACCGACCCATAGTGTATGAAACGTTAACAAAGGATCATGCGGAGCGTGTCGTTATTTACGGTCTAATTTCGTATGCATGTCAATCTTTATTTCTGCGTTTTAACCGACATAAGTCTCAGCCCATTTCATTTCTGCATTTCTGATCCTGCTGTGTTAGGTTGTACAAGTATTTGCCTTTAGAACATTTGGTATATTTGGTAAATCATCAACCGTGAGGTCCTATATCACCTCATATTGGCTATTTCTTGAATATTGTTATGATAACTGTAAAGGCTTCACGTTGCTGTGCCTGTTTGTACTGACTGCATTAACTTGTAAAGGCTCTTTTAAATAGAAAATAATAATTATGGCAAATCACCACAATGCTCAAGGTATTTTTATTGTGTAAAACTTTGCCTGTCAGTATTTTAGGCTAATCAAAATGAAATGTATTGATTATACTCTAATAAAATGGTTAATTGCCCCTTTCTATATTTTATTGAACTGCAAAAATAATCTGGACTAGATCCGGCAACAACACAAAACTAATTTTCTCAGGTTATGTTCAAACCTGAGTGTAATTTGAAAATTATTGTTGTTTAGAAAATTTGACAGTCGATAGAAAATAAGAAAAAGAAATCTGCAAACATTGTTGGGCAAGGTCGCGAAAATAATGGAACAATTGGTACCAGTAGTGCTAATGCTCCAGCATTTTCCGTCCCAAAACCCTCACCAGTGCCATCAGTGCAGATTTCAGAAGATAAAACAATGAAATTTAATAATTGCATTGTAAATCTTTATCATAAATAAATGTTTTTTGCTGTTCTTGTCTTACTTTACTGCAAGAAATACAATGTTCATTAAAAAAGTCCATAAGGGGCGGCGTGGAAATTCAAAAGTATGAATAATATGTTGGTAACACTGTAAATCTATGCCAAATTTGAGGTTATCAGGTTAGGTTTTGTGTCAGTCTGTGTCAAAACTGACGCAATACCTAACCTGCTAACCTCGAATTTGACATACTTACAGTGCCGCCAACATATTATTCATACGTTTGAATTTCCACAGCCGCCCCTTATGGACTTTTTTAATGAACATTGTATTTCTTGCAGTAAAGTAAGACAAGAACAGCAAAAAACATTTATTTATGATAAAGATTTACAATGCAATTATTAAATTTCATTGTTTTATCTTCTGAAATCTGCACTGATGGCACTGGTGAGGGTTTTGGGACGGAAAATGCTGAAGCATTAGCACTACTGGTACCAATTGTTCCATTATTTTCGCGACCTTGCCCAACAATGTTTGCAGATTTCTTTTTCTTATTTTCTATCGACTTTTCGACATATGCTTCCTCAGCGGTAGATGATTTGAGTATTTCTCGGGGCTTTCCCAATTTAGAAACATTACAGTTTTTCTAGGTATAATATTAATGGCCGGTCTTATAAAGACCACTAATCTGAGAGTAATTTTAATTCGATGTTAAAATAAACAAAATCTCATCAAAACGTTAGTGCTTATAATATTTTATTCATTAGTAAACAAATTTTGATGCGTTTTTCTTTATTTTAACAACGACTTAAAGTTAACCTCAGGTTAGTGGTCTTTATAAGACTGGATGTTAATGTATTAACTCTAATGGGTTGTCTAGTACATTTCTCATTACTATACCTCACAAAAAATCGATTATGGTCAATTGGTTTCGGTCGGAAGTATGTATAGTTTCTCACAACTTCAACTAAATTTACGCCAACAGTATTTCCTTTAGTAATTACAACATCCTTGACCTTATGGTTTTCGTATCAGGTATACAAATTTTGAAGAAACTTCCTAAATATTCAACATTGTTTGTGATCATGTGTAGAAGTTCAACTTTACTGTAATCACCAGATAGATACTCCAACTATCACTACTATCTATAAAAATATGTAAAAGGCTTTACCCAGAACTTCCCTCGTCGACATTGTGACAATAAATAATTTTAAAAATAAAATTACGTTAGGAGTAAAAATATCTTCACGTTTCTAATAAATTAAATACATTTTAAAATAAAAAAAACGTTACCGGTGGTCGAATTCGAACGGCAGGCGGACCGCGTGTGTATCCCACAACTTTTTGTAGAATTAGTAAGGGACTGGGCAATTTCTACTTGCGCCACGAAGTACCGACTTCTCTCACTAATTTGTGCCTTGTTTTTGTATCTATTGGCTCCCATTTTTGGTAAGAATAAAGCCTGCACTATGTACAGATTATTACTTGTATCTATTATACTACTGATTTATGGAGCTGAGACATCGACCATCACAAAACAATCAATGAATAAATTGCGAACTACTTAAAGGGCTATGGAGCCGCAGATGCTCGGCACATTCCTAAAACACCGAAACCGAAATACATGGATCCGGCAAAAAACAAAGATTAAAGACATCGTAGAAGCTGTGACAAAGCAGAAATGGAACTTTGCGGGACACGTAGCACGGTTCAAAGATGACAGATGGTCCAGTACTATATTGAGATGGAAACCATATATTGGCAAGAGATCTAGAGGACGCCCCTCATTGCGGTGGACAGACTACTTGAAACGTTCCGGAGGACTGATGCGGATGCGAGAGGTAGAGAATAGAAGAAAGTGGTAGCAAATGAGGGAGGCCTATGTTCAAAGATGGACTGAAAACGGCTGAGAGATGAGAGGTCTATTACTAAGTTTAATGAAAAATAAACAATATTTTATGTTTTGAAGGTGCTCACCCCGTATATATTTCTCTGAAATTTATCCGGTTTCATTCCAGGTATATTGCAATAACTTCTGTGCACGAGATAATTAATGTAATTAAAAATGTGTAAATGAAATAAGTCACCACACATTATTTAGTTTTACTATTTGCTATGATCAAAATGACTGATTAACTTATTTTGTTGGGTACGCTAAATTGAGAATTATTCTTATGGTAGTTTGCCCTTTATTTAATCCATTCATCTGATACAATAACTTCGCTAGCTCGTTTGAAAACAGAGACATGAAAAGAAAAACTCAAATTCTCGGGTCTGAGGTTTCTAAATTTGTAAGTTTAAAATTTTAACGGTACGCCACTGAAAAAGTGGACTGGGGATCTAAAAAGGAGCCTACTGCGCCGTCGCTATTCTGAAATGTCAAAATCTCGCACAAGAAGTTCAAGTTACCTGTCAGCTCGCGTGTAAACTGAATTATCAAGCAATTAAATGAACAGATTTTTTTCGGTAAGATTTTGAATAATTGCGCCTTCAAGTAGCGTCTTATCGTTCTATTGTTTTTCAGGCAAATCTATCATTGGCCCATTCTAAAAGGAAGCTTAAAACTGCTTTTGTTTACTGGGACCTCCAACTGACGATTTATTTCGCAAATCCTGGGAAAACACCTCGCCATGCACAGGAACTTTTATGATTTTCTTGTTCTTCAGGTCGTAATTAAGGTATGATGTGATTTTCATGCCAATCGCGCGGTTTAAAATTTCATAATCAACTAACCTCACATCCGTAGGAGTCGCAACCCCTTTATGGTGATCTTGAGTAGAGGGAAGTGGATGGTTCTGGAACCTCCCCCCACCACTTGACCTTGAGTTCAAGGCCAAGGCCACGTTCAATCCCAAGGTCACATGCAAGGCGAGGCCACGTGCAAGCCCAAGGTCATGTTCGAAGCGAGGCCACGTTCGGAGCGAGGCCACGTTCAAGGTCAAACCCGCGTTCGAGGTTGAGGCTACTTTAAAAAAATTCAAGGTCAAGATCGCGTTTACGGCCAAGGTCATAGAAAGAGTTAAGTAGTGCTTAGAACAGACTGCGCTTAACATATTTATTTAAAAAATTAGGCATGAAGTAAACGCCTAGGATACTTCATGTCTAAATTATGACTCGACTAGGATTCGAACCTAGGTCTCCCCGTATATCCGCAATCTGCAGCCGAGGGTATCTTTACCTCTAGACCATCGAGTCTGATAGAAGATTTGGTTACTCATCCAGAGTACCTTCGTAGAGTGAAAGATACACATAATTTAATAAAAAAAGTTATATTTAAGATGCACATACAAAGAGTAATTACAGTAGTGGCTAGACTAAATGATTATAATACCAACAGATTAAGAAATACGTTACAGACATACACATTAGAGCGAATAAAATAGTGCTTAAAACAATAGTAGATATACAGCAGGAATTATCCGTGGGCGAGAGCAGCTTCTTCAAGACATCAGGTTTATTTTTTAGCAAAATCGTTTGCCAATTCGTATCTACCGCATATGAAGGGAAATGGTATTTTATCTTGAACGTTAAAACGTTATGTTCAGTAAAGTTGTTCACTTGTATTTTAAAAACGGAAATAGTTGTCAAGGAACTGGTATCCATTTTACGCCACGTCACGTTGTGCACTCCATCATTGTAGGCGAAAGAAGCTGAACTGCACCGCGGCGGTTGAAGGACGTAGAGAATCCCATCATGAACTGCAGCGAGAGCAACCAAAAATTGTATTGGTAGCATGTTCAACAAGTCGATGGCAACTAGTGAATGGTTTGGCGCCGCACTTTGCATCACTTATGACAACAGCAACCTTTTGTTTTGTCGGCCGCACCCGTTCCATTGTTGCCAGCCACATCTACTCCTGGGGAAACATGCAACGCATCGAAAAGTTGATAAGTCAAGTCTTCGATGGTTTGTAATTGCTGGTAGACCTTGGCAATTTTGCAGTTGGGTGACCAACGGAGGTGTTCAGATAGGGGTTTGTCATTGCGCTCCCAACCAGAAATTTGAACTCCGCAGTAGAAACACTGTACACAATTAATCGTGTCACTGATGCAAAAGAAACCGGCATTTGCTAGCGATTCTGGAGTTTGACCTCGACTCCAATCGCCGAATGTTCGTAGCCGTTTGGAGTAGCTCCCAAATTCTGGATATCGAGCTTCTGAGCTCATGATGGCAACTAACTACGCACACGTTTGTGAAAGCTTTATATTCTACAATTCAAGGTCACAATCTCGAAACTTTAAAATAAAACCACAGAAATATTTCTAAATATATTTATTTCCAAGTATAAGTTATATATGTAACTTCCCCATCCTCCAGTAGGCCTAGGTACCGGTCCACTGGCTTGAAGATGTTGGTCTGCCACCACACAGCTGACGATCCGTCGAAGACTGCAGGCCACGTCCGTAAGGTGGTCGTCTCCGCTAGGGTCTCTCCTTGTAGGTTCAAGGCGTACTCCATTGTGACCACTGCCTGGAGAGACCGTTGAGAGGATGCTGGAGGGCAACTAGCCAAAAACCGGCGAAAATGACGGTAAAATTGTTCTGCATTCTTAAAGTTAGTTGCCATAGCTGCTTGATGATTATGGTAGGTGCTGGAGGATTATGATGACTGTTACGGAAAACAGGCAACTTAATATAGGTGCGTAGTCAAGGATGGGAACGTAGAAGGTCAAGGGTCTTACCTTGAGATTCACATATAAAGCGTAACGTTTTTCCACCACGGCTACCAGTCATCATGCCTGATATTGTTGTTGATGCCCTCTTTGAAGATGCTCCTACATTTTACAAGGAGTTTGAATACTTCATCACCTCCGAACCGAGACCTCCATCAGCTCGTCAACTCCAGGCTGTCGTAACAATAGACTATTCCATGAGTCTGGGAAGCGAGCGCCTATGGCAGTCGACCCTCCTGAGGACGCTACCCACCACATACGAGGGTGACCCATTCCTGTGGTGGCGGCGGCATGTAGAGGTCCCCATCCAGCGCTTTCTCGCTCGGCTAGCAGATGGGGATGTAGTGTATATTACTTATTGTTGGCTTAATTAAATATATGTATATAAAGGGGTCTGTGTTTTATTACACTCCTACCGACGTCTATGATTATTGATATTTTATAAGTAGAAGCCCACGCTTTCAGTATTCATATCCAGTTCGACGCTTGAGCAATGCCTATCGATAAATTTGGTAAACATATGCATGCGAATTCCACGTCACACCCGCAGGTGTTTGTGGTTGAAGAGCTAAGCGAGCCTTTATATTATGAACGAGATTTACAACTAGTATCCATTGCCGTCAATGATGATAGATGGTACATCCTAGCGCATGGTGACATCGAATATACTATTCCCTTCCGTGAAGCTGAAATAACAAACGTCTTACTTTATCCCGAAAATACCGAAATTTATATCAACAGGTTGGGGTCATATAAATTAGACGAAATGATCGGGAAGACATTAAAAAAGGGTGATATGCTAAAATTTTGGGCAGTCAAGCCAAATATGTTATATGTGGAATTTCAACTCAAGGTTCCCATAATTGTTGAGTCCAAAAAGGTAGTGCAGTAAACATGACTTCAAGGTTGCGTTTACGGTCACCTCCTACCACATATAACCTTGGAAATGTGAAAATAAAAGCGCGTAGAAGAGTCTGCAAGGGTAGTAGCATCCGATAGTCGTGCAGAAATGGAAGCCTTGTTGAAAGCTATCGAGGTAGTTCAGAGTAATAAAGCAAGAAAGCCGCAACCACTGTTCTGTCCAGAACTTCTGAATAGTAGGACGTACAAATTAAATAAATCAAGTTCTAAGTACGTGAGTGTAGGGTTTGATTGGAGTTCGCAATTTAACCCAAGTATTATAATACGGGGTGCCAAAAATGACTGGGTGCAGTTAAATGAATGGGAGTGGACAGCCCTGATTGCAAATCAAGGAGTGATTTCCAACTACTTCTATTCTCTCGACGGTGAGTGGCCTGCTCTGGAAATAGGAAAGAAGAGCATTGTATTTGAAGCGATCCAGACAAGGAAAATAATCAAATTGGAGGAAGTGGGCTTGTCAGAGGTGCGTTTAGCGAGCGAAACTGTAGAAGAATTGTGGCGCTTGCAGAAACTCGTGGAAGCGCGATTCGCACAATTAAAAGCGTTACACTTTGAGAGTTTCTATAAAGAAATAGTGAAGGGTGTAGCAAACCTTTGTGGAGACTGTTTAGTAAATGTATGGTCTGTAGTGGATCAGCTGGAGGAGAACTCTGAAAAGACTGCGTGTATGGTGGAAGTGCTAACGTTCGCAAGTTCTATGGTAAAGTGCGACATCGAAGTGGAAGCCCTGAGTCGTCAGTTGGCAGTGTAGTCATGTGGATGAATTATAGAGAGGCTGCTCGACCGGCTGCAAGAGACGTACCTAGTGCGGTTGAACGATTAGTGAGTTCGTTAAAGGATTTAGCTTTCGAAGCGTCGCACGAAGTCGTATATGGGTTAGGACGTTCCGGATTCAGTGACGAAGAGTTGTATAAAAAAGAAAAACAGTACAAAAACGGTGCAGCTGTCGGTCAACTATTTTTAGACGGAGCCATAAATGAAGGCCTCCTTGTAGATTTAATGGATAGTCTTGGCCTAAAATGGCATATGTGTGAAGTAAAAGCCTTTATAGAGAGGAAGGAAAATGAAGAAGAGCGTGCAGTTTGACGACTCGAAGAATAAGATGTACAATTTGCATACGTGGACGTATGCGTTTCGAGAAGCTCGGAGAGGACGGTGGGAACGAGAAGCTGTGGATAGGTTGCGGTTCCATCGGAGGATACTTACTATGGATGAAGTACTGCGAGACGTCTTGTGCGCCGAACATAGGCGAACAATTTATGTAGAGCGCTTTTCCACTAGTACGTAGATGTTTAATCCGTGTAGTTAAACGGTATATATTGTAAACAAATAAAAACAATAAAAATTAAAAAGATTGTTTTATTCCATTATGTAGTGATTATAAATATGATACACGTTAGATAAAGCGCAATAACAAATCGGTTTGGAATGATATAAACAAGCGGGTTGTGATGGGGTGAGGGCCGGCCTTTCTTCCACTTCGATGATTGGGATGGTAGTAAAGCGGCGTAGAAAAGTTGCCTTTTCTCGACCTTTCACATATATTTCGGTGACACCTTGCAGAAGACGTCGTAAGATTGCAGGAAACATGTATGCTGGAGTAAATCCCTCATTCCAGTCGATGCAATGGTGATTAGTCATTACCCAGTGGGCTTGTTGTTGTAAATGAGGTGTTAAGGAATGGAGGGCGAAAGGGGGTTTAAAAATGTGGTGAGATACTGAGGTACCGTCGTAGGAGGCCAATTCTTTTGGGGTAAAGTGCTTATCGGACGTCTTAAAACCTTGAATATCGATAATGATCTTCATCGTATTAGGTATAGGGAGCATGGTCTAGTTACGCTAAAAGTCGAGGTGCAACTGAAGTGTTTTGCGAAATTACAGTTGTTTAACTGCTTTTGACAATGCGTTGTAAGTAAAAACTCGATCGTGAAGAACGAGACAATACGCAGTTGTGTTGGCTGGCACGTTAGCGGAAGTTTCAAATTCAACACGAAAAACGACAGCGTTTGCATGAAGGTAGTCTTTTTGATGGGAACAATCGATTACAACAATGGGCGCCTTGTCTGCAAAGTCATGGCGGGAGAAGAAGGGCTCATCGATTTTGCTATAATAAGATGATTGAAACTTGGAATACATGTCGTATAATGTTGCGTAATGATTGAGTGCATAATTGTTATGTAAATTGTCGTATGGGAATCGTTCGGTGTTCAGATAAACTCGGAAATTAGTAAGACCAATTTTATCGAAATTAGCATTGTCCTTAGCGATTAGCCCCGAACGACCTGATTGAAACCCTACGATGACATATCTGGGGGTTTGTAATTTTGTGCTTGTAGCGATAGCGTGAGAATGTTGAGTCACAGCATGAACACCGGGTATGATATGAAGCTGCCAGCTGCGAAATGCGACTTGAGTGTCAATATTTTTATCGATGTATTTGGTCAGGGCTAATTCTTGAGCAAGACCTGGAGTGATATGAGGAACCTTCCAATATAGTTTGTCAATCGTAACTTTAGCCGTCTCCCCTACGGTAGCACTGAATACGGCGTCGGCATCGGTATTGCTGCGAATTAATACGAGTTCTTGTCGAATGTTAAGTATAACTTTACCATAATCTTCAGCGAATCCTAACAGCATTCTCAACGGTATGCAGGCACTAAAGTTACCTTCCTGATCGGTAATGGCAGGATCGCCGGCGGCAAACCAACCTGCATTTTGAAGCTTTTTAACGTCAGCGGAACTGTAGGACACATATCCCTTAAGAGTAGACGTAATACCAGGTTTGGTGACAGAGTCGACAACGACGCCATTGATTTCGTATCGGATTTCGCTAAATAAGTGAGCCAAACCATTGTTAAGGAATTTAGCCGTTGTAACTTCACCGTTTTCCTTCCGCAACTTTCCCTCTAGGTACAGATAGCTCAGGCCGGGAAGAGTTGACATATCTTCGGGAATTGGAATTCGAATTTCATCGTTATAGTCAAAACGGTTTGTATACGGTTGATGTGTGTGCAATTGATTGCTAATGATAGAAGTGTCGACGAGGACTCGCTCTCCAATATTTAAAATACTCATTACACTATTGTAAAGCCTAAGGACCGCAAGAAGTCTCTGTTTGCTTTAGTTAGCTGCGTGGTGGACGAAGCCGTACTGATCTTACTAGGGTGTGGGCGACGATTCTTATAGGAAGTAATACAGGGGTGGTACGGAGTGGTGAATCGAAAACCCATTACAGTTTCTTTAAATGTAATGTTACCGTAACGGTCTCCTTACTAAAACTGACAGGATTATCCGATTGGTCTAGTATTTTAATAGTTAAGTTAGTGATCTGTTTCGTGCTGATCGGTAGATAGATGACAGGGTTAGGGGTTTCCACTATTTTGTACCCGGGTGGTACTATGGGGAAGAATTGGTGAATGATATGGCCGGGCTTACCATTTTTATATGAACCAACGGAGATGTTGCAATGAATAAGAATCGAGTTGATGTTCAAAATTTTCGTAACATGTTCAGCTGTGTGCCACCTATCTGCAGCATAAACTTTTTTCTCAAAGCCTAACATGTCCCGGATAGTATTGTCGCTTTGAAAGTCGATTGGAACGGTGGACTTTATTTCGGTTTTTAAGGTGCTGTTGTTTCCGCGTAGCAGTACCTGTTTAACACCCACATCAGAATCGAGTTGGTTATGTAAAAATTCAGCAATGTCGGTAATTTCATATGCTCCTTCCGGTATAATAATAGGAGGTTCTCCAACAAGATGAAATTCATTGTTGGGAGGTCTAACGTTTGGAATAGTATAGTAGGTTTCGAAACTTAACAATCCCAAGACGTATTCGCTACCATCGTCTAAAAAAATGGGAGGGTCAAAATTTGCAGTAAGAACAGATGAATTTCCCGTAAGAGTGAATATACTGGACATGATGAAGCGCGGCACTTAAACTGACGACAAAAGCGGTTTTGCAAAGTTATATAAGAATTTGAGACACAAATGTCCACATGTGTATGATGCGAGTTTTTGATATCTATTAGAGTTGTACATAATTGTGTTGTTGCTACCATCGCTGCGAAAGTAGTTTACTAATTCGGGAGGAGGTTGTAAGCGACCTATGCTATCGAAATACAGAACAAATCGATCAGCTTTAACGTAGGCTGTCCAATGTGTGCCAGGTCCAACATCATCGTCTAAGTTAGTAACACCACATTCTCGTTGACGAATTTTGTCAGGTAGGGCATCTCGCATAAATATCCCCCTAAAATGGGGAATTTCTAAGCGTTTAACGTACTGTGCAATATCGATGTTCGTCAACGCTCGGCGTGGTAGCTTCAACGGTAGTTTTTTGACTGATACGGTCGTAGATATAGCCCTTTTCCTCGAGCAATGGATTCCATAGCTTTGTTATGTCGCTCTTTTTCCTGGAGATCCTTTTTAGAAGCCTTTGAGTCGCCAACCGCTTTAGCGACTGCTGCAGCACCGCCTCCGAGAGACCCCAATGCTCCTAATGCAGCAAGTATGGGTACAAGCGGCAATATACCTCCTCTCTTGGGAACAGGTACTACTCTAGAACGAATTCGGCGTTTCCTTCGCGATTTAAAAACGACCGCCCCTCCAATACGTTTACGCCTACTACACCTTGTACGCTTCCGTTTTCTAGATACCCCCGTACCAAATTTTTGCGCAATACCGGCAATAGGTAGTGCACGCTTTCGTTTCCGGGAGACTCTCACACCAACAGTGGGTTGTGTACGCTTCCGTTTTCTAGATACTCCCGTACCAAATTTTTGTGCGGCAATAGGTAATGTACGCCTTCGTTTTCGGGGGACCGTCACACCAGCAGTGGGTAGTGTACGCTTCCGTTTTCTAGATACCCCCGTACCAAATTTTTGCGCGGCAATAGGTAGTGTACGTCTTCGTTTCCGGGGTGTTTCCATAGCAGCAATGGGTTCTGTACGCTTCCGTTTCCGGGAGACTCCCATGCCGAGTTTGGTTTTCCCTTTCATAATCCCTGTAACAGCAAGAGCTGCCGCTCTTTCTCCAAGAGTAGAGTCTTTTGCTTTAACGCGTTCCCAAGCTTTCTGTGCAAGAACTTTATCCGCCGCGTGACGTGTCGAAAGATTGCTGGATTGTGAGTATGCGATGTCGTGTTGCTTGCAAGCCTCGTCCAGAGGGTTTCTTCCTCGATCACCTCGAGAAAGTCGTTTGTTTAAACGAGTGCCAGGTCCGCAAAACTTGTAACCTGGTATATGTAATTCGAAAGGCAACTTGTCAATAAGGGTGTTCAACAAACCGCGACCTTTCCGTCTTACGATTCGACGACGACTACGAGTTTTACGTCTAGTATAACTCATCTTAAAGAAACGCTCGTCGAAGAGCGACTGACGATGTGAAGCTTAAAGGGGTAGATATATACTTAGCACAGCGCGGTTAGAAGCTAGTTCGCCCCCGTCCGAAAACGATGAAGAACGTCAAACTTGTGAAACAAAAATGTTCGCTGCCGGTAGTAAATCATACAGTAAATTCCATGTCACAGAGGTTCAGACGACACGGCACTTTACTGGGTATAGGATGTAAAAGGGGGTTGATCATTGGTCCTTCCGGCTCTGGGAAAACCAATGCGATGATCAGTCTTTTGGTGCACCGCAATGGGGTGCGGTTTCACAACTTGTATTTGTATTCCAAAACCCTTGACCAACCTAAATACAAATTTCTGAAGATACTTCTGAAGTCACTAAAAGAAATCGGATTCTACGAATTCAGCGAGGGGTGTGAGGTTATCAAACCACACGAGGCGAAAGAAAATTCTGTTATTGTGTTTGATGATGTGGCATGCGACACTCAAAGCATAATTAGAGATTATTTTAGTTTCGGACGTCATCGAAATATAGATTGTTTTTACCTCTGTCAGACTTACTCATCAATCCCGAAACAACTGGTACGAGATAATGCGAATATCATAATCGTATTCCGGCAAGACCACACCAATCTTAAACACATTTACGATGATCATGTAAACACAGACATGTCATTCGAAAAGTTTAAAAACTTATGTTCCCACTGTTGGATCAAAGATCATGGATTTTTAGTTGTCGACAAAGAAAGCGAAATCAACGCCGGTCGTTATAGAAAAGGGTTTGACAGTTATTTCACTATATAGGCATGGACCACTGCTGTACAAATTATTAGTCTACGAACAACGACAGTAATAGCAACATGGACAAACGGTTAGTAAGCGATCTTATTAAAGCTAGAAAGGCTGTCAGGCGGAAATATGAAACTTTAAAAGCAGATATCGCCGAATCTCAGACGGCTCTTGCGGAGCAATTTAAACCAATTTCCCAACCACTCACGGAATTGCTAACATCCATCAAGCAAGAAGGTGGTCAAACAATACAGCAAGAAGTAGGACCTATGCTGAGAACCATCAAACGACGAGTGTCCACACCATCTATCCTACCCCGTCCAAGAAATGGTAAAACCCCCGTACGAGCGTCAACCCCCGACATTGCCATTCCCGGACCTTCGACTTCAGCGTTGGTAACATCCACACCTAGATTTCTTGACAGAGAAGTATTGTATGAGAGTTTACCGGATGAGGAGCAACAGGTGGAGGCTCAAGAAGAAGCGGCAATTGAAACTTCGGTAGCAGAGGCTAGGGAAACCGTGCGACAAATGATGGAACCGGAAGTTCTAGGGGAATACCTGGAACAGTTCTCAGGGTTAGCTAGAAAATATATCGAGGGAATGATACGAGATACAGAGAGCAAGTACGATCTCCATTATGGAGTTCGATGGGACATAGACACTGATAAATTTGCAATTGGAAATAAACAGCTTACTTTTGAGGGTCAGGACATGGTTATTACAGATCACGGAAATAGAATAGTATACAAAGGCACCCCCGGCTTTTACGAATTAATGTTCTTAAAGAAACCGATAATTTATACAACCAAAGACCATGAAAATTACTATGACATAGTGAACCGGTCCGCAGCAAATCGTAAGAACTACGATCCAACCCAAGGGATAAGCGGTAACGCCGGCTCAAAATATATGAAAATAGTACGCCCCCTGGCTACCTCCTCCGGCATTAGACAACCTACCAGAGCCGCATCGAGAGTGCAGCGTACCGGAAGGGGGTTATTAACAGTAACCAATAAAAAAGTGGAATTTGTTCCTTGGAAAGATCCAAATTCATTAGTGGATCGTCTGCGCATATTACTAGCCTCTCAGGTAGCGGGGCACACCGGCCATTCCAACGAAATCGTAAGCATCACCCAAGCTCTACGAGAAGCAAAAATAATTCATTAAGACGAGTACAAAAGCAGAGGACCTATTGAATTACGATCAGAAGGTGTTAGACGATAGAGTAATGCCCATAGACAAATTTGGACGCCACTACCATAGCGCGCGCTACGGTTCTCATCGCAAACATATCTTTATGAAAGTTCAAAATGTAAACCGACTCCATATAGAGGTACCACTGCTGCTAGTGGGGCGTGGTTATGATGAAAGCGGATATTCCAAAATTTTCGGTAATAATGAGTACATTTTTCCTTTAACGATCGGTGAGATCATAAGTGTTCAAGTCAACGGACCTTTGGTAGTATCACACATCAACGGCATCAAACACGACACGCTTGTCGGTAAGACATTGCGGCGAGGAGATAAACTGAAATTCGAATCCATAAACACTAAGTTATACGTGCAACTGCTGCTTAAATGTCCCATAGCAGTCGATACAGCAACATTCGGCAATGAGTCCTAAGGAGGATCTAGTTGCAGAACTTCACAAACCAGCGCGAAGAAATTTCAAGAGACGACGGGTGATTCTCAAAGGATTGCATGATTTACTACAAGCGGATTTGGTGGAGATGCAACCATATGCACGAAGCAATAAAGGTTATCGATACATTTTAGCTGTTATTAATGCGTTTTCTAAATACTTGTGGGCTCTCCCGGTAAAACGGAAAACGGGAAAAGATGTAGCAGCAGCTATGCGAAAAGTTCTTGCTAATATGAAGGTATCTCCAAAAAACGTACAAACCGATTTGGGAAAAGAATTTTATAACAGCGATTTTCAAGCATTGATGCGACGTTACAAGATAAATCATTACAGCACGTATTCAACTATGAAAAGCAGCATCATAGAAAGATGTAACCGCACCCTTAAGAACATGATGTGGAAGCAGTTTAGTTTGCAAGGGTCCTACAAATGGTTGGACATTCTGCCCCAACTTTTAAGCAAATATAACACAACCAGGCATAGGACAACAGGTATGAGGCCGGCTGAAGTTAATCTTAAAAATGCCAAACGTCTGTTACACACCGTGTACAGCCACACAAAAACTGTAGATCCGACACCTCAAAAGTTTCATAAAGGAGATTCTGTACGCATTAGTAAATATCGCTCGATATTTAGCAAAGGCTACACACCCAGCTGGAGCAACGAAATATTCAAAATAGCCACAGTGCGACTTACAAATCCTACCACCTACAGACTCACCGATCAGGAAGGGCAAGAAATCAAAGGTGGATTTTACGAGCACGAATTACAGAAAACCAAACACTCGGACGTATACCTGGTAGAAAAGGTGTTGAAGAAGAAGGGTAATCAGCTTTACGTAAAGTGGTTGGGATTCGATAATCGTCACAATTCCTGGATATCCAAAAACAATGTTGTATAACTTATTATGATTCTATAGAACTCTTTCAATAAAACACTTTTTTGTTTTACTACCATTTATTTTCTTTAAATAAAAACTTTTTATGTTTTACAGTAATTTATTATTGTAAATGCTGAACATGAGTGACTACAGTGTTAAATAACAAATATACTTGGTAATGCGGACCCAATCAGATTTTTTGTAAAATTTAACTTACTACCTCTATCATACAAGCTAGTGTTCTTAACCTATACTATAATTGCTATATACAATAACTAAACCTACAAAGTACAAGAAAGCCGTGTAGGACCTCTGCTGTTAAGTAATAACGAATACTGTTCCGCGAACATATTGCTACGTCATCGTTTCGGCAATGCGCAGCAAGTTGTCTAGACGACTGTAAACATCTATATCACGGTGACCCCACGCTAAGGTTTTGGTAGTATTAGGAATAAGGAAGCGTTTATCATCTCGCGAAGAAAGCGCAACCTTATTCATTAATTCGGTGTACATAGTGTGTAAACGGGAACGAAACACATACATCTGACAAAATACAACTTCCCTCTTGTTTTCGACTACAGATTTATAAATTTCGGTGGTGAGGTGATTCCGAACAGCACTCTTTCTAACTCCCTTCGCCTTTTTGTCTTCTTTACCAACAGCGTTTACACAGTATGTTTTTGCACCGACCCCGTAATAGCTACACACAGCCACCCCCGCGTACTCATCCTTAAATTTGCCAACAACGGACTTGGTTCTCGAAATTCCATGCAGGCCATTCTTGTAATTTGATGTATCAAAGAGATCAAGGTGCTCTTGCATGTCGGCGTAAAAATTTTCAGTAAAAATTTCCAGGATGAATGAGTCCGTGTCCGAATACAGTAGAGACACATTACGGCCGTATGTATGCTTCAAAAATTTGTAATAAAAATCGTACATTACCGTTTTCGAAAGATCTAAAACTGAGAAACCAACATAAATGGGTTTGTTATATAAAACCGATGTTCTGTTCATTTCCACTGCTATTAAATTTTCCCCAAACCGAATTCTATCTTTAAAGTTAGGTTTCGATATCAAAGCTTCTGCCCCCATTCTATTACCAATTTTCTCCCAATGACTAATTAACTTTACAACAACCCTTTTGTCCACGTTTTCCATGGTTTTACCAAAGACGCTATTGTTAGCTAGTTTGAATGAATTTCGATGAAATTCATTGTCAGACTTGTTACGTAATTTTGTGTTTAAATCGATGTAGGATCTGAGCCAAGGAGATTGTCTAAACTTAAGTATTTTATGTGTTTTAACCAAAATCAAACCAGCCTCTAAGCATTGCCTCAAATTTCTGTAGTGAATAATATAATTGTGTTTGTCATACAAATTTGGAATTAATTTTGCATTTTTAAATTTTCCCTGTGGAGGCACCAATAGCTCGGGGCAAAAGGGAAAGTCATTGTGATCGTCATGTAAATTTTCGGGGTACCGCAAGTCAACTTCCAACACGTACCCAGTATCTGAGTCGTCCACAATTTTAAATACGTCAAAACTATCAATTTCGTCGTCAGTCAACCAAACAAAACCACCTTGCGGTAGAAACTGTCTCATACTATGAGCATACAAATTCGTTGCATCCAAATACACAATAAAAGAAGTGGGTTTGAAAGCGTTATAGTTACCCGCAAATTTATTGTTGGCAATAGCCTTTCGCCCGACGCAAGTACTGACTCCTCCACGAATACCCTTTCTAAAAAAGTGAAACATATCCATATCCGTCAACAGCTCCAACTCAACCCCCGTATATTTTAACATGGCATCCCAACTTAAACCGGGGGCGGTGAAGTACTGCGCCGGATCTAAATTATATTGATTTAAATAAAAATTTCGAAAGTTTTCGAAAACGTCTGCCAATATAAACACGTCACATTTGAGGTAAACATCGGAATAGTCGCCCAACGTTTGACATTCGAAAGTTTTCCAGACCTTAACGGCGCGTTCGTAATCGACCTCAGTAATATGCGTCTCGGTTAAATGATCATAAAACTGAGCGATTGTGGGCAACGCCGGCTCGTCTAATTTTGTAAATGAATCCAGATACGAATAGGGAAACACACCTTTCTGTCTCATCAGTTCGAATTTGATGTCATGTCCGAATTGCTTATGAATTTCAACACACTGATCATCTGATAATGTGGCGGCCAGCGATGCTAAAGAAGCACTTAAAAATCTGTAACTATCTAAAAATCGAATTTGCATATAAAGGTTTTTTCGTTTTCCGTCAACAACGACTTCATCTACCCAAAGACGTTTACCAAATGAAATATATTTTTCCTTATTTTCCGGAATGACATCAAGCTCCTCGTTATTTTGAGCTAACTGTTTGACAAAAAGGTGGGAATCGTAATTTAAATTGTGAAAAAATACGGGAATAAAATTTGGAAGTTTATAATTCAGATTGCAATTGGAATGGGCAGCTCCCCGATATTCTCCGGTCAAATGGTCGTGATCGCGAACCTTTACGTCCCCCTCTCCAAAAGGACGATTGCAAATATGACATGAAGCAGCATCCTTAAAATTTTGAATTTCTTGCGGGGCCAGAGGCTTGAGGGGTACAACATACTTTAAACTGTTGGAATATAAGGCGCGAACGTCTCTGTCTAGACGCTCAACAAACACGTCCACAGCATCCTCGCCCCTATAAATTTCGAATTTGGATAGAGTATCATCAAAAGAACATTTCAAATAATACGCGAAAGAATACGGTTTGTGCTCGCACGTTTTGATCGTATATGGTCTTTCGCGATCCGGCTCCTGATCCCCACCATCGACAGGTGATAAAACGGTCTCGAAATCTGCGTAGCAAACATAAGGCACTTTCAATTGCTTATGATAATTATCAAATTTAAGAATGTTCTGGGGCCTCACCTCCCCACACTTATCCGTGATCGGCTCTGTCGTAGGCAACTTTGTGCACACATGATTACAGTCAAAAAGCTTATGGTTCTCCAGATGGGCATCGGTGCGAAAGTAATTTAGACAACCATTACAAAAATGTTTTGCATTTTCCCTAGCCGTTATTTGCCGCGAAACTAACCTAGACAAATTGGTGATCCAACAGTAGTGGTTATTACCTTCGCCATCTGTTAGAAGCAGCAAATTTATATGTCCGTTTTTTATACGTGGCGAATAGTACAGAGGTCCCACAACTTCATATATGGTAATATCGTTTTGAAAAGTCTTTTCCAACGCGTATACATTTATAGAAAGTTGAGGGTTATTTTTTTCAAATTTAGAAATATCGCGCAATCTAACAGGGAATTCAATGTCCTTAAAATTTAAAAACTCGCTGCAATCTGGATACGAACTCGTTCGATTAGACAGTCCATCCGGTTCGCAGATGGCCGAGGTTACCGCCCACCCGAAACAACGCTCGTCATCGACGTTTTGGACGTTCACGATCGCTTTCTTGGACTGAATCTGCTTCGGGAGCGGGATATACGAAGACGCCCGAAACGGATTGAATTTATTTATATTTAATTCTAGGTACAGCAACTGCTTCAAGATCCACCCTGTAAAAATTTTGCGGTTAGTAACATTAACAAGAATTACAGTTGTAATACACACCTGAATCGCGTTCCTCAAATTCGGACACCTTCTGGTCCAATATCCCCGTTAAATTATCATATAATTCGTTCAAGTCTGTACCGCGAGTGACCACCTCGTTGGTCGTATTAAAACTTTTGACGTCTTGTACATCTTGAGTCTCCAAAATAAAATACCCGAAAAGTTCGAAATTGAATTTTATACTGTTTAATTTGGTCAATTGACCTTCTATAAGACCTATAATTTTGTCTTTCAATTCGGTCATATATTCTACAACGCTTATATGATAATTTTCCGTGGACACCCTGTAGCTGGCAACGCGGGACTTGAAGGCGCTTGGAAGAGCCACCACTCCTTTCCCCAGATGGACGACATCACACCGCCTCGTGTGACGATTGCTCCTCAGGTGTCCAACGAAACAAGTCCGAGGAACATTTTCATCACACACGTCGCAGTATTGCGTCCTGGGGAGCTGTTCTGTTAAACCAAACGTTAGAAAACATGAAACACTACAATAGAGACACACTCACCACCGCTGGAGTCATTAAGTCGTGGGCGTTTACTCGCCGATGGTCCCTCACCAGCTGCTACCGAAGCCTCCATAGCGTCACCTTTAGGAAACACACAATTGATATAATCAGCAGCAATCAACACGTTTCCACTTACCACTCGTCGATGGGTGGCCAACCTCGTGGCGACAGCTATCTCTTCGATGGCGAAACAAATTGTCAGCTCTGGTGAAGGACTCTCCACAAGCAGTGCACCTGAACATAATGGTAAATTAGTCTCGCGCAATCGGTTATTATACTAATTGCGCGATTAGCTACCCAGCTCGAGGCTTACTATTCACAAACGCAATGAACACCTTTATTAACACTGATTAACAAATTAAACCTCGAACGGAATACCCAGGTGTCACCACGGGGAGGATTCGCTTTGGACACCCTGGAGAGGATAGGGGGGAGGTTATTTGTGTTAGGGGTGTATGATATGTTAAACGATTATCTACTCGTTACTTAGCCTTTTTATCGAGCTCCTGACGTCTTGCACGAATCGCGCTCTCCACAGCTAACAGATCTTGGATTAGCTCCAGCCTTGCTAACGCAGCATTCTTAAAGATGTCCATGTTAGTTGCGCTGTGGCCGTGGCGGATCTTAGGTAAAGCGGCTATGCTTTTTAGGTACTCATCGTGCATCGTCGCTTCTAGGCTGGCGGCTCGAATTTCTAGTGAGCTAATAACAATATAAGCTATTAAACTGGGAAAAGCACGTTCTGAACACCTTCAATGTTAAATAACATATATGGATAGAAAAATAATATCTAATATCTAATATACCTTATATAATGGTCACCGCTGCGAAGATCAGCAGCTTTCGCATCTATTGCATTCCGATTAGACACGTATTCACGTTCGGCACGCTGGGATGGCGAAATGTCATCCATGTCTTCCTCCTGCGGGGTAGACGTAATCGACACCACAGTATCGATTACGTTACTCCCAGTGGCTACAACAGCTACACCACCCGAAACCGGAGACTGCGCAATTACAGACGGTGCTGCGGTCGCATTTTCCGAAGGTTGGATTGTTGGCTGCTTCGAAATTCGACTGGTCGGTCGACTTGAGCCGGAGTCGATCTCCAAACCATCTACAAGGGCTCTAAACTCTTGCGCCGCACCGTCGCCGGAAGCCGCCTTTTCCAATGGAATGTCGTCAAAATCGAACGTTTCCATAAACATTTCCGTTTGCGATAAATGAGGAGACTCAGATTGCATCGGCATATTTTGAATTTTTGCCACAGGAACATCAGTCTCCTCATTCATACACTTGACATACTTCGCCAAATTGAATTTTGCTGGTTTTTTCCGTTTCTGACCTTTTTTTAAAGCTGATTTTAAAATTTTACTCGAACCTTGAGTACTTGGAGAAATAATTTCGTAATTAGGAACAATTAATACGTCACTTAAAACCTTTATGGCAGCTTGCGGCGACGTCTGTGCGGAACCACTTGGTTCCGTGCAGGCGCAAAGTTTAACTGTACCCGTTTTTTTCAAACTGAGCCTATTAAATTTTGAAAAATTTTTCGGTAAAATCGAACCCTCGCAAAACTGGCAAACAGCGCTGTTGCTAGTCATTTCAAACACAAGATAATGACTGCTCCCACCTTAGCTAGGTGTATATATAGTAAACTTGGTGGGGTGGAAGGACGACTTTCGCACGCAAACCAGTTGAGGTCGTTGCAACCTACACTTTTCTTGAAACTTAGCTTACACAAAGGAAGTTAACCTTGAAATACCTTTACGTTTGCTGTATGTCTAAATTTTTGCAGACTGCGCGTGCAAAGGCAACAAAAAGTATTTTTCTAACACAGTTTGCAAGTTAATACAGACGAGAGTGATATTATATTTTACAGTAACATTCATTAAAATGTGATACATTTAATTTCCTATTAATTTCCTACTGGTTATGATTTTAATTGACAACCAATCTATGGGAAATTGCAACAATTTGTTTTTTAATACTTGCTTATAAAGAGCTCTGAGCAATTATTTTTCATTCGAGACTGCTACAACTTTCACCGGTTTTGCTGCATATTTTTAGGCTGATAAACAAACTGTTGTTTATAATTAAAAATGATCATTCGAATACTTCGCTCTATTTTTTTAATTTAGATAGATGTCGGTTTATTCATCTTTAAGATGTTTACAAAAACATTTATTGTTATTTAATAAACAGATTTAACTTGAACAAAGCTTTTTTAAACTGATATAAATTAACAGTGTGTGTTTAGTTTCGTTCGCCGTTTGAGTCCATTATAGAATAAGTTTTTGAGAACATGATTTTGCTGTTAAGGGTGATCTAACGTCATTTACAAATCTAGTCTTATAATTATGAATGTCCTTATTGTATACTATAAATTTGGAACTTTTTCGACCAAACCTATCTTTTTCACAGCTTTAATTACAATACACTCAATATGTTGTTTAAATTTCAATCTATTATTAATTATAACTCATACATATAAGTAATAAATATCTACCTTTAGATTGCTGACACAATGCACTGGTGATCTGCATTTAAAATGCATGTATTTATACGTGCATTTTGCGTTTAAAATTCATACACGATACTGGGTTCGCAGAAACTGCTTAATATGCAGACGTTACTCGTGCGTTTCAGTGTCAGTCAATTAAAAAATATTGTGATTAGTATGCTTGCACTAAGGAACGTGCACAACTTTAAATGCAGCGATTTATATTCAAGGAAATGCACGCATGCATTACGATTGCTTACATTTTAAACAGCGCATCTAATTTTGCACCAGCATTTGTCATTCTTTCGGAAAACCAAAAATTTAAAGAAATAAAATTGCCATTTTTAAACAAATCAGTGGTGCCTTGAAATTATTGATGCATCTCAAAATCTTCAACAAATTAGTTTGCTGTTTATTAATTTGCATCTATCAAATGTAGCGACAAACATTGCATTAATTGCACCTGATCAGCTTCCAGCATACCACCACTTCACAATTTGCACTGATTTAAAAAAATTATAATTCTGATTTTGCTGTTAAGGGTGATCTAACGTCATTTACAAATCTAGTCTTATAATTATGAATGTCCTTATTGTATACTATAAATTTGGAACTTATTCGACCAAACCTATCTTTTTCACAGCTTTAATTACAATACACTCAATATGTTGTTTAAATTTCAATCTATTATTAATTATAACTACATATTAGTAATACCTTTACCTTTAGATTGCTGACACAATGCACTGCTGATCTGCATTTAAAATGCATGTATTTATACGTGCATTTTGCGTTTAAAATTCATACACGATACTGGGTTCACAGACTGCTTAATATGCAGACATAACGCGTGCGTTTCTGTGTCAGTCAATTAAAAAATATCGATATTAGTATTCCCTGCACTAAGGAACGTGCAAAACGTTTAATGCGACGCTTTATATTCAAGGAAATGCGCGCATGCATTACGATTGCTTACATTTTAAACAGCGCACCTAATTTTATTGCCATTTTTAGACAAATCAGCGGTATCGTGAAATTATTGAAGCATCTCAAAATCAACAAAAAATTTGTTTGTTTATTAGTTTGCATCTATCACTTATTGCACCTGATCAGCTTCCGATTGTAGAGCTCTGAGTACTTATTTTTCGTTCGAGACGATTGACAACCAATCTTGTTATTCTTATTCAGTATATGAATCTCACTTGCATAAATTGCAGTTGGGCGAATTGCTGTGTGCACTCTCAGTTTCACTTTTCAAAATAAACTTTTGGACATCGTCCGCATAAGTAAAGCACTGATGCGATGCAATTTATTAAAAATCCTACCTGTTCTATTTATCTTTCACACGTGCCTGTTATTACTTCCAGGACTTCATCTTCCTTGTGGTGCGTTGTTATTTTTCAGTATTTATTTCAATATTTCATGTGTCAAATGCTCCCATTAGCTCATCTTAGAAAGTGCGTATTTGAAGCTATCCTAAATTTGCATCTTTTGATCAGGACCCAGTTTTCTCTAGATAAAAGCAAGCTGGTGATGCTATTCTGTAGAATTGAAATTTGGTCATTTTCTTATCGGATTCTTTATTCTAATTATTTGGACGTCACAACCTCAGTATTGTAAATATATTTAACTTGAAAAATTATAATTCTAGTTTATTTCATTATTAGGTTTTCTAATACTGTAGCAATCGTAAAAAAATTTTATAATTATGCATACATCCCTAATAACTGCCAAATGTATTACTGTTTAGTATCAAACGGTTCGTTTTTTAACGAGGAATATGAGGGTTTCGCAAAAAAAGTTCTATTATTTAAAATAACTGAGATAAACGCAAAATTAGAATCTGCAGCATAATTGGTCAACCCTTTCCTCCAAGTCGAGATGTAGGTAGGAGCGATTTGTATATAAACCAGTCGCTGTTGCATGACAAAATCACAGTTTTCTTCAGCTGCTCGTTTGGTAAGATATGTTTGTATATATATGTTTTATTTTATATGTCTATGTCTTTGAAAAATGTAATAGGAAAAGTTCTGAAAAAAAGTTTTTTACTTTTCTAATGTAAATGCTCACATCTCCCTTTTTATTAAAATATTTGATCCCCGTCTTTTGTGCCTACTTCCATATACACCATTTCTAATATTTTTTCTAATGTTTCTAAGCAAAATAAAATGCTCGTATCATTATTAAGATATTTGATTGGATTTTTTTGCATTGTACAGTTACTTCGCTATTCTAAATTCTAAAATATTTTTCAGATTAAACAGAATGGGTAAGACGCTTATTTTTTTTGTATTCTAAACAGTATACATATAAGAAATTTACAGAAGAATTCCTGGATTCGATCATTCTTGGTGCTGCCATGTCAGCTTTCGGTAATATTGTGTTAATTTTTAATATTTGATGTAATACATTTTTAACATTTTAGAACTACAATTGGTGGCGCATATTTCAGAGAAATATGACACTGTAAGAAAATATATATATATAAATCTGGTTCACAATAAATTTCTTTTTAGCAAGACATAGTTCTCATGAAGAACTCTACCTACATCCCGGAAGCCACCCTGCTAGAGGTGGGGTGGTTTCTGGGATGTAGGTACAAGGTCTACAGGGACCCCGACTTGCATGACATGCTCTGGGTGATCTACGTGAGTATAACTTGATTTGCTTCTTTGAAGAAACTAAGTGTTCTTTTTTACAGCAAATGTGAGGCCACCCAGAGCTTTCTAGGTTAGGTTAGTTAGTAAGTTAGTTTGTAATATATAATAAACGTTTTAAAATTTTTAATTTTTTTATTACATCGTTATAACTACATGATAAACACTTATTGTTCCAACGTTTGCTGTTGGGCGTATTGTTTAAACACAATATCATATCTTATGACGTCCAAAGCATACTTTAGCATTTCATGCATGCAGTATACATTTTCGGATTTTATTGGCGGTAACGCATCCTCAATGCTTCGTTTAAAGTCGCCGGGTAAATTCCAAACGCCTTGGATTATACTACTGTAGAAATTTTCAAAATTTTGACTTTTTAATAGTTCAGCTTTAGAATTCAGCAGGGGCAACAAATCCCACAACTCTGCTACTGATTGCATTCCGAGATACACTTGGGATCGCTTACGTTCCTGCAGCACAATCACTTTTTTGTTTCCGATTTTTTGGAAATATATTCGTTTGCCTGGACTTATATCCACCGGTTTTAAATCTCCATCTTCATAGTTAAAATGTCTGTTTATCACATCTTCATTTTTAAGAAAGACTTGCCACTCTCCTTCGTCTAGCAGTATAAAATTGTTGTTAATCCCACTAATTAGCACTCCCGGCACAAACGATCCAAAACAGGTCAAACCCAAACTCACAGATTTATTTCTTGACTTATTCAACGGATAACTTGTCGCGTTTAACAATACTGGATATAACAGTTTCACTTTTTTCTTTGACCCCTTCACAGTTTCACCAACCTTTTGTACCTCATCCATTGTTTTTTACTAGTACAGCACACGATATACTACTGAACACAAAACTACACCTCATGTTATACCCAGTCTTCAAGGTTACTGTTGATGGCCTCGCTTCAAACATGACCTTGGGCTTGCACGTGGCCTCGCCTTGCATGTGACCTTGGGATTGAACGTGGCCTTGGCCTTGAACTCAAGGTCAAGTGGTGGGGGGAGGTTCCAGAACCATCCACTTCCCTCTACTGTATTCAACTAAAAAATCACCTATCTCACATCAATACACATTAAAAATGTAACAAAACTGTAAAGTTAAAAAAAATCGTTATAACCGTTTTTGAAAAAAATCGAAATAAACTGAAAAACACCTACTTCCAATTATGCAATTTTCTTCAAAAGCTTGCTGTTTCATCTACATAGTACAAAAAACTTATATATGAAGTTTCAACGCCATACCTCTTTTCTTTTTCTTCTCCAGCGAGAATTTGTAAACTCAATACCCTATGCACAAACACAATTCCTGAAAAAGAGCTCCAAACAGAATAAATAACCGTAACTAAATTCGAAGGGGTAGGTTATAACAATTAGCAAATTACACAAATATAATACTCACAGTTTTACATACAGTTCCGCAATAATACAATTGCACACATTAAAACGGATGAAGAGCAGGCCGTTCGGCCAGCAGATGTTTTGCTCTTGGTTTCGGAGAAAACGCAAAGCGCTATCCCAGAGCGTTTGTCTTTAATTCGTAGGACCGGAAGCTGGTGGTTCAACGCGATCCGCACCACGACGGCAAGGGCAGAAGTTAAACCAGAAGGGTAGCCTCCGTATCGGGTCCTTTCTTACGTTCTAATTTAATGCTCCCAGCAAGAGGAAAAGCGGTGCCGAAGGTCCAACATACGCCGGCTGGAAATCGCCGAAGCAGTGGCCGTGGAAGCGATAAATGAACAGCTGCAGCACTGTCTCGGATCAGCTTTTTAGCCCAAAATGCTTGGCTCCCAAGCACTAGTTAACTGGCACTAGTTGCTGTGTAAAGGAAAACAAAGGTCCAACCAAAGAGCATATAATTAGAAGAGGCTCCGCCATATAGGTTTTAACGTATAGGTTGTTAAATGGGTTGCATACCCACGTTTCACGAATTAATTTACAGAAAGCAAACGTCCTTTCGGGTTTTTCTACCTGAAACGAGCTGGTCACTCCAGCGCGAAGATAAATTGCCCATGTTGCCACATTGTTGCCGCGTTCTAAGAAGGGTTTTACTGATCGGCAAGATTCCAGCAAAAATATTCGATATAACTTTGACGACTCATGGTATTATATGTGAAAATATTTGTAACACAACCGTTGCAACATGTGTTGTAATTTGTGTAGGTGTTTTCAAATATTTCACGGACTTATTTTTAGTGGCATCTTTTTCTAATAAAAGTAGTTCACTTGCTGTGTTTAATGGCTCATTTGTAAGCATTAAACTTAAACAAGCTGTACAGTTATATTTTTTCAAAGTTTTGTATGCCACCTAACCAGCGACATTCAATAGAACATTTTTCTAAAGTTGCTTCTTCTATCGCGGGTTGGATGCATAATGACTAATGAGTAGAACGCTGATTAAAAACCATTTATTTTTGTAGAATAAGCGCTTATAATAAGCCTTTAAATCTGAAAAAAGCCAAAACAGAAGCCAAAATAAGCACTCAAACAAGCTAAATAAGAGAAAAAATTCAAAAGCTAATTTTATTTACAAAATAAAACAAAACTAAATATAAACACAGTATAATACAAATATTAAATTGTATTACATAGTTAATAGATGATTAATTAAAAATATTGTAATAGTAATTTCCGTATTCCGTTACGAGACCGGAAAGTAGAATTTTGCAGGTCGAACCAAGTAGATTCCAGGGCGAGCCCTGGGAACTTGGAGAGACTTGCAAAACACTTTCCGGTCGTGTATCGTACAATATTTTTTACGACACCCGAGTCCATACTTTAAAACTTGCGAATTCACTTTCGAAAACTCAAAAAATTATGACATTAGTATCTATTATTTGACTTATCAAAAAAGTAACACACACTTGATTCCATAGTAACGAAGGCATCAGGGACCGGCAATAGTATTTAACATTACTAGTAAGAGGGTTTTTACTGGCGAATAGAAGGATATGACTGGCGAACCAGTCACTTTCTTGAGCCAGTAGAACCTGTTTGTTACCTTGCGTGTATTGTTGAATATTTTATTTGTTCCTCAGTTGTAAAAAACTTACAAATTATTAAAAATTCTAGAAATTCCGATATTTGAAAACAAATCGTATGAACTTTAGCCGTATTGCTTTGGAAACGCATCTCATTTTTTTTGTTTAGTTATTTTGTTTCGATTTATTGTTGGGCTGCATTTTTGCTGGTGTGTACAGATTAGATTTCGCTAGTCAGATTTATTGAAATGAGTGTGCCGCAAGTTATCATTGATGAAGCAGCAAGTGTGGCTGCAAGTTTGTTGCCCAAAAAATCTGCAGCAAGATACGAGCACGAGTACGCTGACTTCAAAAATTGGCAAAAGGAAAACGGCGTCATTGGTGTAACGGAAGACGTATTAGCATATATCAATACTTTGTCCAACAAATTCAGCCCGAATTCTTTATGGTCGAAGTGGTCAATGGTTAAGAGTTGCTTAGCAGTTATAGAAAACATTGATGTTCGCAGGTTTGTTTACTTTTATAAAAAAAATTAAGTCAGGTTTTTATTTGTCATTTCTAGATTTCATAAAGTGATTGCGTTTTTGAAAAGACGTAATGAACGCTATGTTCCCAAGAAAGCTAAAGTTCTGACGAGAAGTGGTTGCTTGCCAAAGTGGGGCTATGACACAACGTCCACTGGTCACAAACCCCAGCTCAGAATTTGGTCATAACGCCCAACTTCGATTCTGGTCACAACTCCCAATTTTGATTTTGGTCACAACGCCCACTGACGCCTGTTATAGGAGAGAGCTATCGACGCCACTTAAACCACCGTTTTGGTCATAACGCCCAACTTCGATTTTGGTCACAACGCCCAACTTGGTCACAATGCCCAATTTCGATTTTGGTCAGAACGCCCAACTTGGTCACAACGCCCAATTTCGATTTTGGTCAGAACGCCCAACTTGGTCACAACGCCCAATTTCGATTTTGGTCACAACGCCCAATTTCGATTTTGGTCAGAACGCCCAACTTGGTCACAACGCCCAATTTCGATTTTGGTCACAACGCCCGACTTGGTCACAACGCCCAATTTCGATTTTGATCAGAACGCCCAACTTGGTCACAACGCCCAATTTCGATTTTGGTCAGAACGCCCAACTTGGTCACAACGCCCAATTTCGATTTTGGTCACAACGCCCAATTTCGATTTTGGTCAGAACGCCCAACTTGGTCACAACGCCCAATTTCCATTTTGTTCACAACGCCCGACTTGGTCACAACGCCCAATTTCGATTTTGATCAGAACGCCCAATTTGGTCACAACGCCCAATTTTGATTTTGGCCAGAACGCCCAACTTGGTCACAACGCCCAATTTCGATTTTGGTCACAACGCCCAACTTGGTCACAACGCCCAATTTCGATTTTGGTCAGAACGCCCAACTTGGTCACAACGCCCAATTTCGATTTTGGTCACAGCGCCCAACTTGGTCATAACGCCCAAGTGTGCAGACCTTATACTTCCATATATGTATGTGGTAATTGAATACTGTTGACTATTCAATTCACCTGTCATCTGTCAAAAAGTGGCCAATGAAAATCCAGCATTCTGACGTTTCTTGGTCAATCAAAAAAATATCAGTGGATATATCTTCCTAGAAGGTATTCAAGTGACTATTTTTAACAAATGCGGTTTTTATTAGAAAAAGTCAATATTAGTGTTCTGTTACTATAGAAATTGCGTAGTTTGTTGCTAGATTTACTAAAAACTAATTTGAAAAAGTAGTTTGGTTCATTAAATAGTCCCTCGAATACCATTCTTAGTCAAAGTTAAGTAGATTATTTTTGCGGTGGTATCACTACTCATGTTCATTGCGCTTGGGATTAGGACTCGTGCTAGCGCACTCGTCCTAATCGTACCAAAGCGCAATGAACATTCGTGACACCACCGCAAAAATAGTCGACATAACTTTGACTACTCATGGTATTATAAATGAATATTAATTATTTTTATTGCAACATGATTGACGTGGTCGGGTTACAAGTCAATAAAAAGATTAGGCAAATATACATTTTGAAAAATATATTGTAGTCGAAAGTGTTGAAATTGTTGGAAATATTTAAAGTTTGTCCAGTAAGATTCTTGCAAGCTCGGTCGGCAGCGGAGTGGTGCTTACATTTTTCTAGATACATTTACGTTTTTGTTATCTGTTTCCATATATTTTCTCAGGATAATTTGGCTATAGTAGTGAAGTAATTTTCTTTTCCCAATGCTTATTTATAAAGCTGTATTGTATCTGAGCAAATCATCATGGTAAAGCAACATTTTAATGATGAGGATGGACAAAGAGTTACTTTATTCACTAGTGAATAAAGTAGTTAACGGGAGGAGAGCATTGAGAGTTTCATACAAGTTTTGTAAAGATGAGGCCACAGTAAATTTATTTTAACATTCTGAGTGTTAGACAACCGTCATTGCAAGAGAAACCTGTACAGATAGCAGGTAGTGATGATGTCTCTTAATCCATTGTCACTAACACAATAGACTTCATCCTTTAACCCATTAGTGTATAGCGTCCGTTTAAACGGACGCGCGTTTTTAGCAATGTAAAGAGCTATTCTGCCTTATGGACCAAAATTAATTGTTGTAAGGTTATGTGTAATGTTGTGTTGATCGAATGTTAACAGTTAATGTGATTGATTTCCACCGAATTTGCGAAAAAATAGTTTTTAGTTTGCAATGGATGCTAGTCAGTACAACACGTCACGTAGCGGGTAAGTGTTTTTATTTTTATAGTGTCATATTTTAAAAATTTTAGCAAGAATGTCAAAAATTTCAACTGAATAGGTACCAAGGCATGATTATTTACAAAATTAATGGAATTACATTTATATTACTATTTGAAAATTCTGCCTAAAACAGTGTGTCCGTTTAAACGGACGTCATACTCAGCGAGTATAATAATTTTAGGTTATCCTTTCATGAAATTTTGGAAATTATTGAAAAAAAATACGTACACCAAGGTGATATTTATATAACACCTCCTATTATTGATGGAGAAGAGACTGGTCAAGACAGTGATTTATCTGATGACGATCACGAGGGCAATGCCAACCATTTAGAACCTGCAACTCTACGAACTCAATGCGTGTTTGAACAACTCCTTCCAAATGCAACACCTATTAGTGCAGATGTTAGTGAAGATTTTAGTTCAGAAAATGAATTACCTTTGATTAGTTTTATGATGCCAATAAATGACGCCAGTCCCTCCCAGTAAAGAAAAAGACAGAGAATTGTACCAGTAAAAAAGGTATATACTTGAGTGGAATCCCAACTTTACTGTAAATAAACATTGCAATCCCGAACCAACTCCAATTGAAAGAAAAGTTCCAAATGACGATGAAGTAATTTCTATGATAATGGAACAATTGAATCTTTATGCCATGCAAATAAATCAAAATTTGAACATGACAAAAAGCGAATTGTATGTTGTTTTTGGAGGTCTGTTATTGTCTGGGTATGAAAAATGTCCCAATAAAAGAATGTATTGGTCATCAGACACTGATGTGCCCAAAATTCTTTCAGATAGTATTCGACTACATAGGTTCAAAGCAATTTTAAAACAATTACATTTGAATGACAACTCAAATTAGATCCAAATGACAAGCTATATAATGTACGACATCTCATTACAAAACTGAATAAAAATTTCTGAAAATACGCTGGGCTTGCAGAAATCCCGAGTATCGATGAGATATGATACCGTACTGCGGTCGGCACTATGCAAAACAGTTCATAAAAGGTTTGATACGCTTTGGTTTCAAAAACTGGGTTTTGTGTATAGTTGTCCAATGAAAATGTATCCAAAGGATCCGAATTGCACTAACTTATTGTCATATAGACGATATTTGGCATTTTCATTTTTAAAAACTCATGGGATAAAATCAAATAAAGGACAAATCCACCCACCATCAAACCCTGAGGCAAGGTATGACAAGTTGAATCATGGCAGTGACAGACGATGCGGATATTGTAGCAAAAAATTCAAACTTATTTGTTCTAAATGTGACATTGGTTTACATCCGAAACATTGTTTCACTTTACTTCATACCTCAAAATAATATTAAGCAGAAGGTTACGAAGTGTATGACGTCCGTTTAAACGGACACCTTGAAATTTTTTTTTAAAGAGAGATATCTTTTGTTTTTAATTAATATGCCGTTTTAGTTAATTATTCAATTGAGTTCTCACCGAAAAAAGATAAAAATTGCCTCCCATAAACCTTGTACACTAATGGGTTAATAGCTTTCGTTTACTATATTCCACAATTTGTTTTAAACTGAAACATTCCAACACGGTTATTCAACACGGTATAAATCACCGTATAAGTCACCACTCAAGTAAACGAGAAATAATATTTAAAAATAAAACTAATTATTTAGAATATAAATTATTTTTATTCTAGGCAAATAGTAGAAGATGTTTGTCAGATAACAAAATTGTCTTCAAATTCCCACATTTTAAAATTATTTTCAACCTTTTATTTGAATACAATAAAATTATGAAAATAAATTGATATACTGATTATTATACATTTTACGCATGACTACCTAAAATATAATTGCATTTCGATCTAATCTAAATATTAATAGTATATTATACATCAAGGTAGCGAAGCGCAGTATTATAACCTGAGCGCATATTAGATACTGAGCGCGCAGCGCGAAGTATCTAAAGCGCGAAGGTTATAAGACGATTCGCTACCGTGGTGTATATACAATTTTTTGCACTATCACACGGCTTAATACCTAAATTCCCAACAAATTTCGAAAAGATGTTAACTGTCAACCTGACAATACAGCTCTTTAAAACGTCAAAATTAAAATAGTCGTATTTGGTAACTTAGCAATGTATTAGTTACCACGGTGAAAATTGTTTATTTTACTTTCTCTCCCTTGGTGGAGAAAGTCAACTTCACGACCTAAAAATAGGCCAATAACGGTGCGTTCTGAGACTAGTAGTGCAAAAAAATATTTATTTCATACTCAAAAATGACATTTTTCGGATCATTTATGGTACAAAAAATGGAACATTAAAATCCTAGTACTTTAAAGTAAAATTTTAAAGTTCAAGTACTTTAAAATTATACGTCAGTTGTTGACATGAAATTTGAAATGATTTACAACTTTTTATTTCAGATTCATTAAACTTGCAGTATGAAATAAACCGTTGTATTCACCACGAACGAAAAGTGTTTTTAAAGGTCCTCACAAGTAATTCCGTCCGAGGCGTCAGCCGAAAATAATAGTAGTTTATTTATCTAGAACGAAAAGTGGCATTTTAAAGACGAGAAAGTTGTTTACGTCCGAGGCGTCAGCCGAGGACGGAATTACTTGTGAGGTCCTTTAAAAACACTTTTCGTTTGTGGTGAATACAACGGTTTATTTCATACTGCAAGTTTAATGAATTTTAAATAAAAAGTTGTAAATCATTTTAAATTTCATGTCAACAACTGACGTATAATTTTAAAGTACTTGAACTTTAAAATTTTACTTTAAAGTACTAGGACTTTAATGTTCCATTTTTTGTACAATAAATAAGTTTTTTCTACTCCTGTAACTAAAACGCCATTTAACATACTAACATACACGTCGCTAAGTGACCTTTTAATCATGCCTTCATAACCTATGACTAAAGAGCCTCGTAGTCATGAGCTGAAGTTGGCACGATGTTTTAGTCATGAGGTGAAGTTAGGTTCAAATAGTATTTGCTTTATTAGCCACAGCCAAAACTAAAATCAAGTTAGTTTTCAACCTCCACTTTGACGTTTGTCAAGCATAATTTAACCTAATATAATAAATGTCAAAATTTTAATGAAATAATATGATGTCAAATTCTCTAAATTTGTGGTCGTAGAAAAAGTATAGTATGCAACTCGTTTTATAAACTTATTAGTCACTCATTTTATTAAATACTCGCTCCGCTGCGCTTCGCTCGTGATTAATAAAACTCGTGACTAAAATGACGTTTATAAAACTTGATACATAATATACTATTAAAGTACTTGAACTTTAAAATTTTACTTTAAAGTACTAGGATTTTAATGTTACATTTTTTGTACCATAAATAATCCGAAAAATGTAATTTTTGACATCAGTATGAAATAAACTACTATTATTGCCTGGAAGTTGAATCTCTAAAACTCTAAAAACGCAATTAACTAATCAATTTCTAATAAGTGAAAGAATGTAAGCAATGAGATAATTCCCATTAGGGAGTGAGACTGTTTTCACAGAACTATTAAGCACGGAAATGCCAATTTCTCTTATCGCAATTATAGAGGTCATTTAGAAAATCTGGAAGCTACAACTTATATTTTTGCATAGTATTTTTATTTCCAGCTCATTTCTTTCAACACCCCGCAAGGTCTATATCTCACCATAGATCATGGGCGAGTTAAGGTTCTACCCATACCTTATTCCGCGAAACGTCGGACTATCGTGAAAGTTGTCTTTTTTAACGATAAATCGTATTGGAAGTTCCACTTTTTTAACGCAAAAATCGTGAAAAAAAGTACACTTTTTTTAACTATTTTATTGAAATGTCAATTTTACAGTTGTCAATTCCGAAGTCCTTTTCGAGTAAATTTCAATCAAGAGATGACTATGCAAAAACTACGTGTACAACAGGTTTTTAAAGTAATTTTTTTCAGTCATTTGCTTGATTAACTCGGTCTTCACCCTCGTTATCAAGCTGCAAATTTGAAACAATAAAGAAGCCAACCTGCGATCGATCACTAATAATAATCAATGGTAGTGTAATCGCAGATCAACCCCCTTATCATTTATACACCACGGTAGCTCTGTAATGTTTGTACTCACCGTAATGACCTAGCTAGCTTAATCTCGGTGGCCTTGGGTCGCAGATTTCTATCATCAGCTGTACTACTGCAAGCTCTTTATAAAAAACGCAGGGCGCCAGAAATCACAGATTTCAAAAAAAGGTAAATAAAATCGTAGCAAACAAGTAAGTTTATTAAATCAACAATTAATAATTGCTTTCAACATCAGTATTCAGTCTTTAAATTGTTTGTCACAGTATTAATTTATTTGAATACAATATATTACATATGCTGAAAATGCACCACGCACAGCAAAAATATGTGAACCTCTTTTGGGGTCTTGGATTGAATGTGATCACAACTCCATGAAGGGATAAGCTTACCACTGTCATATGTATTAACCGTTATCTCGGTAATGATAATAAAATAGCGTGAAAGCACTTTTTACAAAATTCTTAATATGTATTCAATTAGCAAAACTATAAACTTGTGAATTGTAAATTTAGGAACAATTAATACATTACGTTTTAAATTTGTAAAGTATAGACTTATGAACATTTAATACACTACGTTTTAAATTTGTAAATTGTAGTTTTACATTTGTAAATTGTAAATCGGAACAATTAATACATTAAGTTTTCAATTTATAAAGCGTAAATTAAATTTGTAATCAATTAATACATTACATGTTAACGAAGTTTAAATTTGTAAAGTATAAATCTGAAGCGTCGTTAAGATCGATTCAGCCAGTAAATGGGTGAACGTGGCTATCAACAAACGTTGAAACAAGACTAACCTGGGTAGTGATAAAAAACGTTGCCGGCAGGCATTAATGGTCCAGGATTAGCTTAACGTAAGCCGACAGCAATCTCGAACTCGTGGCCGAATTTGATAATGGAATTGACGCTCCTAGTTAGAATCTGGCAAGTTCAGGATAACATTCCAGCAGGAGTTGCGGGCCCAAGCTATTAATTATGGTGTCAATTATGACATCAGACGTGGCGTCGATCAGGAAACCCAAATAAGAAGTCGCCCAAAAACGGCGTTCAAAAGTGGCGTTTAAGAGTGACGTTGAAAAATTACGTCAAAGAATAACGTCAAAGAGCTGATAAAAAAACGGGAAATTACTAAAATGAATATCAACAAGTAGCGTAGACATACCTGATTTCAGTCATCAGCCCACAAACAAAATTAATATTGAGGTGCAATAGCACACAAAATGCCTTCTTGGAACAAGTTGCTCCAACCAAAGCGAAAGGTAAAATGACAGCTGCTGCTGGCGCAACTGATAACGAATTATTTTGGGAAAACCAAAATCAGTGAGCTCGCGCAAAGCAAGATTTGATATCGATTGAAATACAGCGAATAATAATTCAAGTAGGAACATACAGGCTGGCCCGGAAATAAATTGGTAACTGGCGAAACAATTAAGCGGAGCCAAAAAATTGTTTCAAATTCATGAAAAAAAGTATGACTTTCAAAACTAGTTGTACAAATTAGTATTTTAAATGAACTTTTCCGCTAGTTGCATTTTGTTTTAGTAACGTGCAGATCATTGTATTTAAACAATTAGTTAATAAACAGGTGTTTAGTGATTGTGATACAACAATGCCACGTACGTACGCGGTAACCAAACGACGTAATAAAACTGCTAAAGCTAGACAACGTTACTGGAATCGAGAAAGGGTGGTAAAAGAAATTGAAAATGTTGAAGACTACGTAGCAGAAGATTCCCATTTAGAGTATTTTTGAAAAAAGTATAAACTGTTATTTTATTTTATAGTTACAATTAGTTATGTTAGCTGTAGTTACAATTAATAATGGGAAATTTTCGTTTGTTGCATGCTTTTTGGAAAGCACGTAGAGGGTGTCCCTTTTTTGATGGCATTAAATGGAAATCTCCGTATCATTAGAGCTAAAGGAAAATGGTTCGCACATTATTAAGTCAACTTTATGATAGCATGTTTTAACTAAAATTTTGGAAGTTATTACTTTTTTAAATTAAAGAATTTTATTGACCTAAGTAGACCATGATTTACGCAAAATCGCTAACAATTGAACACGAAATGCAAAACATAATTATTCCAGTTGGCTCTAAAAACTCCTCGTGGCGAAATTATCCCACTAAACGTACTAAAACAATTGAAAAGTATGTTTTTAGATGAAATAATATGAGTTTCACTAAACAGTTGAAAACTACAATAAAAAAATCTTTACAACCATGTACGGTTGTTAGTGATTTTGCGTAATTCATGGCCTACTTTATGTATATAAGAAAATGTAATTTAAAAAAATTTCAACTAAACTGAGTACAGAGTAGAATTAGCACTTTTAGCACTTGCATCATAAATAGCTATTATTGTCAAGTTATACTGGGCTTTGAACAATTTAATTTGACATTTGCATTTTGAAAATCGGATGACCAATAATTCTGGTCGTTTTCATGTACCTCTCTGTATATTTTTTCATCTCAAGTTTTTTGCTAGAAGACAACACTTGCGAATAGTTTTAAAAGAAAACTAAATTTAACGTGCTGGGAACATTATTGACCGCGTTATTTTTACTTGGCGACATTTTTGAAGTCCATGTATTGAAAGTGCGGTTATGGAAACGACATTATTGCAGGCGCTATTTTAACTCCCAACATTATTTTATAGTATATACATGTTTGTTAAGGACTTTATAAACTTTTGCCGCCTCTCTTGCATTCTGAATTCATACTGTGCGCAGTAGAAGGTCGAGCGGGCTTTGCCTCGCCGTTCACTTACGTTCCATCTGTCAACGTGGCAGCATGCGAACCGGTCCGCACTCCGAAAGCTAATTCTTTGTAAATGTTCAAATATTTGTGTTCAATGTGTTGTTTATTGCTAATAAAGTAACATATTTCCGGCTTTCAACGAGTGTATTTATTCAGTGAAACCTACAATTCATACAGTCCACTAAACTATCGAATCGAGCCTGCAACCATAAATTTCCATATAAAGGAAAAGTGGGAAGCTCCCCCAACATGGTCCTACAGAGCCAGGATTAAACCACATTAGGTCATTGCGAGTCCAATCAACAGCGACAGCATTCGACAACATTGGTCATTGGCAAGTACAAAAGCATATTCAGTTGTATTGCATTGCATGTAATCAACCGCAAGGAGCAGCGTTCCATATTCGCCGCAACGCGTGGAACGAAGAGGGCACATGCGGTGCCCATAACGAGAGGAAGGAAGACAGCAGACGGTGCTATCAACGTGAGAGCGAGATAGCCAAACGCCGAGTTTGGCGCCAAGTTCGTGCACGTGGGCATTGCAGCTGCAGACGAGACGGTAGTACGAACCACAGTAACGAAAAGGAGGCACGCACCAATATCAATGTAAGCCTAAGTTCCCTTTTTTGTGATTTCCTATGCATGAATATTTGGTTTTCTATCATCTGTGTTATACATGTGCATAATTTCAGCTGCGTATTATTGCGTAAACAAATGGTTTATGAGTCATATAAACATTTTTAATTGCGTGAAATGCCAAGCTATTACGTTTGTTAGCGATATCCCCTGCATGTTTCATACTGCAGTCGAAGCAGTCACAAGTGAATCATTTCGCGTTGTACCAGGGTCGTTTTCTGCGTCGTTAGCGACAAGTTTCTCGCGTTGTTATCAAGCGCTGTCTGCGTTGTAAACAAAATTCCGTGCCAGAGGCGTGCGAAAGGTTTTATCATTAAAGAATATTTCAGATTCTGCAAGTAGTAAGGCTACCACGCGTAGCATCTTGCCTGAAATATCACAGATAGTTGACCCGTTGGGTCCGCGTACCAGAAGCGTACAAAATTCACGCCAGTGGCGTACGAACAGTTCTATCCGTTAAATTGTTTTAATCTCAACAATTATGGATCCGCTTGTAAGAGCACGTGGCTCTATCAAGGGCAAGCTTACGCGTTTCTCAAATTACGTGCAATCTTTGCAAATAGTTCACGATGAAGATCAATTTTTATCTGGCGCTCAGATTGTTCAATTGCAGAAAAGATTGGATGCTATAGCCGCCGTGTTATCAGAATATTATGCAGTTCATGAGCAAATTTTAGAAACCAGTGAGGATGTAGAATCTGAAATGCAGCAACAAGTCGAATTTGAAGACTCTTATTTTCTTGCAATTTCACAAGCTGAATGTTTGATTAATGAATACAACAAACAGTCTGATGTTGCACCAGATCGTTCTGGATCTCCTAACGGTAGCGTAAGATCAACGCATTCAAATTGCAGTTCACATTGCAATAATCGAGCTGTACGCCTTCCTACCATTTCGATTCCCAAATATTCAGGGAACGTGTCAGAATGGCTGGAATTTCGTGAGATTTTTATTAGTTTAATTCATGAGAATCAAGCGTTAACTAATATTCAAAAGCTGCATTACTTAAAGGCTAGTTTACAGGATGATGCAAGCCAAATTATAAAAAGTTTAGAGTTTACTGCGGGTAATTATACTCTAGCTTGGGAGGCATTGTGCAATCGATACAATGATCCAAAAATTCTGGTTCATAACCACCTCAAGGCTATTTTCGAGCTTGAATCTTGCAGTAAGGAATCTGCAACTAAATTACGTACGATTAGCGATATGTTATTCAAACATTTTGCAGCAATCAAATCATTAGCTACCGAAAGCGAGCTTCTTGATTTTGTTATAATTTATGTAGTTTCTAAAAAACTGGACCCCACTACATTTCGTGAATGGGAGGTCCTTAGAAACCGGTCAAGTTCTGACCTGCCTAATCTTGATGAGTTCGAGGAATTCTTACAAAATACAGCAAATCTTCTAGAAACTCTAGAGGTAAAAAATGTTAAGCTTGTACCCGAAAAGTCTTCCAAGGTACATTCGAAATCATTTGTGTCAGGTACCCCTTCGTGTCCACTTTGTAAAGGATCTCATTCCTTGTACAAATGCGATAAGTTTGTCAAGCTGTCTTCACGTGACAGAAATTCAAAGGCAAAAGAGCTCCGTGTATGCTTTAATTGCCTAGCTCAGGGTCACCTATCGAGCCTCTGTAGCTCCAAACATACGTGTAGAAAGTGCAAATCAAGGCACAACACACTTCTTCATGAGGATAAACCTCAAAATGCTTCTTCTAGTCAACCAGGATCTGCGATGTCGGCAGAAACCCCTGTTGAACTAAATCAATCGATTTCTGCATTCTGTTCGAATGCTTTACAGGTACTCTTACCTACGGCTACCGCTAAACTCATCGCTGATGATGGTACGCCTCATGTTGTGCGAATCCTGCTGGATTCCGGTTCCCAATCGAACTTCATACGTTCAGATTTGTGTAAAAGGTTGAAGCTTCCAACTCGCGAAGTCAACGTTACTGTTTCTGGCTTAAGTAAAGCCACTTCTCAAATCAAGGCTAGGTGTGATATCAAGCTGCAAGCCCCTCACACTTCATACGGCATTGGCCTATCCTGTCTTGTTCTCGATGAGATTACGGGTGTTACCCCAAGTTTTCGCGTCCAGCGAAACAGTTTCAAGGTTCCTGATAACATCAAGTTATCAGATCTGTCCTACGACCAACCGGGCACCATCGACATTCTGATTGGTTCGCCCATTTTCTGGCAGCTCCTTTGTATTGGACAAATTGGTCTAGGCCCAAATCTTCCCATCCTCCAAAAGACTCGTTTTGGTTGGATTGTTTCTGGCCCTACAGGCCCTCCTTCTGCGTACCCTGTACAGTGCAATCTTGGCACGATCGAGGATGCTTTTGACCCCATTGCTAGGTTTTGGAAACTCGAACATTACCCAGAGGAAAAGGTTCGCACAAATGAAGAGAACGCCTGTGAGGCACATTTCGTGCAAAATACGCAACGAGAAGCGAATGGTCGATTCGTTGTCTCTATCCCTCTCAAGGAACCTGTAGAGGTATTGGGTGATTCATTGCAAATCTCTCAGAAAAGATTCTTATCAGTAGAGAATATTTCAGATTCTGCAAGTAGTAAGGCTACCACGCGTAGCATCTTGCCTGAAATATCCCAGATTTCAGATTCTACAAGTGGTAAGGCTACCAATCGTAGCAGCTTGTCTGAAATTTCCCAGATAGTTGACCCGCTGGGTCTGTCAAGCCTTTGGTGGCACGGTCCCACCTGGCTAAGCGAAAGTGAGGCATCTTGGCCTACTTCCATGTTCAATATTTCAGATTCTACAAGTGGTAAGGCTACCAATCGTAGCAGCTTGTCTGAAATATCCCATATTTCAAATTCTACAAGTAGTAAGGCTACCAATCGTAGCAGCTTGTCTGAAATTTCCCAGATAGTTGACCCGCTGGGTCTGTCAAGCCTTTGGTGGCACGGTCCCACCTGTCTAAGCGAAAGTAAGGCATCTTGGCCTGCTTCCAAACATGTTCGTGCTGAGCTTCCAGAATTCAAAAAAGAAGTTCAGAGTCTTCCTGTAACCTCTGTTGAACCATTTCCGTTCAATCAGTATTCAAGCTTTGCTCGCTTACAACGAGTTATAGCTTATTGCTTTCGTTTTCATAACAATGCGCGAGCCCCTAAGGCGGATCGTCTTTCTGGTCCCCTCTCTACAGATGAACTGCAAGCATCTATTGTAAGGCTTGCCAGGTTCTCCCAACGCGAGTCATTTCCTGACGAACTTAAACTGTTGTCACAGAGCAAGCCTGTGAAACAATCTTCTGCTTTGATATCACTGAATCCCTTTCTGGATTCCGAGGGACTGCTAAGAGTTGGTGGTAGGCTCCACAACTCTCAATTACCCTTTGACAAGAAGTTTCCTCTAGTGATTTCTGGCAAACATCCATTCGCCAAACTCCTAGTATCGCATGAGCATCTTCGGCTTCTTCATGCCGGACCTCAAATGCTGTTAGCTAATCTCAGAGAACGATATTGGATCACCTCTGGCAGAAATATCGTCAAGCAAGTGGTTCATCAATGCTTACGGTGTTTTAGATTCTCTCCTAGGTTAACTGAACCCATAATGGGAGACCTGCCAGCCTCTCGTACTCAATCATCGCCCCCATTTCATACGACTGGTATTGATTATGGTGGACCTTTCATGATAAAGGATCGCAAGGGACGTGGTTCTAAACTAGTAAAGTCCTACCTTTGTCTATTCGTTTGTTTCGTCACAAAGGCAGTGCACCTTGAATTGGTCGCTGATCTTTCTACTGAAACCTTCTTAATGGCTTTTCGCCGGTTTGTGGCTCGACGAGGCAAACCGCTCCATGTCTACTCAGACAACGGCACTAACTTTGTAGGCGCTAATTCCGAGTTAATCGAATTAGGCAATTTTCTCGCGGAGCAAAACCCTTCTATTTCCGAATCAGTCGCGAGCGACGGAGTAGCTTGGCATTTTATACCCGCGCACAGTCCCCACTTTGGCGGATTGTGGGAGGCCGGAATCAAGTCCTCCAAACATCACCTACGTCGCGTTATAGGTAACGCTAGTCTAAATTATGATGAATTTAGCACTTTGTTAGCACAGGTGGAAGCGACCTTAAACTCCCGACCCCTGTCCCCTTTGTCCTCTTATCCAAACGATCTTCAGCCTTTGACTCCTGCTCATTTCCTGATTGGTCGTCCGTTGGTGTCACTGCCTGATCCCAACGTTACTGAGATAGTCGAGTCTCGGCTGTCTAAATACCAGAGAATACAACAACTTCACCAGAATGTGTGGAAGAGATGGAGTAAAGAGTACATCTCGGAACTCCAACAGCGCACCAAATGGCGCACGCATCTTTCGGACCTCCAGCCTGGTTCCATGGTCCTCATCAAGGATGACAATCTACCCCCTCTGAAGTGGAGGTTAGGCCGGGTCACCGAGCTGCACCCTGGCCTTGACGGCGTTACGCGTGTGGCGTCAGTGAACACTGTGTCAGGGATCGTGAAGCGATCCTTCGCCAAATTGTGCCCGCTACCTAGTGTTGTGAACTAGTGCGTTAGCGTTCAGCGCAGTTTTCGTAAAGCCTTTTGGCTCCCCATTGTTCGGGTTTTCTTGTACTAGATTAAGATCCATGTACTATTATGCTTTGTATATATGTGTGTTCATGTTACATGTTTTACTCTAGCTTTTACATGTCAACTCTGTACTGTTTTATTTGAAAGGTTACCCTTTCCAAGGCGGGCGGTATGTTAAGGACTTTATAAACTTTTGCCGCCTCTCTTGCATTCTGAATTCATACTGTGCGCAGTAGAAGGTCGAGCGGGCTTTGCCTCGCCGTTCACTTACGTTCCATCTGTCAACGTGGCAGCATGCGAACCGGTCCGCACTCCGAAAGCTAATTCTTTGTAAATGTTCAAATATTTGTGTTCAATGTGTTGTTTATTGCTAATAAAGTAACATATTTCCGGCTTTCAACGAGTGTATTTATTCAGTGAAACCTACAAATCATACAGTCCACTAAACTATCGAATCGAGCCTGCAACCATAAATTTCCATATAAAGGAAAAGTGGGAAGCTCCCCCAACAATGTTACTAAATAAACATTTAATTTCAGTATGCCAGAAGAAAATGTGGAAACAGAAAAGCCCGAATATCCTTAACCAATACTTACTGGCAACCGAATTGTCTATATTGCGTTATTTATAGAGCAATTGCAAAAATTGGTTTATCACCATCGGATATGTGTTTTTGAGAAAATGATCTTTACCAACGCGGAGCGATATATGTCGCTTGTAGCCAAATTTATCGGTGGCAAAAGAACAAATTTAATTCAAAGGGGAGTTTATAGAATGAAATGTATTGGGGCAGGATTGTTTTATAATTTAGGGCCTTCTTTCCATAAATTGTCGACCAACAAAAGAAAATATTTTTAAGAAAGCTTCTGTAAGAGACGCCAACAAAAAGAAATCCTGAAGACCAAAAAGAGAACTAAGTCATCAAAGCAGCAGGACGACATGGACTATAGTTCGAATTCAGCACAACCTGATATGGGACCAAGGATAGTGTTGCGGATGTAGCAAAAATACAAAAGGCCAAAGGGATAATATAATTTGGCATCAGGTACGAAGAAATCGCCTAACAGCTTCTGCTTTTGGAAGAATTTGTTCAAGACGAAGCACTACACCGTGTCACAATTTAATTAAAGAACTGTTTTACAGAAACTACGATTTAAAAGTAAAATCACTACAATATGGCATTGAAAACGAGGCAAAGGCTGTTCAATTATTCCAAAGATGTTCCAACATTAAATAAATAAGTAGCGGTTTTATTAAATTTCCCAATTTCAGTTATTTAGGTAAATATTGAAACATCATAATAACAAACAAGCATTATACCGCTCTTTAAATTTAAATTAAAAAGGTAGATTTTTGTATAATTAAAGTGAATCCACATTCATTTATCAGGTAGACTGACAGTTGTAGAATTCTTGTAAATTATGTTTCTGTGTTTTTCAGCCGTTGTTTTAATCGCGATTTAAATTTATTGAACGTTTTTAAAAGTTTTAATTCGTCCGGTAATGCATCATACATTTTTATACTTACGTATAAAAGACTATTTACTGTTGATATTTTTGTAGCCTGAGGAAGTTTGAAATCATTTTTCTAGTATTATAGCTGTGTAAGTTAGATGATTTAATTAATTGACTTTTCTTCTTAAAAATAAATTGGCGCAGTTTGAGAATATATAAATTAGTTACAGTAAAAATATTTAATTTGAGAAAAAATGGTCTACGAGCATCGTATTTTTTAAATTTACATATAGTTGTTATTGCACTTTTTTGTATTTCGAATATATCTTTTGAATTACCCCAAAATTCTATACTAACCTAGTCCTGTAAAGAAAGCAATTCCAAATTCGCCCTGTAAAAAAGTGCTTTCCGGCCAAAAAATTGTACAGTAATGCATGATGTGTAGAACGGGTGCCTAAAATAGTAATTTACGTAACAAGTATAGAAAGTGGAGCTTTTCAGTACGAGTGAGATGTTTCCGGAAGAGGCCGTTAGGCCGAGTCCGGAATTTCGAGACGAGTATGGAAAAGCCACTTTCATACGAGTTTCGTACAATATTTTTTCGTACACTAGCATACAAAACTGAATACTAAATTTATCCTCGTATATAGCAAATAAGTAGAGTAATATTATTATGTACGTAACGTTTAATATGTGTTGTAACTAAGGAAACGTACGGCAAAGTGCTATTTTGCCGTACGAATACCGCAAAATACTACTTTGCCGTACGAATACCGCAAAGTGCAACTTTCTGATTAATACATTGTACGGCAAAGTAGCTCTTTCAATGCTAGTGTACGAAAAATTACTATTACGCACTGCGACTTTCACTCTGATGATGCAAGCTGCAAGGTCTTGCGAAACGTTAGTGAATATGGATGCACAAACTGCAAAACGGCCAAATCTGCCTAAGTATCCTCGTTCTCAAGATACTCAAACAACACGAGCCACCAAAGAGCATGGCCATCGCGCGGGTTTTTGCTCGACTTTACAAGGTGCAAGGCACATTAAGGCAGAGAATGCTGGGTGTTCATCTACAAATACTACGCGGTCTAAGCCGAAATTCTATGCTAAGGAGATTATTAAGGTACTTACTTTTACCTGATAGGTACCATGTCCTTAATAATCCATAGCAACTTACAAAATACAAACATATTATCGTGGAAACTAGTACACATCCAAGTAATACAAATAATATAAAACAAGTTTCTTTTGATTACAATTTAAACTTACACATTTATAAAAATATTGACTGACATTTAAATTAATTGCTTTACTTAGTTACTTATCCACTCTTGTCAATAAAGTGTGCTTTAGCAACGAGATTTTAGTAGATAATAGTAGTTTGTATACCAAGACACTGAAGTTTAACTTTTTATCACCAATGTGGATTTAGTTGCCGAGGCCCGTAGGGCCAAGGCAAATAAACCCTACGGGCCTTGGCAACTAAACCAGAAGAGGGATAAAAAGGAACTTGAGTGCCGAGGGGTGCATTATGTTTTTTTAAAATCGAGAAATCGAAATTACAACATTTTAACCAACTTTTGTAGGTTATTTTGACGTTTACCTATCGCCTCGCCACCTACAAAAAGTCGAAAACAATGGATTACTTCACTACAGATTTCTCGTATTTTGATGACGATTTCGAAGTTCTTCATGCCGATTTAAAAAATTTACAGAAGTTGCAATTTACCAACCTTTGTTAATGCGTTGAAAATGAATTTTGCTAATTTTCAAGTCTGGCATAAGATTTCTAAAATCTGAAAAAATTACAAGGGATAGAAATAAAAAAAAGTTTTTTAATTGTTCACATCTGTATTATTATTGTTTATTATACGCCACGCAAAACGTTACTGCAAAGTTCTACTGCATAGCAGATCATTAATAAATAATACGTACTACAGTTTTGAACCTTTTCAGCATCTTGTACACTTTAATATTAATTTGCAATTAGATAAAGAAGTTGAATTCGATACTTTTTTTTGTGTATTTTGAAAAATAAGAGTATCTTATTCTTCAATCATTTTCATATTTTCGAACCTCCCTCGTGTATGAAGAAGGATATTTAAATTTTTGCAAATGCATCTTTAATTTGAGAAGCTGCAGATGTTTTAATGGATAATAAAATGTTCTGATAAATGGATATATGAAGGACACTATAATATTATAAGCAACAATCAAACGTGATTAATTCTGTCAATCAAACGATGGTATTGTAACAACGCAAAAACTTTGTTTAATCTCGTATATTTTAATGGCACAAGCCTTCAACTAGAAAACGAGGAAATATTAAAAATTGTGAATTGTTACTATAAAGTAGTGAAAATGAATAAATCGACATACGACATACGTCACTGAAATGGGGAAAAATACTCTTTCTCATAATGCCACAGCCAACTATGAGTTCCATATAAAAAATACAACGTTATGTTATAATCCGAATTTAGAACCTTTTTCTACAACGCACTACGTCACTGAATTATTATCAAAAATAAATAATGGTAATACTCGTACTACTTACGGGAATTTGAAAATTTTCTTACCTATTACCTCACCTTAAAAGTTTAATTTATTATTATGCATTTTAGATACAGATTTTTCTTACTTTCTGTGCCGCCTGGGCGATATGACCAAAATCAAAGTTGGGCGTTGTGACCAAAATCAAACTTGGGCGTTATGACCAAGTTGGGCGTTGTGACCAGAATCAAAAGTGGGCGTTGTGACCAAGTTGGGCGTTGTGACCAATATCGAAATTGGGCGTTGTGACCAAGTTGGGCGTTCTGACCAAAATCGAAATTGGGCGTTGTGACCAAGTTGGGCGTTCTGACCAAAGTCGAAATTGGGCGTTGTGACCAAGTTGGGCGTTCTGACCAAAATCGAAGTTGGGCGTTATGACCAAAACGGTGGTTTAAGTGGCGTCGATAGCTCTCTCCTACGTATAACAGGCGTCGATGGGCGTTGTGACCAACTTGGGCGTTGTGACCAATATCGTTTTTGGGCGTTATGACCAAGTTGGGCGTTGTGATCAAAATCAAAATTGGGCGTTATGACCAAGTTGGGCGTTGTGACCAGAATCGAAGTTGGGCGTTATGACCAAATTCTGAGTTGGGGTTTGTGACCAGTGGGCGTTGTGTCCAGGCCCCGCCAAAGTCATTGCTATTTTTGATATATTTGGTTGTTGTCGGTGCGATGAGCTTCTATCCCTCACTTTAAATGACGTGGAGGATTTGGACAAATATATTGTTGTCACCTTACACGAGACCAAAAATTTAACAACTAGGAGGTTTACAATAACGGAGGATAGGTCCAGTTTTAAGCCTTGTGCTATTTATCGAAAATATGTTTCTCTACGGCCCCAAAAAGTCAAGACCTGCGGTTGTTCTCGACGTACCGGAATGGAAAATGTGTCGCCTTAGATGGAGGTCAACACACTGTTGGCACAATACCTAAAAAAATTGCTGAATATTTAGGATTACAAGAGCCTGCACTGTATACAGGTCACTCATTTAGACGGACTGGAGCAACAATGGTTGTTAATGCGGGTGGCGTTACTTTAACTTTGAAACGTGCAGGGAGGTGGAAATCAACACGACTTGCAGAGAGCTACTTAGATGACTCAATTAGTAACAAGATAGAAATGTCAAAAAGAATGTCTCCACTTAAAGAATCCACTTCTATGGAATATACACGTGCAAATACAAATGACTTAACTTCGTCTGGAAACTTTAGTATTAGTGGAAATAACAATTGTACTATGATATTTAATGTATACGATAGTAATAAGACACCATTTTCCAATGTTAATAACAATTAAATAACTGTTAAAGACTTTGGCTGTCATTTAAAATTATAATAATATAAAATATATAAGCACATTTATTCAAAATGTCAAACTGACAAGCAACTAAATTCATCAATATGACACATACTAAGGAAGACAATTCTGGCTTTGCACGCTATCATTTATCTATGAGCGCGCTTGTAAAATATAACTGGGTAAATTTTTTACTGGCTAACAAGTTAAGAAACATTTTCAAGGTGAATACAGTGACTTGATAAATTGATGTTTACAAGTGAGGAACAAATAAAAGCTTTTTCCCGCTGCTGATCATGTAAGTCAGTGATACAGCCTTAGTAACAAAACCTGTAAGTCGGTGATTATATTTGTTTGCTGCTTTTTCTTGACAATGGAACTTAACACTATTATTAAGTTCCTAGGATAATAAAATTAGCAAATCAAGATGCAGATTTAGACGTTTTGTTTATAAATTGCAAGTGTTTATGTGACATGTAACACTCACAGGTAACACGACTCACGAAATCTAATCTTGGTGACAGGTGACAAACCCAACGATTTTTTCAAAAATCTAGAACATTTCGATAAGCAGCGGGAAAAATATAATAAGATAACTCGGAATGTAAGGACCTATTAACATTTTCGGCAGGCAACAAGCCGCGACTTCGTCTTGGCCTGTACTTGCCTACCTCAAATGTTAATAGGTCCTTACATTCCTTGTTACTTAAATAGCTATTTCCCGCTGCTGATTATGTAAGTCAGTGATACAGCCTTAGTAACAAAATGTGTAAGTCGGTGATTATATTTGTTTGCAGCTTTTTCTTGACAACGGAACTTAATATTATTATTAAGTTCCTAGGATAATAAAATCAGCAAAGCAAGATGCAGATTTAGACGTTTTGGTTATAAATTGCAAGTGTTTATGTGACATGTGACACTCACAGGTAACACGATTCACGAAAACTAATCCTGGTGGCAGGTGACGAACTAAACGATTTTTTCAAAATTCTAGGAAAATTTCGATAAGCAGCGGGAAAAATATAATAAGATAACTCGGAATGTATCGCCTATTAACATTTTCGGCAGGCAACAAGCCGCGACTTCGTCTTGGCTTCTACTTGCCTACCTCAAATGTTAATAGGTCCTTACATTCCTTGTTACTTAAATAGCTACTATTAACTGCTTCTCGAATATGTCCACGCACATACTGAGTATGCTGTATGAAATCATCTACAACTTTTACCAGCGGTAGATTTGTCTTTTCTAAATTTTGGATAGATTTACTTACATACCAATAGTTTGCTTTCAGGAATTCCAAATTTTGCTATAAAACGTCATTTTTTAAAACTTTTTGGCACTCTTTAATCGATACTGCAGCGGTTCTGGTAATAAATCACACACAAACCTTTTAAAGTTCTGCGTAATACATGGCTGCTTTTAACCAGGTGCCCAATCTAGTGAGAATGGGTTTCGGCGGTAAAGGAACATTTGGCAACTGGTCTTTAATAGTAATATATTATACAAGACGATAAAGTTACATTTTATCCACGAGTGAATCGTTTAACGTCGAGACGCAGTCGAGACGTTAATGATTCAAGAGTGGATAGAAATAACTTTATTGTCCTGTATAATACATTTTTTTTCTATAGCAAGAAGTTTAACCATTTCAAAAGAAAATAAGGACAGTCAATCAAAATTTAAAATGTCAGTAGCTAGATTGGGTTGCTACGATAATACGAAGCTGTCATATTTAATTTAAACAAAAGTTAGAAAATTTAATTACTTTATCTATCTTTGATGTGAAAGTGCTACTTTATCTACCCTTGCTGTTAAAGTAAAACTTGACCTATTGTTTTGATTTGATAAAAGCACACTTTAACATGTGCTATAGAGAAAACCTTGAATTCTAAGAGGTGTCTTCAGAAAAAAATATTTTCCGTTTTTAATTAAAAGATTAGACTTGGAAATTGAAGTTTTATTGTCTTGGCTATTCAAGCTAATCCATGTGCAAGGCATGTACAGTAGATCGTATTTTCGTAAAAAACTTTCAAAACGCTGGTCGCTTTGACTATGTAGGGTGCTACATCTGTTACCATTAACAGTATTTTTTCTTTAGGAACGCGATCTGGTATGAATGAATTAGTTAAACTTTCTTGCATAAATCCAGCAATTGTTGAATGATTTGTTCTTTGTAATTCTTTGCAAGAAATCAAGAAGGGTCCAACCGATTTTTCATTATTTAAAACACTGACAAAAAAATTAGCCATTAAATTTTTAAAGGCATGATACTTAAAATAAATTCAAAATAAGCCAAAAACGAGTACCAAAATGTTAAAAAAGCGTTAAGTATTTATGCAATGAATATCAAAAATAATCAAAATAAAAGTAGTGCCCCAAACTGCTTATGTTATAAACAAATAAGCAAAATGCCGTAAATCCGCGCTTTACTATAATGAGGGATCTTGATTTATTCTATCTGGTACAGTTTCATAGTTTATTAGAGGTAGTACACTTAATTTCAACTACTGGCAGAGATGCATCGTCAAGCTGTAGTTGTTCTAAATCGATGAGATGTCTCTATCTACTTCGCAATTTTAACTTTTAGGAGCTTTTAAAAGCTTCAAGTAACATACTAAATTGAAAAAATTGTCGAAATGATTTGGCTGTAGGATTTGAACAGTGTCCACCTTTACGCCGCGCCGTGGAGTAGCAAAGACATGATTGATTTAATCTACTTGTCAATAGAAACTCATAACCAGGTTTAGGATAATTATGCATTTGCATATCTGCATATGCAGAAGCCGAGTAGCGCAGATGGGTAAGCGCTTGCCATGCATTAAGTAAGTCCTGGATTCGAATCCCGCGAGGGCCAAAATTTTCTGCAGCCTTGCGATTTGAACCGGGCTCGGTGACACCATTCACAGTTGGGCACCAAATTAACTGTGCTCTACTCAGAACCACAGACCTAAGAGATAGAGTAACAAAGTCAATATAACACATACACACACCTCACACAATGGTTGCTGTGCAAGCGCAAAAGGGGCGCTCCAACTTTGTATCCCGAATCCGGGGCAAGGTGAGCATTGTACCGCCAGATGCAAGCACATAAAGTACCAGCCTCGACACCGCAAGGTAAAACGAGGTTATCGATTATACATACATACATATCTGCATATGCAAATGCATATTCTTAGCGTTTTATACCATAAATGCATATTTTGAAGGTTTCTAATTAATGCCGCATATTTCTAAAAACATTGATTTCAAGTTGCATTAAGTGTAATTATTTTGAAAGTTTTAAGTACCTACTTTAAAAGCAGAACAGCATGAAAAACACATTTGTTTACATTTTGGGTTGAATATTGGTAATTTTTAATATTAAGCACATTTTTTTTTCGTCATGTCTTAGAACGGTCTAGCTAGGGATTATGGCCCACTTAAAATTATGTTTTGGTCAAGTCAAACGAATTGGGCTTTACAATGAGCCGTTCTATACTAGGAGCGGTTGACCTTCACAAGGCCGAGTTTCATATGCTCTTAATCTTTTCAGGCCGGAAACTATAATAAACAAAACAAAGTGTGAGTCGATAAAAGGAAATCCACATCGTTTATCGTTTGTCAGTTGGCTTTTAATAGCCGCCTAACAACTTGTTGGTGATATTAAGGACCTGAGTTATTTATTTTATTTTGCGATTGCAATTACAAAAAAATATACAAACAACGAAATAACATAAAACCACGGTAAAAACAAATAATGATTGCTTGATGCAAACGTACTATTTCTAAAATCGGTCTATTTTCAATGTAATGGCTATGAGATAATGGGAAATTTTGTCTACCTGCGTTTTGTAACCTAAGTTATTATCGTTCGAAGGTTGTTTTAACCTTGGCAACATCGCACGGCAATTTGAAGGAACGGATTTTAGAATCATGGTTCTGCTCTGAGATCTTCGAGTTCCCTGAGATATGTTTAACTGGGATCCTTCCCGTCAGAGGGATAAGACCTGGGAGCCTAGCGGGCGGGAGTTTTTTAAGCTATACGCTAATACTGCCCAGCGCTGAGTCTTTTTTAACTATATGTTCTTTGGTCCAACGATAATATACTAGATGTAAAAGGAGTCTAGGGCTAGAACGCTTAGAATACCCACCCTGGAAAATCTCCAGGCCATGCGTGACGCCACGTGGTCGCATACAAAATCCGCAGAATGCGTAGGAAATAACCTTTCTCAACGTGAGCTCGGGGATTTCACAATCAAACGAAACGAACAGCGGCCTCAATAAAATCCCACCGAAGCTCTTCAAAATGCTAAACCACCATGACGATTTGACGGACGAGAGCGGAAAGAACGCTCGAAGACAAAAGCGTGCGTCTAGAAATATTTTCTTAACAAGGTCGTCGCAGTAAGCGGGACTACAGATCGCGCGAACGGACGCGCCACAGCGCGGACTAAATACCATCAAATGCTAAATTGAAAGGCGGCGCAATTGAAACGTAACAATCAATACAGGAAACTCTAAAAGCGTCAGTTAGAAACTTTATGAACATCTGGGTGTAAAAGTTAACATTAAGGCTACTCATAAACTAGGTTCAAGGGCATGTTTGGTTTACTAAATGATAAAAAGAAGAAAAACAATAAAACACCTTTTCAAAAAAATTCAAAGACATCAACGTCTTTATTGATGATTATACTAAGGCAGAAAGGAAGATACAAAAACAAATATGAAAAACGTCACATGAGGAAAGGGAAAAAAGTAAACGTATTAGGATAGGGCATCAGAAGATAACAATAGAAGGGATAAAGAGAAAGGACGATTAGAGGAGGAAGAAAATAAAGTAGAGGCAATGTTGAATTCAAAGAACTAATAAAGAACGAGGACGATGCGGTGCAACGGACCTAGCAATAGATTTGGATTTTTAATCTAAATGCAGCTGAGCAAAATGAAATTGAGAGAAGGAATTGTTCAGGGTGGAGCTTGTAGTGGACTGTATGAATTTAATTTGGACAGTTGCAGGAATATCTTAGGGGTGCAGGAATTAAAAAGGGGTGCAAACCAACGGTCTCGTGCGGTCTCACACGAGATGATGTACCAAAAAGGACCTGGGGCCGTTGGTCAGCGTGACACAGTGAAACAAAACTTCAAACTGTATGTTTATTCACTAGAATATTTTTCTATTTATACATATAAAAATACTGACTTAGCTTACAAAGTTTAATATTTGCCCTAGTTTCAGCTCGCATATGCACTTGCTATTCAATTTCATAACAAACAAACTTGCAGAGTGCAGAATTGCAGGCTATTCACCGGGCCATTCGAGCACTGATTACATTACTGCTGACGCTTTGTTAAGCATTTTCCGTATGCAATATATGTTTGTGAAATATACGCCTAATTAAATTAAAAGGATTAAAATGTATGTTTGGTTCCTAAACATTCTGCCGAGCGACAAAGGGCCGGGATGGTGTGGCTGAGGCTGTCTCTCCATCTTCTTCGTCAGGTAGCAGTGGTTGTAACCTGAAGCTCTCTGACGGGTCTGAATTTGGGCGTGGCTGCGGTTTCCTATTCTTTCTCCAGTACTTCCATAATGTCCAGATGATACAAACTGATACCAAGATACCGATTGTAGTACCAGTGTTCACCATGATGGTATGTTGATGGTGCCACAATGGATATTCCTGATGTAGCTGCAATCTTCTTCTTCTTCTTCTTTTAGGCGTTGAAAATGATCGGACGGTAGCAACACAGGTTCCTCCATTTGCAGTTGAGGGTGGGTTCTCGTATTCTGCAAAGTAGTGTTAATAATTACTTGCATTGGTTTGTTGAACCCAGCTACGACAGGAATAGTAGTGAATAGCTGAGTATGCAAGGTAGTCCGTTTGGTGTATATAGTACAATCTGGGGATATCTGGATTATGCCAACATCTTGAATCTTCACATCTTCTCGATTCCCGCTGCATTGTACTGCTGCTGTTGTGGGTTGATTGGGAATAAACAACCATGTATTCGCTGCGTACAGTTTCTTCCATACCAGTGTCTTAACTGTAAACTGATGGACCAAACATTTGATCTTGTTTAATCGTTGATAGATTTCGTCAATGATGCAATTAGGATTGTCTTCAATACTTCGAACGGCGGATGGCCTACATAGGTAAATATGTTTTCCTATTGGCTCGATCTCCTTTAACTTGTCCTCTTGGATTTCAAAATAGGTTTGTTCGTTGTAGTTGATAGCTAAGAACTCCATTGGCAAGTTCAGTGATGCGTAGGTTCCATTTCCTTTCTTTACTGGAATAGGAGTTGGTTTTATCAAGTTGTATTCCCGCTTCTCAGTTATGTGAAAATAACTGAAGATCTCGATTGATTCATTGTTGAAGCTAACTTCCATCTTGTGCGTTGGCGTAGTAAGAATCTCTAGGTTTGCTGGAAGATTGACCATTGCATTAGTCATTATTCTGTCAAATTGTGACGATGGAATAAATTGCATGATGTCTGCCCTTTTAAATTTTACATTTAGAAGTTGTTTGTACTTCTCACCCATCTCTTGTAAGTAGTTGGTGGCCATCTGATATGATGTCAACACATGTATGTTTAGCTTGTTGTCGTCCGTCTTCTTGTACCAAGGTTCCATCTCATTGATTGCTAGCAACCCTTCATTGAGTTTTCTTCGAAAATTATCCAACTTCTGGGATATTCTGGCTTCAGTCTTATTTAGAGTTGCTGCAGTTGACAACATGATCTTCGTTTGACGATTAGATGAATGTATTAATTCTAGTTGATTTTTCTCCAATGATTCGATGTCAGGGTAGACTTCATCGTTGACTCCAAACACTGAGGTTAGTAGTTGCCCTAATAATCCTCGCTTGGTTCTGACATCTTGACTATAAATGCTTCTCATATTCCAGATGATCTGTCTTTGCTGCTCTCTCAGGTGATGATTTAATTCTTTGCAATGGGATTCTGCAGATAATACCAGTGCCTTGTCGCATAAGGTATTCATTTGTTGGATTGTCTTGTTTATATCTTCTTCATCTACTTAGATGCTGGAGATGTTCACTGCTACTTCGATCCTGAAGTTTCCCCTCGAGAGTTTTGCGTGGCCAAGTTCTTCAATAAATAGGCCAGGTGACGGATACTTTACTGTATACGACCCCTTGGTTGCCGAAATTATGGTGCATAACGTAAGTAAGAGTGTTATAGTTTTTGTTATTGTTGACACTCCACTACCCCTGCTTTGCTTTCTTCTTCCTTCCTCTGCCTCCTGTCTTGGTAACGGAACGAGCTTGGTAATAGGATGCTTGAGAATTGTCTCCCTTTGTCTTAACGGTTGCAACTCTGACAATGCCACCTGTACCTGGATGCACTTCTGTCACTCTTGCTAAAGGCCATCGATTGGGAGGACTGTTTTCATCCTTCTGTAACACTACATCTCCCACTTGCAAATTCTCTTCTTTCGAAGTCCATTTTGTTCTGCGTTGTAACCCAGATAGATATTCCTTAGACCATATTTTCCAAAAGTCGTTTTTTAACTTTTGAAGTAATTTCCATCTTGTCAATTTTCTTCGAATGTATGCCGCTGTAGCTTGACTTCCGCCATGTAGAAGCTTCCGATGGACGTCTCTCAATATTAGGTGGGCTAGATGACTATTATGGGGAATGAGAATAAGATGTTTCTCATTATATGGCAACATTGAATTTTGAAGTCGTCCTCCCACTCTAAGAGTTCCTTCATCATCGATGAATGGTCGTAATGGTGCCAAGGAACTTTTTGTGTGAACCAAGATGTTTTTCTTCAAGGTTTGAATCTCTGTTGCCCAGCTGCGTGCTTGCACTATACGGATGATTTGAATGAGGCAATTGTTGAGTTCTGCTGCCGTAGGGTATTCGGTCGGAAACGGTTGTCTTCTGCATTTTTGAGCAAACCTGTTACAGTATGCAGTGACCCGCAGTAACTTCTGCAGTGACGAATATTTGGACAAGATGTTCAATTCTTCTTTTGATGCGATAAACGCTTGGACTTGGTGAATCTTTTCCTCTTCTGTAGCTGTTATGGGAATAGTTGTTTCCGTCAGTGGCAAAGGATTAGTTCGTAACCATTGCGGCCCGTTCCACCACAATAGATGATGCTGTAGTTTGACAGGAGTGAGCCCTCGGGATACAGCGTCTGCTGGATTGTCCTCTGAGCGCACATGATGCCAATTCCCGCTGGGGGTTACTTTCAATATTTCTGTTACTCTGTTTGCAACAAATGTTTTCCATTTCTCCGGGCCTGCTCTTATCCAGGATAAGGTTATCATGGAATCTGACCACGCGAAGATGGAGATGCTGGGGATGTCCAGTGCACTAATAGCTTCCTTCAACATTTTTGCTGCTAACGATGCTGCACATAACTCCAGCCTTGGCAACGTTTTCTTCATTTTTATAGGTGCAACCTTTGACTTGGCTGTCAATAGACTTACTTGAATGCTGTCTTCCTTTAATACTGCTTGATGAGGGATGAAGTAGGTTTTTCGTATATTGGCGCCTGGTTGAACTCGTTTCATATGTCACAGTTCTAAGTATTCCTTCATGAATGTTTTGTATTCTTTACCTAGAACTTTATTTTCTTCTAATCGTTTCTCCAGTTGAATGAACCGTGCGATTGCCTTTTTTCTCGAATCTCCAAGCTTTTCTATTGGTTCCTTGAACGGAATTTTCACTGTATATGTACCATCAGCATTTCTCTGGTGGTTGCAGTTGTAGAATTCTTCGCATTCCTTGTCTTCGTTGGACATCATCTTTTCTGGTACAACTTCTTTAATCTCCCAAAATTTTGTGAGTTGTTCATCTTCTGCAGCACATGCGACCATGCTAAGAATTTTCCTTTCTTCTGATGGTGCTGTTGCATTCCCCGTGATGATCCATCCAAGTTCCGTGTTTTGCGCTAACAGGCCTCTGTTGAAGTTTTGTACTCCTTCCAAAATGATTTCCTTGTAGATGTCTGCTCCTAGGATAACGTCTATTGGTCCAGGTTTCTGAAATAGTGGATCAGCCAACACCATATTCTTACAGTCCTGAAGTTGATAGTTTTCGACTGGTTTTTCTGGAAGTGACTTGGTTAGCTGTGGCAGTATCAGCATCTCACATATGGTTGTGTAGTTGCTTGAAAATCGTGGACGTAGGTTTATAGTTAATCGTCCTCGGGCTGTACCTGCTCCTTTCTTGCCTAATCCAGAAATGTGCACTTTCACCTTTTCTTCTGGTAGACCCAGCGTTTGAGCTGCATCTCCTGTGATGAATGATGCCTGTGATCCGGAGTCTATCAGGGCTCTGAGATACTCCAAACTCCCTGAGGATGACTGGACCTTAATTAGGGCAGTTGCAAGCAAAACGTTGCGATGCTGTCTTCCTACTAGGCTTGCAACAATGTTTTCGTTCTTATTGGTTGCTGTCGCACTGGAAATTGCCGTTGTGGTCTTGGGAGGCTGTTGTTTGCTAAAATCTTCGTGCAAAAGCCAATGATGTCTTTTATTACATACCTTGCATTTCCCTGGGCAAAAGTGTCTGGAGTTATATTTTCCTGTAGGCTTGAAGCAGTTTGAACATAATTTCTTATTCTTTATGAAGTCCCAACGTTCGGATATATTTAGATTGCTGAATTTTGGGCAGGATTTAATGCTGTGTGATCCTCCGCAGTGGAAGCACGATATGTCAGCAGTGTGGTACGTCTTCACTGCCCACCGATCCTGGTGACTTTCCCATGGTTTCCCAATTCCTTGTTTTCTGGGTTCGAGTTTGTTCCGTCTTTGTACAGCTTCCAGCGACTGAAATCTTGTTTCTAAGAAATTCAGTAGCTGCTCGAATTTTTGCACTTCTCTTGGTGCCGTTAGTGACTGCTCATACAGTCTGTTGGTTTCCTTGTCCAACTTCCGTGTCACTATATGACACATGATAGGCCCCCATGTGGCCGTTTCAATTCCTAAGTTCTCAATTGCTCTTAGGCATTCTGCAGTCGTGTCATGGAGTTTCTTGATCCCTTCTTCAGATTCGTTCGACAGCGTTGCCTGGTTGAATATGTCATCCAAATACTTCGCAAGTAGCAGCCTGGTGTTGTCGTATCTGTTCCTTATAATGAACCATGCAGACTCGTAATTGGCTTCAGTTGCCTCCAGGTGTTGCACTAACTTGCTGGCTTCCCCTCGTAACTGTGACTTTAAGTAATGCATTTTTTCCGCCTTACTTAGTCGTGAATTTTCATGAACAATTCTTCGGAAAATATCATGAAAGCTAGGCCATGCTTCGTAGGTCCCTTCAAAAAATGGAATTTTAAGAGTAGGCAACACTATATTCGCATGGCTGTGTTCCTTGACACTTTGAACCTCTCCATCCTGGATGTGTTGGTACAGGACTACAATTATTTCGTTGACCATCTTCTTGGTCTCACGGAACTCTTTGTCGTCGTAGCTACCGTGGGATAGTATCTCCTCGTTTAGAGCTCTGATGTCATCCCAATCATCCTTAAAATTCTTAATGTTGTATTCACAATACCTTTTACTGCATTCCTCATTCAACCTATTCCAGACTTCCTGAATGTCGCTTTGGAGTGAATTCACCTTGATCTGTAGCCTTCTTATTCGAAACTGTCCCTCCTTGTCAGCACGTGCGGTCGTATCTTCTTTTGGTCCAGCTGGCTGCTGTGAACTTTCACCTAGTGTGGCTAGATTTTCTTCGCACTTGTCGAGCAGGGCAACCCCTTCATTGTAAACGTCTTTGGTTTGCTGAAAAAAATTGTTTTTAAAATAAGGGTGTTCTTCCTCGACTTCCTTCGCCAGGTCTGAATGGTTGGCCTCAAATTCTTCCCAAAGTTGTTTTAGGGTGGATCTGCGAGCGGTGATATATGCTGCATTTTTTCTTGATGGGCCATCCTTTCTCACGTTGATAATATGCCTGCGAATGGATTCTGCTAAATCTTCTTGGGTTGTGAAAATCTCCCGTCGCTGCGCCATCGTAACGGTCTTGTTCGATGAGGGCTGGTACGTTTTAAGGGATCACTGGACCAAATGCTAGGGACAGGAGCGTTGAAAGGCTCGAAATATCAGATACTAAGGGCAGGAACGTATAAAGGCTCGAAAGGACCAAAATGTTCAGGGCAGGAACGTTTAAAGGCTCGAAAGGACCAAAATGTTCAGGGTGGAGCTTGTAGTGGACTGTATGAATTTAATTTGGACAGTTGCAGGAATATCTTAGGGGTGCAGGAATTAAAAAGGGGTGCAAACCAACGGTCTCGTGCGGTCTCACACGAGATGATGTACCAAAAAAGACCTGGGGCCGTCGGTCAGCGTGACACAGTGAAACAAAACTTCAAACTGTATGTTTATTGACTAGAATATTTTTCTATTTATACATATAAAAATACTGACTTAGCTTACAAAGTTTAATATTTGCCCTAGTTTCAGCTCGCATATGCACTTGCTATTCAATTTCATAACAAACAAACTTGCAGAGTGCAGAATTGCAGGCTATTCACCGGGTCATTCGAGCACTGATTACATTACTGCTGACGCTTTGTTAAGCATTTTCCGTATGCAATATATGTTTGTGAAATATACGCCTAATTAAATTAAAAGGATTAAAATTTATGTTTGGTTCCTAAACAGGAATGAAGGATGTAAAACTGAGATAAGAGGTTACATGGGAAAGGCATGCTTAAGTAATTTAAGCTAAATGGTGATATTTTATTATTGACTTGGAATGTAAGGGGAAGGTATGAGGAAGGAGCACTTAAAGATCTAAACAATGATTAAAAAACATTAACTTTGAGATCCTGGCAATTTAAGAAACTAAGTAACCTGGTAAAGAAATAATTGAACTGGTACTGGAGGATCATATTATCTGCAATAGTAGTGAAGAAAATAGAATCTTAGGAACAGGGCTCATGATAAGCAAAGCCTTGTAATAGGCAATAGTCAGATTTAAACTAATCTCCGAGAAAATATGTTATTTGAGAGTTAAAGGAAGAATACCAATAAAGGTATGGAACTGGGTTCCAGCACAAAAAAATAAACGAGGGAGACCTCGGAAGAAATGGATAAATAACGTAGAAAGTGAAATGGAAAAGAGAGGATTGAGAGAAGGAGACTGGAAAGATAAAAACCGATGGCGCTTAGGATGCGAGAAGCGGCAATAGCTGCAAATACTCGCTATAATAATAATAATAATAATAATAAAGGAACATATCAAAAGATTCGCTACTTAAATGTACACGCACCTACAGAAAAAAAACAGTGAAGTCAAGGAACAATCTTATAATGTATTAGACAGAGGGTATGAACATATACCAAAGCATGATATAAAGATAGTATTAGGCGAAGCAAACGTGAAAATAGGTAGAGAAGGCGTTTTTTAACTAATAGGACCGTAAAGTAAACATAGGAAAACCACAAAAAATAGACAATTTGTAACTTTACGAAGGAAAAAATACATAAATTTTGCGTAGTTACTGTGAAAGAAAAGAAATCTATAAGGAAAGGATACATTGATATCTCCAGAAGGAAAATATGCGAACCAAATAGACCGTGTACCTATAGAAATACAGGGTGTCTCTAGAAGGTCTGTACGCTAGCACAAATGTCTAAGGCTAAATTATGATGATCTAGTCCAAAAGTTGATAGTTTTCGAAATACAGAGTGTCAAAGTTACTATATTTTTACTTTGTTTTAAATATGTATCTTAGTAAAAGCAGAATATGCACGAAATTTGGTATTAACGGCTTTTCGGGATGAGAAAACCAGATTTGATCATAGTTTGATGTACATTACAGAGGACGCAACCATCAGAATTTCGCATACATCGAAACACGGCCTCCTGGATTAATATAAAAATAAACGTTTCTATTATGGCCGAGCGCGTTTGCAGTTCCAGGCATTATTTTTGTTCTGAAGGGGGCGCTGTCGTATGGGGGCTTCCGGCTGCATATTATGCATATTTTATTGAAAATATTGCATTACTGCCCTGATGCAAATTCTCAAAGTTGTTAAGAAAATATAACGTTATAAAATCTCGCTTTTATATTGTTAATCTATTATAGCTAAAGAGTGATTTTTTAAAAACTCATTTGCAGCACGCCCTGGATAGCCTGAATCAGTTTGCAGTACTGAAGTGTATTGTTAGTCTATGTCAAATTCGAGATTTGCAGGTTAAGTTTTGCGTCAGTGGGTGTCAAATGACAAACAAAACCTAACCTACTAACCTCCAATTTGACATATACTGGCAATACACTTCAGTACTGCCAACTGATTCAGACTATCCAGGGCCTGCGGCAACTGTGTTTTAAAAAAAGCCACTCTGTATTTATCAGTTTATTAGACTCCATATTACTGTCCCATTTGTAATTAATCGACTGTATTAATTTCATGTTTGTGTATGCAGCCACATTTAGTGTTGTTGAAGCTGCATAATGTTAAAAATGATTGTATAGCCAGCAAAAAGTATTTCAAAGTAAATTCAAGACATTCTTGTACATAACTTACAAATTCGAGCAAGTGTTCCTGGAAGAATAGATTTAAACAACGATTAATGTCATTTTATAAGATTGTAAGTACAAACAATTTTGTTACTACATTTGTGCATGTTTTCAAATTATTGAAAAAGATGATTGGGAAAACATTAAGAAATTAATTTGAGGTTTTACCAATACATTTTTTAGATGCATAGAAAAAACCTCACTTCAGAGAAAAAGCTACATACTTGCTTAGTAGGCAATACAGACCCTGGTCAATGTCAGATAGCTGAAAAATGTGCAGCAACCTATGATACGTGCTGGTTGATGTGGAAGACAGCAGGTCATAACTCCAAGAGGTAAGAGGTAATTACAGAAAATTACCTTGAAATATAGGGGGGCGAGTCATGCTGACATAAATAAAAAGTTGGAAGAGTCTGACTGCAAGGTATCACTATTAGGGGAAACTTGACGAGCTTGAATTCAAATGCAAAAGACCGGTAAAGCAACTTCGACTAACTCCACAAATGACCAGAAATACATTAGCATGAGCTAATAAGCATAAACATTCAACCCTCTATGACTGGCAAATTGTATCGTGTAGTAAATAATCATATATTTATTGTTAATTTTGATTATTTCAGGTTTAAAATCTTGCAAAACAGCCTCAGTCTATTAGGGAAAAAACAATTGAGAGGTATAATTCAGATTGCTTATTCGAAGCTATACAACATCCAGTGTCTGTTATGGTATGGAACATAACAAGAGCAACGTGCATGGAACGCTTATATGTTGTCCAGGGAACCATGCCCAAACCATTGCCTCCTACCCTCTTACACTGGAGCACAATACAAAACGGTTTCAGAGGACAGGTTGCTCCCACAACTGTAAGATTGGTTTTGAAAAGGTAGAAAAACATGTTTGTTAGGTTCAGGTGACTCTAAAACGTGAAGATCTGTTAAAAACTCAATTTCGAATTTTTGGGGTAAATCCAATACTTCCTTTAACGTAAAAGGAAGTAAAAAGAATTATAAAAATTTGACACAATGTATGTTACAACAAAATAAAATTAACTAGTTTGCGCCAGCATAACGCGGCAATAATTTACATTCGGAAAAAATGTAAACGTTATAAAATATATTTTATTGCGTTAAAGCTTCTGATAATCGCTGTCATGAAGAGCGCCATACCCATAAAGCACATACAAAAAAATCAGAAGTAAGAAAATATGAAATACCAACGCATCAAGCGTTGCACAAAATAATGGATTGTTACCGCAAACAGTTTGTTAATCGAAGGCCTTCGTTGAACTGTAATTTCTTAAGCGAAAGCCCATTACTTATAATTAAATGCAAGCTGAAATTTGATGCATGCACTTACGGGTTGTTAAGGGGCACTATCATGCGATCCCACGTGGTGCTTGGAAGCGGTCTAATGAAGGCCATGGTCTCTGAAAGCTGCAGGCACGAAGGCCGTTGTATCTAAGGTGCCTGCATGAAGGCCGTGGTCTTGAATACAGCAAAAGGATACACGGAAGCGGAAGGCTACATGGGGCAGTAAGTCACAAGAAGGCAGTAAGCCATAAATGCCGTGGTCTTGAAAGCCATAGACCACAAGGAGCACTAAGCTACATGAAGCAGGCCTAATTACCATGAAATTAGCAATTCAAGCGGAGGTATGAAAAAAAATAACAAGTCTTAATATTCGGGACGATGTTGATTGTATCCGATATAAATTCAAGTTTAGCCTTCCGTTTTATCTCAAAAAACATGAAGGATAAATATGACAGCATTTAAGAAGGCTTGTATGTGGTAGCGTGACCTTTTATTTTAATAGAACAATGAATAAAAATGTGTCAACGTATTGCGGCGGGCGTATAGAGTTGTCGTGGCAGTCAACGTATTAAGATCAAAACGTTTTTCAATAACTAATATTTCATACTTAAAATTTATTTATTGTAAGTTTGAAATTACATTATATAGTACTTCAAGCATCTCAAACTTGTTTTAAATATAAGAATATAAATATAACTGCAATCATTTTTAAGAATAAATGGTATTTAACTACTGTTTACGCGCCAAATAATTTGAATGTGCGGCCAACAGCCAAGAGTTGCCCCACTATTTTAGCTTGTGTCGCTACCTGCGGCAGGGCAGGGGGCAGTGTACGTTCGACCAGAGCAAGCAGCACACGTACAAGCGTGTACCACTCAGGGTGCATGGTATTAGTGTATTGTGCCGTGGCCACAGCAGCGACAGGTCTTGTTGTTCAATAAATAACCTAATTAAGTTACAGTCCACTGAGTTTCATTACCATCGAAGCCCACAACATTGGACCTTCGGCCGCATAGTGAAGAAAATTATCTCTTCGATCGAGATCAACAGCTGCGTGGCCGCGAGACGAAAACCGATCGATAAGCTACCAAGAGCTTGCAGGTGTGCAACGAGAGCGAGACACCATCTGCTGCCAACGCCGCCCGTGACAAAGATAGAACAACGGCTGTTACAGGGCCTTGCAGGAGTTTTCGCCGGCATTCCAGAGGAGTTGATCAGTCGGTGTGAGTAATTTCCTTTCATTTCCCTCCTGTAGTTAGTATAGCCTCAAAATGGTCAATAAGAAAGAGCAGGTTCTTGTAAATAAACGGGAACAAATTAAAAAAGACCTAGAGAGATTTGTAGAATTTTTGAGCGGTTATACGTTAGATCAAAGGGGAAATTTAGAATTGCGATTGCCGCGAGTAGAAAGACTCTTAGACGAGTTTGAAATTGTTCAAAACGAATTAGAAGAGTTTGACAAAGACGGTTTTGAACGCGATCGTAATAATAACGAAAGGAAACAGTTTGAAGACGCGTTTTTTAGTTCAGTCGCGCAAGCAAAGGAGTTGCTTCCTAGAGCAGTAGCAAGTACGCCTGAGTTTACAGTAAACCGAACGGCTTATTCAATCGAGTCAAAATTAAAACTCCCGACCTTGCGAATCCCTGATTTCCACGGTAATTATGAAAATTTTGGTGAATTTAGGGACCTATTCACGGCGTTAGTACATGAGAATGAGAATTTGTCAGACGCACAGAAGTTTTATTATTTAACGAATTCGTTGAAGGGTGACGCCGCTCGGGTGATACAGAATTTAGAAATTACAGATGCGAATTACGCGACAGCTTTTTCATTAGTAAAATCGAGGTATGAAAACAAGAGATTAACTGTAAATTCCCACATTCGGTCCATTATGGAAATTCCGGCAATAGCGAAAGAAAATCATGTTCAACTTCGAGTTTTGTCAGATACGCTTATAAAAAACTTGAGGTGCTTGAAAAGTTTGAATGAAGAGGTAGATAAATGGGATAGCATTTTGATCTATATTATTAGTGAAAAGCTTGATGCAGAAACAAAACGCGCGTGGACTTCGCTTAAAACTAAGGACGTTCTACCAACAGTAAATGAACTTATTGAATTTTTAGATGAACGCTGCACATTATTAGAAACGTTAAACAAAGGGGGTACAGCAAATACGACACATAAGCGAAATAAAACAAATAGCCTGGTTGCAGTCGCGGAACGCAGTTGTCCGGTTTGTAATCAGCAGCATTCGATTCATAAATGCGAGAGGTTTTTAGCGTTAAGTGTGGAAAATCGTGTAAAGGAAGTAAAGAGGTTTAACCTTTGTTTCAACTGTCTTTATAAGGGACATGGAGTACGACAATGCAAAGGAAGACATTGTTTCAAATGTAAACGTAAGCATAACACGTTGTTACATGACGGACAAGGCGCGCAGGTGTTGCGTTCGGAGAACGAACCTACTACAAGCCAAGCCGACGCCTACGGCGGCGATTTTGCGTCTACCGTAACGCTAATTAATCAAGATCGCCTGACAAATGGCAAGGGAATCCTATCTACAGCGTTAGTAAAAATACGCGCGGCAAATAATTGCTATTACGATTGTCGGGTACTGTTAGATTGCGCGAGCGAGCGAAACTATATTACCGCGGAGATGTGTAGATTTTTAAGATTAAAAACTACGTCAGTTAGTGCAACTGTGTGTGGAATAGGTTCACAAGAAACGAATGTAAAGCAGGAAGTTAGGGTCAATATTCAAGCAGTCGATGAACATAGCTATTCGGACTATTCTGCCACGTTGCAGTGTCTGGTCATAGAAAAAATAACTGAGAACATACCGGTAAGAAGTTTAGAAATTTCAAGGTTCAAAATACCGAATCATATTCATCTAGCTGATCCAAAATTTTATGAAAGTAGGAAAATAGACTTGTTGATAGGCTGCGACACTTTTTGGTCATTGTTAGGGCCGAAACAGATAAGTATAGGAAAAAACATGCCTTTGTTACAGCAAACTCGCCTCGGGTATGTAGTGGCGGGACCGATGTTCACAAAAAACACTAATGAAAGAACAGTAGCGCACTGTTCAATTTCAAACGCTTTGCAACGTTTCTGGCAGTTAGAGGAAATAGACACAACGTGTAATAGCAAATTGGGTGACGAAAGCAAATGCGAGGAATTGTTTAGAACTACCACTCGTAGAGCCGAAGATGGGCGATTTATCGTAAAAATTCCGATACGGGAAAATGCTGGACAATTAGGTGATTGTAGGGAGCTAGCAGTCAAAAGATTACTTTCTGTTGAAAAACGTTTAAGTAGGGATTCGGAATTAAAACAGTTGTATACGCAATGCATGAATGAATATTTCAAACTGGATTATATGCGCGAAATAGATGAATCACGAAAGACTCAGATGAGTTATTATTTAACACATCACCCAGTAATAAAAACTGATAGTTTGACGCATAAGGTCAGAATTGTGTATAATGCGTCCATGAAAACTGACACAAATTTATCGCTGAATGATATTCAATACGTAGGGCCGACGGTACAGAGTGGAATATTCGAAATTTTAGTACGTTTTCGAAAACATCGATACGCCTTTTCCGCGGATATTCAGAAAATGTATAATCAAATTTTAATCGACGAGTCACAGCATGATTTGCAAAGGGTGCTGTGGAGGGAAAATCCAAATGATCCAATAAAATGTTTTGTAATGCGAGTTGTAAGTTTTGGTCTTAGTTCCTCTCCATATTTAGCTACAAGGTGTTTATTGCAACTCGGCATCGAAAACGAAATGAGCTATCCGGTTGCAAGTGACATAATAAAAAATGATTATTACGTCGATGATCTTGTATCAGGTGCTGACACGGTCGCGGATGCGATACAAATTAGGGACGACATTATATCAATTTTACAGACCGCGAAGTTTGAATTAAGGAAATGGATCTCGAACGAACCGAAAATATTAGGGTCCATATCACGCGATGAAGATGACGATTTAAAGGTATTGTCATTCGGGCATGACATGCCAAATAAAACTCTCGGTGTTCTATGGAACGCAGATGCAGATACTTTTAAATGTACAGTGAGAAAATTTAGGTCGAATGAAGGGATAACAAAACGTGTCATACTCTCAACAATTAGTCAGATATACGATCCCTTAGGTTTAGTGGCCCCTGTAGTAATGGTGGCTAAGATTTTAATGCAGTCTTTGTGGAAGGCAAAGGTGTCGTGGGACGAAGTTTTACCGAAGGAATTGCAAGAAAATTGGATCAAATTTAGAGACAGCTTGCATTTAATCAATCAGTTCAGGGTTCCGCGGCATGTTTTGTGCATTGAACCGATCAGAATCGAATTGCATAGTTTCAGCGATGCGTCATTAAAATCCTTTGCGGCTTGCACATATTTGCGATCCGTTGATAGGCAGGGAAACGTATCAGTCAAATTATTATGTTCGAAATCAAGAGTAGCCCCCATTCGTTCCGTGACGATTCCGCGCTTAGAGCTGTGCGGTGCAGTTTTAGCAGCGAAATTAGCGCAGAAGGTGGAGACCGCGATGAAATTAAAATTAGACGCGCGATATTTTTGGTGCGACTCGACCATTGTTTTGGCTTGGCTAAAGGCAGATGCGAGTAGATGGAAAATATTCGTAGCAAATAGGGTCGCCACTATTCAAGAGCTCACCCGCATAGAAGACTGGCGTCACGTGGGTACGAATGACAACGCGGCGGACATTGTAACTAGAGGCATGGAACCAAAGCAGTTTTTAGAGAATAAAATGTGGCCAAACGGCCCCGAGTGGCTTTTGCAAGACGAGAGTAAATGGCCATGCAGTGTAGAGTCTAAGCTGACTGATATACCGGACTCCCGTAACGTTAACGTAAATGTAGTAGCGGTATCGAGTTGTGATTTGCCCTTCATGTCAAGGTTGTCGGATTTAGGTAGCATGCAAAGAATTATGGCATACTGTTTACGTTTCATAAACAACTGTAAGGCAAATAGTAAACGGGTAACAGGATTGTTGAGCGCGCAAGAGTTAGATAAGGCTTTACTGGCATTAATAAAAATATCGCAGAGGAAGACGTATGCTCGTGAAATTAATGATTTAAGTAAAGGCAGAGAAATTACTGGTAGCAGCAATTTGGCAAATTTACGTCCGTTTGTTGACGACAGCGGACTGCTGCGAGTAGGAGGTCGGTTGCAACAATCTGAGTTACAATACGAAAGAATGCATCAAGTCATACTACCCCACGGGCATCCGTTATCAGAGTTAGTCGCGAGATATATTCACGTCGCACATTTACATTGTGGACCGCAGGCGTTATTGGCAATCATACGGGAAAGATTTTGGCCGGTAGCAGGAAGAAATCTCACGCGAAAGGTAGTACACAATTGCGTTCGCTGTTTCCGCGCAAAACCGAAGAGTGTAACCCACGTCATGGGTCAACTGCCGAAGGATCGGGTGGTACCGGCGCCACCATTTTACCATTGTGGTGTAGATTTCGGCGGACCCTATAGCATAAGGGGTAAGAAAACCAGGGGTGCGCGAAAGGTAAAATGCTACATAAGTCTGTTCGTTTGCTTTAGTACAAAGGCGATACATTTAGAGCTGGTCGGCGATCTGACGGCTCAGGCCTTTGTTGCCGCTCTCAGACGTTTTATATCACGGCGCGGTAAACCAAAAACAATCTACTCTGACAACGCAACTAATTTCATAGGTGCAAATAACGAAATTAAAAATTTTTTGAATGGATCGAAGTTTCAAACCAAAATTAACCACGCTTTGACTGAGCAAGGCGTAGAGTGGAAATTCATTCCTAGTAGAAGCCCGCATTTTGGCGGACTGTGGGAGGGGGGTATAAAATCTGTCAAGTATCATTTAAAGAGAACCATAGATTCGACAGCGTTGATATACGAAGAGTTTAACACTCTGCTTGTACAGATTGAGGCTATTCTTAATTCCCGTCCTCTCTCTCCCTTAAGTTCTCACGTAGGTGATCTGGCACCTCTAACACCAGGACACTTTCTCATCGGAAGGCCACTAACGGCGCTCGCAGATGAGCAGCTAGGCGATGTCAAAACCAATAGGTTGGAGAGATTTCAACGTGTACAGCAAGCAACGCAGCAGTTTTGGAAGCGGTGGTCCTAAGAATATCTGCAGGAGCTCCAAAGGGCCACCAAATGGCAACAAGAAAACAATTCAACGGTTATCCGGGTTGGTTCTGTAGTACTGGCGAAGGAAGACAACCTGCCAATATGCAAATGGGTTTTGGCGAGAGTAATACAGCTTCATCCTGGACCTGATGGCGTTGCACGAGTCGCCACCATTCGATTGCCCAACCACCACGAAACCAGACGAGCAGTACGGCGATTGTGCGTGCTACCCGTGGACAATGGTGTCAGTGTCGACCATGAAGGTCAAGTGCGCGAGGGCAATTAAATTGTGTGTTAAAAGGTTCGCGATACTGTATGCTTAGTTTAAGGTATTTTTAGTTTGTATATGTTAAAATGTTCATAAAATCCTATTCTTAGTTTAGAGATCTGTAGTTTTGTATATGTTGAAATGTTCATTTCAAAGGGGGCGGCATGTTTACGCGCCAAATAATTTGAATGTGCGGCCAACAGCCAAGAGTTGCCCCACTATTTTAGCTTGTGTCGCTACCTGCGGCAGGGCAGGGGGCAGTGTACGTTCGACCAGAGCAAGCAGCACACGTACAAGCGTGTACCACTCAGGGTGCATGGTATTAGTGTATTGTGCCGTGGCCACAGCAGCGACAGGTCTTGTTGTTCAATAAATAACCTAATTAAGTTACAGTCCACTGAGTTTCATTACCATCGAAGCCCACAACAACTACAATTTATAGCAAAACGGTTAACTTTGAAAGCACAAAAATAACTTATACCAACTAAATTTATAAGAATGGATGATAGATATACCTCCTGTTTTGAGAAAAAGTAAGAGTGCAAGAGTAGATCAAACCCAAATTGAGAAATAAATACATGGGCCATGGTGACACAGGTATTGTTTCCATTTTGGGTTTGCTTCACATTTTTAATTAGATGGAAATTCTGTTGAAATGTAACAAGCTGTAAGAAGGGAAAAAACCTTGATTGCATTTTGTTTGGACTTTTTAGGTGCACCTTTTCTATAAATAACCTTACTCTACAAAAATACATGAAAATGTTTGTTATATTAATAATTTTACAATTATAATTCATAAATAACAACCACACCGTATACTTAGGTACTATACAAACCATCCCACCAGAATAGCACTCACTCGCCTACTCTTCCTCTCCTCCTTCGGCAGCCTCAGTGGTGGTGCCATCTTCCGAACCTTCAGTGGTAATTTCTCCTCCAGTAGTGGTTTCTTCTCCTGCTGTAGTAGTTTCTTCTCCTCCAGTAGTGGTTTCTTCTCCTGCTGTAGTAGTTTCTTCTCCTCCAGTAGTGGTTTCTTCTCCTGCCGCTGCTGTGGTCTTTTCTTCAGCACTCGCAGTTGTAGTGTCCGGCACCGCAGTCGTAATCTCAGCCGCTGCAGTAGTTTCTGCAGCCGCAGTGGTAGCCTCCTCGGTGGTTGTCGTAATGGTTGCAGCAGTTGTGGTGGTTGTTGTAGGCGCAAGAGTTGTAGTAGTTGTCGCAGGCGCCGCTGTAGTAGTAGTAGTAGTAGTTGTTGTTGTTGTAGTTCTGGGATTCGGACGGGTGGGCCTAATGCTAGGACGCGTTGGTCGTGCAGTGGTTGAAGTTGCTGGAAGAAAATAACTTGTAAGAAAAGTGTGTGGGGTTTTATATACTGCCTAACAAATGAACTGGACCATTTGCATATAATGGCACAATTTTTAAAAATATTTGTGAAAAGGACAGTCATGGCTATTTTGGAAATCTTTAAGGATTGTGTCATTAGAAAAAGCATTTCTTTTCATAATTTGGATTAAATAAAACTAATTCTATAAATAAAATATTATCATATGAAAATTTTGAGTTTTCCCCAAACGTTGATAGCACATTGCATAAGAAGTATGCCAAATCGTTGCCAAAAATTTTTAAACGTTCCAAGGAGACTAAAAAACTATTAATTTCCTTTACTTCATTTTGGAAACATAATATTGTTTATTGGCTCTCGATAGAGGGTGTAAAATGGCTTTTATAGCCTTAGAGCCTATAAAGTTGCTAAGCAGTATAACAAGCACCAACAATGTAGTTTAGCAACACCACCAATCTGCATAGAAACCATAGCACACCAAAAATTTATAGCGTCAGCACAACGATGATACAGTAGTCTTTGAATTTTGTCAATTTTGAGAACTAAAATGAAATAAAACGTTGTATGTACCACGTGCCTAATCACGATTATAGCTCTCGGGAAATTTAAAGCTCTCCGCTTTGCGTCGCGCTTTAAACATTCCCTCGTGATATAATCTATTGATTATGTCCTTAATACATAAATGACTATTATTTGTTCTTCCTCTTATTTTTGTTAAATATAGTTTTTTTATAATTTTTCTATTTTTTTATTTTATTAATATAATTTTGTTAATGATTTAGTTAATATTTGAGAATAGTGAAATTAAATATGCTTAATATGAGTGCATTATAAATCAAAAACTTTTACATATTTTTTTGTGACGTAATGTAACAAATACAATATATAGGTAGTCCAGTTCAGTTGTTGAGCAGTATATATTCTTTTTATTTTAGTTGTAAAGGGTGAGTCACTTTGTATAAATACATTTATTCAACGCAAATTTGTATTTATCTCGTTCTATAAAACGCTTTTTTCTCTTTTTTCTGTAGTCCAGAGAATTATTTATTAGCTATTTTAGGATAGTTTTTTAGTGTCTAGAATTACAGAACAGCGATAAAGAATCATTTTGCCGTCATTAAAAAGATTAATAGGAAATCAAATAGAAATAATCTCAATTTAATAAAACTGGTATCGAATCGATTTTAATAAAATGGAATTGAAGCATAACCGATTACATAATCAAGGGTAATACCAGAAGCAGTGGATATATTTTTGACAAATATTTTGTCGTTTTCATGTAAATTATTGCGTTACGATACAAAATCACATTAAATGTGATTTTGTTGAGTGAAATTTGCATTAATTTCTATGGAAATGACAAAATATTTAAAAAATATATATTCAATTCGAGTGGAATTTGGGACGACTATTTAACAATATTAATACATAACTATTCACTTTATTGAAAAATAATCCAACAATTAATATAATTATTCATTCTCAATTAAATTCAGCGGAATACTTCCAAAACATATAATTTTAAAATTTTTAACGCAAGCCAAACTTTGTTTACATTTTGTTGGTGTTTAGTTTTACGTAACCTAGCGATATCACACAGAGCATCGTTGCTAAGCGATATTTCGCAATAAGGCTACTTAGTTTTTGAGTAGGTACATTGTTTTGTGAATATTTTGCATGGTGTCCAATATTCAGTGATATACTGTCCCTATTGGTTGAAAGATGCAAATCTCTGCAATATGATTGGCTTATATATTATAGCGTTGAATAGTCATCGATATATTCCAGTCACTATGTAAGAAAAAGAAGGCCTTTGCTGGAAAGTGAACCGAAATTTGAAATTCCTTTTTTGGAGTCTTAGGAGGGTCCAGCAAAGCTTAACGATCAAGATTTCCTATGTGCTATTTCCGCCATCTTGAAAAAACGATAACTCGATTGCCGTTAACGGTATGTGAAAATAAAGCGGACTTTTTGTACTCTACAATTTATAATTAATTACTTTTCCACGTATAAGTGATATTAGTCCAGATATGGAACGTGAAAGGAAAACGGGTAAAATTTTTTTTTCGCTCTTCTTCGTTTGTATTTGGTTTCTCGACCTATTTAGCGAAAAAGTGGTTATAGTATATAAAACTTGTAGAGCTTGAAAATACCTGCAATTTGACCTATTATAAACTAAGATATGTTTTATCGGACTTTTTCCACTGTCTAGGGTGTATATCACACGACGTTTTGGGAGTTTTGATCTACTATCGTCTTCAGGTGTTCCTGGTTAGTCTTGAGAAGGACTGATATTGCACGTCTTTATACGTAAACTCGTGCTTCCCCGGGGTTTGAACCCGGGACCGCTGATCGCTGTGATTTCTAGTCTGTCACTCTTACCACTCGGCCACTACTGGTGTGAACTTCTCAGGACTAACTAGGAACACCTGAAGACTGGAGTACATCAAAACTTCCGAAACGTTGTGTGATATACACCCTAGACGGTAGAAAATGCCCGATATAACATATCATAATAGACCACTGCCAAAAAATGACATTCAGAGAACAACTATTATAAACTAAATTACAAAAAACAAACGACTTGTAGAGCGGACCAAAGTCGTCAAGTCGGCACGTAATTTTGATTTCATGTATCGTACTATTACATAAATGACATAATAAACTTCATTACATTATTAGAATCATTATATTCCATAGAAAATCTTATTTGACAACTTGAAATTCAACTTTCCTGGACCCCCAACATCCCAGAAAAGGAGTGTAAAATTTGGCTTCTTAAGAATTTTTACTATTAAACATTGTTCAAAATACTACGTACACTTACAATACGAGACTTAAATTCATATGTGACTTTTGCTGGATATAACATGTTATTTTATGTTTTCTGAATTGTAAAAATGTCGAAAACTACGATTTACAAAAAAATAGTTATTTACAATTGAGAAAACTAGCTTCACTTCTGTACCGGGTGGCCAATTAAGAAGGGCACTCGGCCCTATCTCGAAAAGTAATTGTCGTAAAAAAATTATGACTAAAGCGGCCAAGAGAAAATGCTGGAAATTATTTTTAAATTTTTAGAATTGCCGCCAGGGGGCGTAATCGCATTCTTGAATTTTAAATCCCGTTTTTTGAGAAATATTCTTATATTACAGATAGATAAAATGGACACCGTTTTAAAGCTGAGATAAATTTTATTCTTTTTCGTCAAATGCTTTGTGCTCTATCTCTTAAGGGAAAGTGATGGGGGGTGTCCGAACATCTTCGGAAATAAATGTCAATAAATTCAAAATGGCTGAACGGATTTTGTGAAACTTGGAGTCGTTGAAAAGGTCTTTTCTTAGGCTATCAACGCTGTCTTGAGCGGATTGATTTAGATTACTTGTCTCGCCGGTAGAGGGCGTTTTGCGACGACACTACAAATGAAATGGATTTTCTCAAAAAAATTTAATGCAACGATATCACTTTTATTGCAACAAACGATAGCCAAATAAGGGTCTAACACGCTAGTGAAAACCAAATTTCGATATTTCATTTCTAACCTAAAATATCAGTAAAAGAAATTATAACTCGAAATAATGTTGCATCTTTGAGAATATTTTCAGTATATCTGCCCTTATTAAATCCTAATTATTGTTCTTTTAGCAAAATATATATAAATTTACTCTTAAAATACCAACATTACATTTAAAATGTCAATAATAATTAATACTCATTCAATATGATTGAATATTGCCCTTCTGTCCACAGGAAATTCGAAAATTGGAAAATAAAATTATGTATTAAGATTGAAGCTATTTATAGTGTATTTTGGTGCCCTTATTTGTAAAAAATGTGTTTTCCACCTGTAGAAGTGTTTGATATGTTTCGTGTTTATTTTCAAAACAATGAAAACCCAACTGTTTCTGTTACAATCTATGCGATGGAGTATCCTGATAGGCGCGTGTGGACAGAAGGGCAATATTCAATCATATTGAACGAGTATTAATGATTATTAACATTTTAAATGTAATGTTGGTATTTTAAGAGTAAATTTATATACAGGGTGTCTCAAAAAGAATGGGGCACCGATTAGTCAGAGATTTCTTAGGTTATAATAAATCGATTAAACCTAATATACCTTAGTACAAAGTCCCTCCAGTAAAAAGTTACAGGGCCTTGAAGTTCAATTTTTTATTTTTTATTTTTTTGTTAATTTTCGCAAATGCAGAGATATCAATTTAAATTTTGGTATACATGCTTACTATTATGTAATTCACTAATACAAAAATTTTAATCAACTAGACTTGACTGTAAGAGGCACTTTACCTACTTTTCAAAATTTTTTTTGCTCTAACTTCGTTATCTGTACCTGTACCTTTTTTTGAAATTTTAGGTTATTTTCTGAAAGAAAATAAAAAATAACAAAAATAATATACACTTAGTTCTTAAGCCTAAAAGCAACCGTTTGCCTTAAAATGCCCATCAACGGTTTTTGGTTGTCATTAAGAAGTGGAATTATCAAGATGCCATGACCACAAAAACAATAGATAATGATTGTAATCTAGCAAACAACATCAAGAAAGCAATTAATGACGTTGGTGTTATCATGTTTTTGTCTTTTGTGCTTACGAAAATGCTGCCACATAACGAACCTCGCAGCATTGGAGAATTCGTTATGTAAGAACATTTTCTTAAACATAAAAGAATTCTTATGTCACTAATGTGATTTTTTGATTTATAACTGGTTTTTAATAGATGACCATTGTTTTTGTGATCATGGCTACTTGATAATTGCACGTCTTAATGACAACCAAAAACTTTTGATGAGCATTTTAAGGCAAACGGTTGCTTTTACGCTTATGAACTAAAAGTACATTATTTTTGTGTATTTTAATTCTTTTTTAGGTAATAACCTAAAATTTCAAAAAATGTTACAGATAACGAAGTTAAAGCTAAAAAAAGTTTTCAAAGATAGGTAAAGTTTCTCTTACAGTTAAGCCTAGTTGATGAAATTTTGTATTAGTGCATTAAATAATAGTAAGCATGTATACCAAAATTTAAATTGATATCTCTACATTTGCGGAAATTAACAAAAAAATAAAAAATAAAAAATTGAACTTCAAGGCCCTGTAACTTTTTACTGGAGGGACTTTGTACTAAGGTATATTAGGTTTAATCGATTTATTATAACCTAAGGAATCTCTGACTAATCGGTGTCCCATTCTTTTTGAGACACCCTGTATATATATATATATATTGCTAAAAGAATGATAATTAGGATTTATTGGCAGGTATACTGAAAATATTTCCAAAGATGCGACATTATTTCGAGATTTAATTTCTTTTACTGATATTTTAGTTTAGGAATGAAATATCGAAATGCGGTTTTCATTAGCGTGTTAGACCCCTATTTGGCTATCTTTTGTTGCAATAAAAGTGATATCGTTGCATTTAATTTTTTTGAGAAAATCTATTTCATTTGTAGTGTTGTCGCAAAACGCCCTCTAACGGCGACACAAGCAATGTAAATCAAGCCGCTCAAGGCAGCATTGGTAGCATAAGAAAAGCCTTTTTCAACGACTCCAAGTTTGACAAAATCCGTTCAGTCATTTGAAATTAATGACATTTATTTCCGAAAATGTTCGGACACCCCCCACCACTTTCCCTTAAGAGATAGAGCAAAAAGCATTTAAGGAGAAAAATCGAATTTATCTCAGCTTTAAAACGCTGTCCATTTTAGCTATCTGTAATATAAGAATATTTCTCAAAAACGGGATTTAAAATTCAAGAATGCGATTACGCCCCCTGGCGGCCATTCTAGAAACTTAGAAATAATTTCCAGCATTTTCTCTTGGCCGCTTTAGTTATAAATTTTTTACGCCAAGTCTTTACGACAATTATTTTTTGAGATAGGGCCGAGTGCCCTTCTTAATTGGCCACCCGGTACACAAAACCGATAAAGTTGATCGTTCATGATCATTATCAGCGTCAGAGATTACATCTTTTGCTTTGTTCCCATCTCACATATAAAAGCTGCGGTCTTTCCAGCGTCTTTTTGGCCATCCGACGTTTCTTCATCCGCCTGTAGGCTGGCAATAAAGCAGTTGTTTCGGTATACGGGAGTCATCCATCCTATAGAGATGTTCGTGCCAATTGGTTCTGTATTGTTTTATTTAGATTGAAGATACCTAATTCTAGTTTAATTTCTTCATTGTGTTTATGGCTATATTGCCAGTAGGACTGACAACCTGGAGAAAACTATTGTTCAAAGATAACCAACCACATGGCAAAATATGGAGATGCAGATCTTCTAAACGATGACTTGATATCACGCGGGTATTATTAGACGAACCACCTTCAGTTTCCATGGGTTGAAATGCTGAATGCGTAATCGACCACAGCACATCAATCATGATGAAATGATGAGAGAAAAAGATAGTTTATGTATTGCTCAACACAATATTATCATTTCAAATAGTTGAAGTAATTACACAATTTTTAGTAATATGCAATCATATAATGTACCGCATACGAAGTAGAATTATTCTAATAATGTAGTAACATTTTTACATTTCAGAATACATAAAACAACAAGCCATATCCTGCAAAAGCCGCGTATGAACCTGAGGCTTATATTGTAAGTGTACGTAGTACTTTGAACAACGTTTAGTAGTAAACATTCTTAAGAACTGAAATTTTAAACTTTATTTTTTGGATGTTGGAGGTCCAGGAAAGTTGAATTTCAAGTTGTTCACGAGGATTTTCAGCTATAAATTACCAAGGGCAGTGATAATCACCCGCAATAATTTTGACAGATAACAACCTGAAAGTGCGTTGTCTAGAAATAACCCGAGACGAAGCCGATGGTTATTTCTTAAAGGTAACGCACTTGAGGGATATTATTTGTCAAAATTATAAAGATTTATCGCCGGCCGCCGTGAATTTGGGAAGTTAGTTCTTAAATAAATTCATAATTTTTACCGAAGCGAGAAGCCATTTTTCTGACAAACTAATTTGACACTTCATTATAATAATATGTTGATGGCACTGTAAGTCTATGTTAAATTTGAGGTTAGCAGGTTAGCTTTTGCGTCAGTCTGTGTCAAAACTGACGCAAAACCTAACCTGCTAACCTCGAATTTGACTTAGATTTGCTGTGCCACCAACTTGTCATAGGATACTACTGAATTTTAATTAGGTAGTTTGTATGGTGATTGAAAATCACTCTAGTGTCGTTTCCACTTCAAGTGTGATCTGATTTGTCAAACTGATTCACGTGATTAAAAATAATCAAATTGGACTGGTCTGCAATATATGTAATAACTTATCAACAGTAATGTATTAATAGTCGCGTCAATGAATACATAAAACAGGCAATCTTCGGAAGTTCTCAGGAACAGCTTCGATTTTGATGATTTTTTTTGAAATTTTGTTTTTTTATATTATTTGAAATCAGAAACCTTTTGGAGCGGGGACGAAATGATTTATATTGTTTAAACAATATGTATGCTAATTATGTAGACAAATTTTTTTTTATACCATATCCATTGAAAAAGGAAAAAAGAGATATTTATGATATGTTTTCATATTACTATTGAAAATAATTGTTATATATTAATATACAGTGTGTCCCAAAAAGTTTTATACAAATGGAGAAAAAGTGTATCTTACATTTCACAAAAAAAAAATCTTGATGAAAAGCTCTGCATGACTTGTAGATCCATAATCAAGCACAAAATTTTTAAAACATTGGCTGATATACAGGGAAAATCAAAATTATGATTTGGAATGAAAGTAAAATACGTTCAAACTGTAGTGGAGAGCAAAATGTTCATTAAAATTGTTATTAAGTAGCAAAAACTTATTAGATTAGTGATCTTCCCAGATAAAAATTATAAGATTATTTCAATAAATACGTCAGCAATTGTTAGATTAATGCGCAGTACGAAACATCATAAGATCCCGTTCATAATAAGCGCCTGATTTTGTGTTACTCGTCCTTATTAAACACGTTCTGGATAGAGTGCTTTGGAATATCTAATAACTGTCAACAAATGTCAAATGCTACTTAAAAACAATTTCAATGAACATTTTGCTCTCCACTACAGTTTGAACGTATTTTACTCTCATTCCAAATCGTAATTTTGATTTTCTCTGTATATCAGCCAATGTTTTAAAAATTTTGTGCTTGATTATGGATCTACAAGTCATGCAGAGCTTTTCATCAAGATTTTTTTTTTGTGAAATGTAAGATACACTTTTTCTCCATTTGTATAAAACTTTTTGGGACACACTGTATAACAATTGTTTTCAATAGTAATATGAAAACATATCATAAATATCTCTTTTTTCCTCATTTTCAATGGATATGGTATAAAAAAAAATTTTGTCTACATAATTAGCATACATATTGTTTAAACAATATAAATCATTTCGTCCCCGCTCCAAAAGGTTTCTGATTTCAAATAATATACAAAAACAAAATTAAAAAAAAATCGTCAAAATCGGAGCTGATTCTGAGGACTTCCGAGAAAAAGGCTTTATTGACGCGACTATAAGTGCATAGTGGCTTGCCGATAATGCTGGTCAGATTGCACGACGCTTTGCTGTCGGGCGTATTTTCTAAACAATCCAGTGTGAGTGCAATCTGGTCAGTATTATCGAAGCAAGGAACTATGTACGCAATATATTTTGCGTGACTATTGCTTGAATCGATTAAAAAAACTAACGAATCATCAGTTTATTGAGTAAGGTGGAGTATTACCGATAAGCAGTTATATAACAACTTACCGATAAGTTGTTATGTAACACCTTATCGACGCAAGTCGTTTTTGATTGGTTGAAAATTTAAAAAGCGAGTTCGATCATTGGTTAAATGACATCGTTTGACAGATGTATGTAATAGTCTATGAAATATAATGATTCTAATAAGGTAATGAAGTTTATTATGTCATTTCTGAAATAGTACGATACATGAAATTAAAATTACGAGCCGACTTGACGACTTTGGTCCGCTCTATAGTCGTAATTTTTGTCGCATTTTAATTTATAATAGGTCAAATTGCAGGTATTTGCAAGCTCTACAATTTTTATAATAACTACTTTTGCGCTAAATAGGTCGGGAAACCAAATACATGCAAACAAAAAAGCGCGAAAAAGATCTCTAACATCAGCCTTCTGATAGGTATGCACGTCACGGGTAGAGTTCATAAGCGTGTGGGCCGAAATTATACTTGTGTGAAAATAAAATATTAATTTAACTTTTTGTAACTTTTGAATTGTTGTGTATCTACTGCTCTAATTATGTATTTCTACATTCCTAGTTTTGAGAATCTAATGCATATATCATTTTAGGTATTAACTTAATTTGTTACAACTTATCAATAATTATATCGGACACTGTGAAATGTGGCGCTTGGAAGGCGCCAGGCGACCATTTGTGTACCTTGGTAATGGTGGTCATCTGTGAATTTAGATTCGGCAATTCTTCTTAGTTTGTATTAGCTATGGATTTAATACAATAGTTAGAATATATTTTTTTAATACCTATGTGAATAACTTTACTACGTGACACCTCTACCAACACCCCGAATGAAAAAGTCTATCTTGCTGTATTTTTTTTACGACCACCACTAAAAGTAGGTCTTTTAGCGCTAGCTTTTTTCACTAAAAGTGACGTTTTATAATTTAGCGTGTTTAAAATGAGATCAGCTGTTTACTTTTAGCACATGTGTTATAAAGTGAAGTGAGGTTATAAAACTACAATTTAGAACTGGAAGTGAGGTTGTAAAGTTATTCTAGTTACTTCTTGCGTTAGAGCTAAAGTGTTTTTCAAATAATTAAAGCCTTATGTAATGAATAAAGTCAGACGTGTACTATTTTAATTACCTTTGATAACTGACTTTGACAGTACTGGCTCCACAAACATTCACCTGCGCGTCAAGGCCATCTCTTTATTATGACATAAATTATAACTGTCATAAATGCAAACCTTTGTTAAATCGACATTTATGGATTAATAACAGAAAATTTAAGGTCGTAAAAAAATATTGTATGCATACTCGTGCTAAAAGTGTTATTGTACTCGACAATTTATGAAACTCAGCCTTCGGCTTCGTTTCATAATTTTCATGTCTCTTGCATAAACATCAACTTTTAGCACTTGTTGCATAAATAGCTATTTTGTAAAATCGTATTAAAATTAGGTTATTTATGCATTAATTTGCAGGCGTAAATAGTGCCTTTTGCGCCCTAAGGCCTAAAAACCAGCAATTGTAAATATCTTTTATATTCTCTTGACTTGTTAAACGGTCATTACTGTCGTCTGAACCGACCTGAAAATGAGTCTTTACAAGCCAGGTGCCTGTAAAATGCTGCCATCGCGACTTTACAGGCACCTTGTTTTCTAATAATCACATCCTTCATTAATCATTAATATTAATTTTTAGGATGTTCCCCAAGAGGAAATAAAACGTTGTAACGCGGCTCCCTTGCAATTAGCCTTTATTGGGGCTCACCGGATTACAGGGCTCGCTCCTACGTCGCTCTCCCTGCAAATTATTCGGCTAGTCTATAAAGACTAATTTACTAAGCTTGCCACGTAAATAACTATTATTGAAATATGTAGTTACAAACAATTAGCTAATACCTAATAATGAAAACTTAAAAAAAATTAAAAAATGAACAAAATCACTGGTTTACATTCACATTTATGTCTATCTTCAAAGTCAACAATTGACTTTGCTGTATATTTCAGTCAGTAGCAGGGACATTAATAACAGCAGGATTGGCAGGTAAAGTTTCTTCTAATTTTGCTTTTTTTGATGTGTATGAACTCGTAGACACAGAGGCACTTGTTGGCGGAGAAGATTCAGAAGCACCAGATGCCGAAGCAAAAGATTCTCCCACTAGAACATTTTTGGAAATGTTTAATTTTGTTTTCCGATCGTTTTCGATGTACGATTCAGCCGTTGTTGAACTCTTTCACCCTCCTAATCTCTTTAAATTCGTCATATCCGTTCCACTATTAGCTACAAGTGTAGCAGATGAGCGTCGACAACAATGGCCCGTATAATTAGCAAGATTTTCCAACTTCAAAAATTCAGCAACTTTTCGGGGTAAAAAACCGAGTGTATTTTTGCCTACCACCTGATTTACACATTTACGATTTTTTTATTTCAAGAATAGCCTGCGATGTTGTACATGCGAAGGTCTCAGAGCGATATATGTATTTTCTATACGTATCCAAGTCAGTCTTGCACGGGACCCCTGTCGTAGCCAATAATAAAAATGTCACGAAGCACCATATTTACGAGGGCTGTTCTATAAATTGTTAGATGCAAGAAAACTACGAAATTTAAAAAATAGTAATTTACGTAACAAGTATAGAAAGTGGAGCTTTTCAGTACGAGTGAGATGTTTCCGGAAGAGGCCGTTAGGCCGAGTCCGGAATTTCGAGACGAGTATGGAAAAGCCACTTTCATACGAGTTTCGTACAATATTTTTTCGTACACTAGCATACAAAATGGAATACTAAATTGATCCTCGTATATAGCTGATAAGTAGAGTAATAATATTATGTACGTAACGTTTAATATGTGTTGTAACTAAGGAAACGTACGGGAAAGTGCTACTTTGCCGTACGAAATACCGCAAAGTGCAGCTTTCTGATTAATAAATTGTACGGCAAAGTAGCTCTTTCAATGCTAGTGTACGAAAAAAATAATTTTATTGTTTTTCAAAGTATTCCCCCTTAGCCATAATACACTTCTTCATTCTTTGAAACCACTGCTCAAAACAGGTTGAAAACTCCTTTTTTGGAAGGTCGTCAAAAATTCGCTGAAATTCAGTAACTGCCGCATCGGCGTTAGAAAATCTCTTACCACACATTGTTTTTTTAATCAACGGAAACAAAAAAAAATCGTTCGGGGCAAGGTCTGGACTATATGGTGGGTGAGTGACTAGCTGGACTCCGGATTCGTGTAAAAATTTAAAGTTTTTGCAGCCGTATGGGGAGTTGCGTTGTCATGGTGCAATAAAATTCCACGCAAACCAGATCGTGCCGGATCACTACACAATTTTTGGAAGACTTGTAGAAGGCAAACTTCTATATACAAATTAGCAGTTACAGTTTTACGATCTTCAAGAGGAATTACTGCGATTGGGCCACTGTATCTGAAGAAAGCTGCAATCATCTTTTTGTTTACACTTTTACTGCGACTAACTTTTGTTGGCGTATCCTCATTTTCAAACACCCAAATAGTCGACTGTTGTTTCGTTTCAGGATCATAACTATATATCCACGATTCATCGGCCGTAACGATATTAAATACCTGCTTTGAAGATTTTCCATCGAACTTTTCTAACATAAACCTGCACCAGTTTACTCGTGCTTGTTTTTGTTTTTCGGTTAGCAAATGCGGAATCCACCGACTTGCCAGCTTCCTTAGGCCCAGATGTTTATGTAAGATGGTATCTACTGCAGATGATCTAATCCCTAGTTCTTCTTGAAGGTCTCTATGGGTGATATTCCGATTTTCCTTAATCAGCTTTTCGGCAGCAATAACGTTTTCAGCACAAACAGCGACTGTTGGTCGTCCAGGTATTGGTTCATCTTCTAACGTACAGTGTGTCCCAAATTGGACACTTTTGATAGGAAACATTCATTTCTAGAGAAGATAGTAAAAAACTAACTTACATGTTACGGGCTCGTTTTTTGTGTAAAAATGAATGGCGAAAACCGCACATCGATATCTTGATCGCTTTAAAAGATACAGGGTGATTTTCAATTTGGTGCATTTTTGACTTACCCCCGTAACTTACTTATTTGTGAATATTTTGTGTTTCTGCAAAAACATTCTTAAGGCACTTTTTTAAAAGGAATCGAATGGTATGTTTAGTGTTTTTGTAAAACAAATGGCGGGGACGCTGTGACATAAACTTTCATTTTTACTTATGGTAAATTTTCGACTCACCCCCGTAACTTGCTTATTTGTGAATATTTTGTGTTTCTGAAAATACATTCTTAAGGCACTTTTTTAAAAGGAATCGAATGGTATCCTTAGTGATTTTGTAAAACAAATGGCGGGGAAGCTGTGACATAAACTTCTATTTTTATTTACCATAAGTAAAAACAAAAGTTTATGTCATAGCTTCCCTGTCATTTGTTTTACAAAAACATTAAGCATACCATTCGATTCCTTTTAAAAAATTGCCTTAAGAATGTTTTTTCAGAAACACGAAATATTCACAAATAAGCAAGTTACAAGGGTGAGTCGAAAATTTACCATAAGTAAAAATAAAAGTTTATGTCATAGCTTCCCCGCCATTTGTTTTACAAAAACACTAAGCATACCATTCGATTCCTTTTAAAAAAGTGCCTTAAGAATGTTTTTTCAGAAACACGAAATATTCACAAATAAGCAAGTTACAAGGGTGAGTCGAAAATTTACCATAAGTAAAAATAAAAGTTTATGTCATAGCTTCCCCGCCATTTGTTTTACAAAAACACTAAGCATACCATTCGATTCCTTTTAAAAAAGTGCCTTAAGAATGTTTTTGCAGAAACACAAAATATTCACAAATAAGCAAGTTACGGGGGTGAGTCGAAAATGCACCAAATTGAAAATCATCCTGTATCTTTTAAAGAGATCAAGATATCGATGTGCAGTTTTCGCCATTCATTTTTACACAAAAAACGAGCCCGTAACATGTAAGTTAGTTTTTTACTATCCTCTAGAAATGAATGTTTCCTATCAAAAGTGTCCAATTTGGGACACACTGTACACCTTCCACGTTTAAATTCACGGAACCAGTAACTAATTGAGGATAATGAAGGACTATCGTCGCCAAAATCTGCCACTAAATTTTGATGACTTTGGTCATACGTTAAACTTCGTTTATAATCGTAGAACATCATAGCCCGAAAAGCACTTCGCGGCACTTCCATACTGCTTAGTGGAAATCAAACGAATTATAACAATCAAAAATTTATATCTCTATAACCTTTAACTCCAATCTGGCAAAATTGCAGCTCGAGACTGTCAAAAGAATGGGCTTTCAATTAATGCAAATGTTTTTGTTTTTGCCTGCGTCCATGGCCTGCTACTAACTGCTCGTAACTGGGTACTTTCAAATTGACGTGTTGCCGCCAAATCACGTACTCGCGCGGCTCATTCTTTTGCAATCGTATTAACAGATTTTCCTGCCGTATAAAATTTAAAACGTGCCGCGAACACACTACCGCTAGGTTTAAAATGTCCCGTCAGTAGATCGCTTAGCTCCTGGTACGTTTTCGCCTCCGGTTCCGAAGGTAAACACATATTGGAAACTAATTTTTAGGCTTCTTCGTTTCAACTGTTAAGTAGCACTGCTGATTTACGCTTTGCTTCTTCTATTTTGTTGGGAAGAAAATAATTGTCGATGCGCTTTTTAAAAATTGACCATTCCGAATTTGCGGGATCGAATTCACGTAGGTGTCCTACGTACTCAGCCATTTTAGTAGCACCTGTGCGATTTACAAAACTTTGAAATTCTTTTCACACTGCAACAACTGGGTTCTGTAGATCCTCGTCGCCACTGATACATCTCTTACCAATTTGCGTAAGGATGTAAACCATACACGGCAGATGCGAAGGAAAACTTTTACTCGTTCAACCAACACCTCTATTTCTGTGTTTTTCAACATACATTTTTGGTAACAAACATGGAACTTAAATTTTATCATTCGATCCCCCCAAAACCATGCGCGCCGTTTCCCCGGCAACCTGATTGGCACGTGGTCATAGACGCAAACAAATTAACTTAATACGATACATCACACGAACCAAAAGAAATTATTAATTACAAAAGGGTTTGGTATGTGCAAGAAAATCAAGCGTAGAATTCAATTAATTTAGACAGTGAAATTTTGTGAGGGTTCTAGAAAAGGTATAAGCCAGAATAAACTAATTATACGTTGCAAAGAGCAATCAGAAGGCAGGCATAATAAACAGGAAATAGTAGCAATGGTGAAAAGTACACATGACATGGGAAAACGAGTGAAAAGCAAACAGAGACAGGAAAAGGAATTGTGCAGGAAGTAAACTCTAAAAAATTTATCAGTGCAATTACGCGTGTGAACAGAGAAAAGCAATTAATAAAACGTGTGGTGGTGCAAAGTTTCAATAAAAAAATGTAGAAAATATTTTAGATATAAGAAATTTGTAAATATAATAGTTTATAAGCAGATTTATTTCAAAATGTAATTGATTTGAACTTGGATAATTTCCGTTTATATTAATATTAAATTAGCTTTTGTTTATAACCGATTTTAGAGAGAACAAATGAATAAATTATAAGAAATAGCGTTGTAAATTGTGCTCGACTTTAAATCACATTTTTCTATAATAAATGAGCATTTTTTAACTTAAAAATTATACCATTTTAATTAGTGCACATCCCAGTTGGTGTGATATCGTTTGTGAGTGTTTCCGCAACCAAAAATTAGAAAGTTCACGAGGGGGCCCTTTCCGAGAAGCTAGCAGCCGATTCAGCTCAAATTTTCGATCACTACGTGTAGCCAAGAAAACCATCGCAGCCTAGAGGGGATGATTCCAGGACGTAGAGCAGCTCTGTAACAACGTCTCCAAGAGGTTTCACATTAAGGGGGCCCGTAGCAGTTTCAGAGTCTCAACGGCGTCACCCCAGAGTTCCCGAGGCAGTTCGGATAAAATAAGATACAGATTTCACCTAAAAGTATAAACGTTAGGCCCGTGAAAATTACGTGCCTGGTAAAGGAGATATTACTTAAGAAGATTCAAGCATTTCCGCGGCTATAGAGGAGGTGCAGCTCGCAAAACAAGAAGATTCATTATTTGAGGTTATGCGAGGGTGAAACCGGACGCGTCAGAAACAATTGTTAATTTTTGTTAGCAGCATTCCTTTGACGTCATCGACAAGGAATTGCCTAAAAACAAAAGATAATTAATGCTGCCAAAGCGCGAAAATTAAAATAAATACCTGTACGAACTTTGATAATTTCACGATTTTAAAACGTCAAACACGCAATCTTGCATACGGAATCCATTTTGTGTAATATTTGACCTACTTTCAAATATTTTGCTTCTGCGTAGTGAAACTAAGCGATAAACAGAACCGTACTCAAATAATTTGTAAAATTACACAAACAACCAGGAACCCAACTGAGTTAGAGTGTTTGCTATACTTATGAGCTAGCGTTTATTTATCATTATTTGCAGGTAGATAAAATACAAAAACGGGCATATAACCATTCATTTAGGCATTTAAATTAATACAGCCTTACTTTTAATTACTTTTAATTAAAAAATATTGTGTGGAGGCTCTAATAGTCTGGGCGGCGGTGACACTAAGTCTAGTGTGATAAAATTTTTCAAGGTCATATATCTAATTCGTTACGTCATCGATGGGGGAACACAAAATGACACTGCTGCCACGTGTGGACCGAACGGCGCTATAAAAAAATATATGTATCAAATACAAGGTCAACTTGAAGTCACCAATCGAGAATATTGTTATTTTTTCATATATACCCAAAAAGATTATAACTGCGAACTTATAAGAAGTAAAAACTTTTGGAATAATAATATGATTGACAAATTAACAAAATTTTATTTTTCCATATTTTTGCCAGAATTTCTGGATTCAAAAATTAAACGCAATTTGTCAATTAGAGATATAACATTTTCCGATTTAAATAATTAGATAATATAAAAAAGATTTATTTTATCACGTTTTGTGTTTTTCTTATATTAGTAATTAATTAATTGTTATTATGTATAGTATTATATTATTATTTTTGAATAATTTGAGTGGATCTCAAACTTTTCTTAAAACATTAAACTACTTTTTCTCCGAAGCTATTCTTTTAATGAGAACTACATTCTCTGAAAATATATGTATAACTATTAAAAACACCCTGTATGTATGAAACAATTTTAATCAATGGAAATAACCAATAGATGGATAGGAAACTAACTTATCCTATCAGGGTAAAGTAGTAATTTTAGCTACCAAATTAATTTTTAATTGTTGTAATTTTTGTATTTGTATCTTACTATAGAATAAGGTTTTGTGCCTATTATATATTATGTTATTTTATTTTAGTTTCTATACAATGCTGTTAAAATGATTTTTATTTAGGTATGTTCTGATAATTATTATTTTACGGTACCTATTATAATAATAAAATAATGTTTTTACTGTGATTATTGTAAAAATTTGTAAAAAAAGACCTATATCCGTAAAGGTACAGTTAGGAATTGTAAAAAAATTATTTAACCATGTGGGAAAATAAATGTTTTGCTGCTACTTGTTTTATGTTAATTTTCTCTGATCTGGTAACAAAAATCTCTGAGTACGTCCAGAACTTGCTATTCCAGAGTATGGTTGATTTTATTGCCGCTTATCTTAATCTCTTTACCCCCCGCTGTCAACCTCTCATTAGTGACTTTCTCTTGGACTCTTAGACGTATGATGGGTTGCTTATTGCCACTGCATTTTCGCAGCGAGAAACGATTTCAGGAATGAGTGAAAAATAGCCTTAAGCAATTTGTGTCTATTTGCTGTTGATGGCAATTATTATTTTTAATTAAAATTCGCCGACACGTTGGGAGCCATAAAATTTGCAATGGCCCCTTATTTGTTTATTAATTTGCTTTTGCCCCACGTTGCGGCGCCATATAATTGCAGTGGATAGCTCTCTGCCTAATTAAATTAAATATTACATTGTTATAGTACGAGCGGCGACACTAAGTCTAGTCTGATAAAACTTTTCAAGGTCATATATCTAATTCTTTACATTTACATCATTGATCGAGGAACACAAAATGACACTGCTGCCACGTGTGTACCGAACGGCGCTATAATTTTTTTTTCAATATCTAGTATCATAAAACTTCAGGATTCTGATTGTTCCTTGAGACAGGGGAGGGGTAGGGCTATAAGAAAAAACAGTGCTGCCAGCCCCCATGAGAACTCTTATCAGCAAAAGCAGGGAGATAAGTGATCCCTCGGATCCTATTTTCTAGTATCATCGAACTTCATAAAAATTCAAACGTTATCTGAAAGATCATCAATTTTTGCGTAAGAAAAACCCTGCTGCATTTTACAAAAAGTAAAGAAAATGGCGGCAGCAGCATTTGAAAGTCGCGATTATCGCAACCGAATTTCGCGTGTCCATTCAGTTTTATCGGCATTAATCCGATTTTTCGATTTGTATTAATGAAATACGTTGACATTGTATTTTTTATATGATATTTTTCGATTTATCCTTATTTTTCGTGTTTTTTAAATGTTTTCCGTACGGGCATTTAATTTCAATGATCGCATCGTGATCAATTAAGCCGTCTGGAGAGGCACCAATGAAATGAACATTCTTATGGGTGAAAAGACCGCATGGAGCAACATTCAGACAAAATTCTTGTTCAAACAATTCTTTTGCGTGGATTTCATTTACACTTCCATATTTTAAAGATTTAGCCTTGCTTTCAAATGGTAATGAATATAATAAAGATTTTACAATATTTATGGTAGATGTTATCTCTCTCATTTTGCAAATCCTTCCAAAGTTGCTCGCCGTTAATCTACAATATTTTTCATCAAACCATTTAGGGTTCAAACTTTGACCCCGAGTGTTTATTTCTATACTAATTTTATCTACGCTGCCGATTTTTTCCATAAATGTTTCAACCAACATTGAAAATTCTTGTGGGGTTTTGTCAGGGAACTCACATTCTGAGCTTAACCCATAATCTTCGTCGGCTTCTAAAGATTTGTAAAATTTACGTCCTCTTTTTTTACTAACAAATGGTTTGGGCAAAGAGCAATAAATATTAGTAAAAACCCCAATATTTCCGTTGCACATTTTTTTTGCACTTCGTAAAAAAAATAATGTTTGGTATTGAAGTTGGATACTTCCGCCAAACATCTTGTTTTATAGGAACCACGCTTTGAAAAATGGATTCTTTTACCTCCAACAAGTTTGTTCACAATACTATTGAAACATTTAGCATAGTTTGTATCGACGTCGTGCAACAAACTGGAGGCATGGTTTGCCACCCTGTTTATATAACCCAAAAAATCTTCAAAAATGCAACTTTTGGCAAATGAATTATATAAATTCTCTTCATTCGCTTTTTGACCTTTACAAAAATATTTGCTCGTATTATCTGCCGTTTTGCAGTTATCGTGGCATCCCATTATATGCTTTAGACCGTTCAAAATATCTTCTTTCAAGTATTGAATTTTTAAATAAATTGGTATGTTTTGGCTTTTTCTATACTTAACTGCACTTACTATGGCGGTTCGACAACGCAGAATATTATTACGCAAAAAAATCTTATCTTTCCTTCAATTTTGGACCTCTTTGACAACTCGCGTAGTTTGTTACAGTAATTGCGCAAAATGTGATTTCGGCACTCTATTTTTTCTATGGGGAATGCTGGTCCATATGGTTTACATTCTTTAATTTTCTTTGAAACACTACTGTCTCCGTCTCCTATTATTTTATTGAATTTTAGTCCGTGCAATTTTACAGATTTTTTGAAACCATCTACAATAACTTGTGATTCCATAGAGGTCGACGTTCCATTCCAATTTTTAAAGCAAAGATAATTTGGAACGGGATTGGAACCTCTATGCTTTTCACAAAAATAACAATATTTATTTTTTACATCCGCGTACAAAATTTTTTTTGTTCTTGCCCCAATGATGCATGCGACCCCTGATGAAGCGTTGTAATTTGATTTGTAAGAACGTTTGCTCCAAGCGCCATCAACAATTACTGGTATCATGGGAGTACCATCCACATCAACCTCACCCAATTCACAAGCAAGGGCAGCTTCTTCTTTTCCAGCGTCCACCATTTGTTGCAAAGCATTTTCTTCCACAACTTTCCGAACTATATCTTTTTTTGCGAATAGGTGTTGAAAGACATACTCGGGATGTCCAGTGCCGAACAAAATTCTTTCAGTTGCGAGTAACCTATTCCAACAGCAATTGTTCCACAAATTACAGTCTGGTTCACCTCAACAGTTCCTGAGCCTTCTGTTGAGAAAGTGCCTTTAAAACCACACACACGACACTTGGTTGCAAACACAATTTTTAATCCGTATCTTTTTTCCGACACTATGTCAATGTAGAAAAAACTACAGTCAAACCCTGCATGTTTCAAACTTTTTAGAGTGCCAAATAAATGTCCTATGTCCACAATTCTTCGGCCACAAATGTTCTTGAGCTTTTCAACGGAATCGCTTCCTCTCTCTATATTTAATTCTGGATGTCTCCTCTCCTCCAGGCAAGTCTGGAAAAATATTCTCCGCTACATCTTCTGTGAGATGAGGTTCTTCTCGCAACTGGTTTGACCTAGGTAAGAAATTAATTCTAATTAAATTAAGCTAAGAAAACTAAGCTACGAACAAGAATTTTTTAATATGGAATTTTGTTTTGTTTCTGTAAAATAGCTACGGGATACCTCATTATTTACTGACTTGAAAGTAAATGAGCCAAAGCATATTGATATGGAAAAGTGAGCTATTTCCAAACTCAGTAGAAAAAAACCTCAGAATAAAACTTCTTTTTTAATCAAAAAAATTCCTAATGAAATGGGGTACATTTTATTTGTTACTCTGTACTCTGTGTCTATGAAACTTTAAAAAAAGCTATCTATTTCTTTTTTTTTGTGATTTATGAATACATCTTATTTTATTAGATACTTACTTCTTTTGAGGATTATTCTTCCGTTTTTTTATACTTCGGCGACGACTACCACAGGTCAAATGTTTTTTGCTACGTAGGCCCATTGCAAAAGTCGAAAAAGCAATGTCGAGGCAACACAAAACACAATAAAGGACACTAATACACACCACAAAATTATTTGGGTAATTGTAGAAACAGTCACCAATTATGACCTTTATAGGTGCAAGTGAAGATATTTCTAACCCCCCCACTTCCCCACTTTAAAACTCACCTAATGAGAAGACGTACTTACGTAGATATAGATACATATATCATTTTAAATAAATTTATTTACCAACTACAATTTTTAGTCACTATTTTATGTTTTTTAAATGATGTTTTACATATTAGCATACATACATTGGTTTACATACGCGGCCAACGTGTAAATATGGAAATAAAAATAACACTAGACAAGTGAAAATCTCTGACCAATAAAATGTCAGAAAATCAAGTTCATTCGATGTTAAAAAGTTAATCGCAATTAAATATTTAGGTTAACGTTTTGTAAACGGCTACTTAGTTTTTTTTAATGAAAACAGTGTTGGAAGGGGAGTAAATTTGTTCACAGGATAGTCAGATTATCAAAGAATCTATATTACACAACAAATTTTGAAATACGACATTTCGCGGAATGATTAGCGACTAAGAATAGTTCTGCACAGATAAATCTAGAATTTGTTGTTGTTTTAACACTTTGTCGCTAAAAAAAGTCAACTAGTTGCTGTCTATCAATACAATTTGTTTTAGATAATCATTTTCATTGTTTCTTTTAAACATTTTACCTGGTCATGAAACCAAAAAAAAAAAATTGATCATGGAAAGTTGAAAAACCACTTCTCCAGTACGTTACATATACCTCTTCTGAGAATGAATTATGTAAAATACAATCAAAAGAAGTCTATTCACAATCAATATTGACCAATTTAGGGAGATATATTGACAATAGTTAGTGCTATTGACAATATTTAGTAACAATAACATCTGTTAATAGTTTCTGAGTAATGGTCATTAATGCTATAATTAAAATATTGGGATGTCCACAATTGATACACCCCACAATTATTGATTTACAAGGTATCTACATCTTGCAATACGAATATGTATTCAAATTAATTAATATTAATGTCCGGCTACTTTTATTTGATCAACTCCTGTCAAATTTTCAAGAATTTGGATGACCAACTAAATTTGATCAACTTAAATTGAATCGTAAATGCGAGATAAAAACGGTTTAGAAACCTAAACTGTTGAAATTTACCATTCATTCGGATAAATTATGAATTGTCTAAATAGGACTGAAATATTTTTTAAGTTGAGAATTGTAGGTATCATCATTAGAGCGTCCCTAATATGCAACTTTCTAATCCAGGTCGTTCAAATTCCTTTCCTGTCTTGGCAGCTACCTGCGGTGACGCATCTTCATAAATAGAATTATTATGCCAAAGCTTAATGCTAAGCCGATAATAATTATTTTCTGTTAATGGTTGCTGTATAATAAGTTGTATACCTGACAAAAATTATGATAGTTTTTATTTTCTTTCGGTTAGAATAAACAAAGAAAGATAATACTTGTAGAAAAGGTAGTCACAAGGCGCACTGTAGTTTCACTTCCTCTATTTGTTGGCGCCAAATTTGTTCGAAAATAATGTATATCAAACGAGAAAAAGGGATGCAAAGTTTTTCACGTTTTGCTGTTTTTTACAAAAAATATACAATTTAAAAATAAACTGGTTTCAAGGTGCACTAGAAATATAAATTTTGAGTTATTTGATGTGTCGCTCTTCGCTTCAAAAGTAAACTTGAAGCTACAAGAACGTTCTAAAAAATCAGTCTTTTAAGTGCTTGAAGCCCACACTATAGAATAGCCTTAAGTATTTAACATTGATCCACAGGATATTTAAAGATTGTTAAATTTATATTAGAACTATTGTTTGGGTGGGTAGTATTGTCCGTGAGTGCAGGCGCTCTGTTTTTTGTCCGATTAATAATAAACCAAGTAAAATGGCGGATAAGCGTTTAAGAAGGCTGAAGAAAATGGAAGAAGGAAAGGAAGAAGAGCACCAAGAGGAAGATATAATAGAAATACTAGAACAACCGGCGGAAGAACAACAGCAAGGGAATCAGGCGGAAGAACAACAGTCCCAAGCCTCAAGCCAAGCAACCGAATTGAGTGTAATGATGGAAATGATGCTTCAAAAATTGAAAATAAAGGCAGACAAGCAAGAAAGAAGGTTACATGAAGCAAACCGAATTGAAGCCGAAGAACGGAAGAAAAGATTACTGAAAGCAAACCGAAAAGAAGCAGAAGAAAGCAGCAATAAATTAAAAATTGAAGCAGAGTTGGAAAAGATGCAACTGGATAGCAAGCAAGAGTTGCAAGTAAAGATCAACGGCCTACAGGAAAAATTGGAGGCATTTAATGACACAACCAAAAATGATATAAAACAGGAACCGCAACAAGAAGTGTCACAGTTGATAGATAAAAAGATAGAAAAGAATGGAGAGGAAATAGAGGACAGAATTAAGGGTGTAGAAAATAAAACAAAAGAACGGCTGGCACAACACCACGAAAGGATCTAATTGGAATTAAGTAGTCTAGGAAAGAAGACAGATGAACAGTGGGTCAAGGTACAAGAAGGACAAAGCCGAAACGCGCACCATATCGCTCTTGTTGACAATCGAATTACGAGGGAGATACAAGGAGTACATGAAAGGCTCGAACAAGTGCAACAATACCTGGCAAGCGCGGCGACTCCAAGCTTAAGTACGGAAATGATCCCTAAATTCGAAGGAAGGTACGGCGAGTTGCCAATGATCTTTATAGCAAAGTTGGATGACTTAATGAGGACCATACCGACCGAATGTAGAAAGCTACAAATTATAAACATGGCTATGCGAAACAATGCCGAGATATGGCATAGCATAATTAAATTCAAGTACACTACGTACCAAGAATTTAAGGAGTTGTTCACCCAAAATACCAATACTGGAGCAATACACTGTGCCCCTTTTTTATAACTTACCTTGGATGGCTCACACGTCTCCGACTAGCTCAATGTACGGTTTTTATTAAGGTTTAACCAATGTGGGCTTTTTAGTTCGATTCACTTTCACATAAAGATAATAGTTCATTAATCAACAGAAATGGGCGCCATAACTTTATTATAAAGTGTTAATTTTAAGATGTTTACAATAATTGGGTATTCTTTTTACAATTCACTGATTATATGTTATTTGTTAAGGTTTATGCCTTTTTAATTTTGACAAATGTTATGCAATTCCTTACTAATTCTAATTTACCCTGACAAGTTAGAATTTGTTCTAATTAAACGTCTACATTAATTAATCTATAAGTATCCAGGAGATTTCTTATACATATTTAACTAATAACCTCTGAGTAGTAAGATGAAAATATAAAGAGCTCTCTATACCCTCGTATTTCTCATTCGAATTCCTTAATCACAATTAATGATCGGTGTTTAGTTTAGCTGATATCATTCCAGGGAGTATAAGAAAAATCCCGTATGATCAAAAGCTTGTTATTTGACAAGTGATTGAAATACTAACTTGACAGCTGCAAACCAATTCAAGTCCCATTCAGGATCAACACTAGGTAAGTAACAATTCTTTTACTTTGAAACTAATCTGTTATCGATTATCATTAAGGCTTATGCCCTTATTTAACTATATTCAAGCTATGACGTTGGTCTAATTCTAATTAACAATATCTAATTCTTTCAGGATTAACATACGGTTAATGCAGAGAACCATTGAATTCGGACCTCTTCATCTTCCAATATCAACAGAGAAGAACCCCTCATCTAACCAAAGAAATGGTCTTTGACTGGTGAGTGATTTCCTAACTTGTTAGCAGTTTCTAACTAAGTTCTCCTTTCTCTTCTTATCAACTTGGAGCACATCAATACCCTCTTCCATGGTGAAGATATAATCAACAAGGAGATGCGAACTAGTGAAAAAGCCTAAGAGCTGGTAGCTATCGAGGAGTCTCTAAGAGCTGAATAAAGGAAAACCCTCTATTATGATTTGTATGTATTAGCTTGTTAGTTACCTACCAGTTAAGTAATAACTGCCCTTTTCAGAAAGAAAATGTTTGTGTGATTTATCCTATCTGCCTGAAAAATTATTATGTTTTAATAATATGCTGGATTGAGTAAATAAAGCCTTACTATTGTCTGCGTGTATCCTTTTTAAGCTAGGATTTTTAATTTGCTTCGCTTCTACACAGAGAAGCGTCCTTTTGCTTTTTCAACCAAAAAGGAAGTAGCAAATTTTGTTATTTATTGTTTTTAATAATTTAACCATGAGCCTTCTATTACGTCTGCTTTAGATTTATAAAAAGGGTAGGCAACCCCTTATACTGTTAGTGCACTTTAAGTTGCCTATCTATTAAGTTTAACTAATACCGAACGGTATCATTGTAGAAGCTAAGATATGTACTGCTACAACACATCAGGCGCAAGTAAGAACAGAGCTAACATCCGGTAAATATGTAGACAAGGGAGGATTTAGAGAAATTTATGTTATGCATCGCTATAACAAGGCCCAATATCTAACGCCAAAACTTACGGAAGAAGAAATTATTCAACACCTATCTAGACACTTGGAGGCCGAAGTAACAAGGACAGTAGCAGTCCAAAATGTTAAAACGCTCAGAGATTTCTTAGAAAGTGTTTGAAATTACGACCTGGCCGTACATAATGAAAGAGGGCAAAACCAGATAACAGAGTACCAAAATTCTAGTAAACGTAAATTGGACGAAAACTTTGGAAATAACTTTAGGTCTAATAGAAATAATTTTAACAATAATTACAACTATAATAACGATAGGCAAGAGGGATAACTACAACAATTATCAGAAAATAAATAATAATAATAATAATTGGGCTCAATACAGAACACAGTTTAATAGAGGGGATTACCAGCAACGAAGTTACAACGACCTTATAGAAGAAAGAAACAAGAGGAGATGCCAGCAATCGGAGGTGAACAAGCAATCGGATCGAAAATTTATAAATACAATGTTGATGAAGAGAAGAGAAGAAGAAGCAGATGACCTAAACCGAATTGAGATAGCAGAGGTGCATGAGGAGCCCTCGATAGACAAAAAAATCTCATTTTTTGTAAATAGTAGAAATAAACAAATCGCCAACTTTGCCATAGCCTACGACAAAACGGGAAAATTTTTATTAGAAGAAAATGAAGATAAAATTACAAGCTCATGTTTACCATTTATTAAATTGCCATTTTTAGACCAAGAATATAATGCGCTAATTGATAGCGGAGCAATGGTTTCATTAGTACAAGGAGAAGTCCTAAATAATCATCTGAATGTTTTACAAAGTAATATAATAAAAGTCAATAAAATCGATTTATTATCTGCAACAAGGAAGAAGATCTCAACTACAAGTAAAGTATTGGCAATCAAGATCAGTATAAATGAAAAAGAATATGTAGTACGATTTTACATAGTATCTGCCTTAAATGTACAATTTGTGATAGGTGTCGATATTATTCAGCAAGTTGGAATTAAAATTGGCATCCAAATAAATGAAATCAGAAGGCCTTGGTCTGTTTCCAAATATGGGGATCAAAAGCATGAAAATTGTTGCCTAGCTGAAATGAAAGCAGGGGACGATATAAATTGTTGCCTAGCCAAAAGTGCAGGAAACGATAAGATTTGAGTGCAGGAGACGAAATAATAATAAATAATTGTGCCATCATAGAAGGAATGCTGGATGATGAACAGATAGGGAATGATTACTTACAATATAAAGGCAGAATTATGGAAATAATAGAGAAGAATAAGGAGATAATAAATCAGAAAACAGAACAAGCAACGAAATATTGCCATAAACTTATTGTGGACGAAACGTTGTGCTTCAAAGCTAAAACTTATCCAATACCGTTTGCACAGCTCGAAAAAGTAAAACATGAGTTACAGAAAATGCTTGATGATGATGTAATAGAAGATTCAAAAGTGAACTTTGTTAATCCGATGATGGTGGTAAAAAAGAGCGATGGTAGTCTTAGGTAATGTGTAGACGCACGTAGGATAAATCAAATTACTAAACCCCAGTATGAGAGTCTGCAGACAATTGATGCCTTATTAAGTCAAATATGGGATAAGAAAGTGTTAACGAAATTGGATCTGATAAACTCATTTTGGGATGATATTGTGTGGAGGCTCTAACAATTTAATATTTAATTTAGAGCTATACATCGCACTATATGTTGATATTAGTATTTCATTGCCAAAAAGCTACTACAAAACGAAAGTGCAAGAATGTAGGGGATTCCTGAGAAACATGCATGTAGAACTGCTATGTGTTTTGGGGTTAACTAAACCTTTAATGGTTGGGGTTAAGTGAACCGGTGCGGTTAATCCCATTTTAATTTTTATTTGTAGAAAATTCAGTGAAATCGCAAACGCACCACTGCAAGTCGTTCCTATTCAAAAGAGGAATTACAAAATGCAGTAAAACTAATTGTTTATGGCGATTTCACGGATAGACAGGCATCAACAAGTACTGGGATACCACGTAGTACATTAAAACGATATGTAGATACAGTTAAAACCGCAGATGATCCAAACAAAGTTAATTTTTGTCCTTAAAATGAACATTTGTAAGTTTTTACCATCAAAGAAGAGCTTTTTCTTGTGAAATATATAACAACGTCATCCAATATTTTAAGCAAAATGTCAACAATACGTCTGGCATATGAATTTTCAGTTGCAAATAATAAGGTGATCAGGCTCAATTGGGAACACAATAAAATGGCAAGAGAGTACTGGCTAATCCAGTTCAGAAAACGCCATAACTTACCTTTACATACTCCAGTGCAGATATCATTAAACCGAGCCACGAGTTTTAACAAGACTAATGTTGAAGCATTTTATAAGAACTTGGGCAATGTCAAAAGAAAGTTCAAATTTGGTCCTCAAGATATTTGAAAAATTTGTAAAATGGTCCAGTTAACCCAACCACTAGGTCCACTTAATCCTACCAGTGGGGCTATCTGGACCAAAACATTCTTTACATACTTTTTTTTATTTCGTGTAATTTGGTAAAATATATTGTAACAGTAAAATTTCTGCCGATTCCTTACATGATAAGATTCACTTCTAGAAAAATACACTTAGATATATTCAAAATTGAAAATAAAATTAAATAAATAAAAAATGCGGTCGGGTTAACCCCAACTTTCCCTACTTATCAAGATGTGCGTGCACAGGCCCATAAAGCGGTTAGAGTATCTGGTAGTCTGCGAAAACTTGGATGACTGTACATTATTATTTCTATTATTTTTGATAGTGATTAGAAAAAAGCAAAACAGATATAAATAAAACAGAATACAAGAACATTCAAAGAGAAATAAGGAAGGAAGTAAGACATTCAAAAGAAAAATGGTTAAATGAAGAGAAGAATCGGAAAGAATACACCATAACTGTAATTTATACAGGAAGATGAAGGAAGCAGCATACTTCGATTACGATCACTCAGTAATCTTACTGCAGAGAACGGTTGCTGGATAGAAGGCATTTTTAGGACAAGGATCTACGTTGAAGCTTTAAACACTTAAGCACTCGGCGAGTTCGTTGAACACGTGTTCGTTCACTGCACTGTTTTTACTCGTCGCGGGTCACCAAATGTAGGGGCTACGTCCCCTAACTAAAATACATGTGCGTAATACATCGTTTATTTGTCTATTACTATTTACACTTATATTTTGCATATATAATTTAAGATGGAACGGAACTGATTTCAATTAAACTGCTCCCAACCGAACTGCTGCCAACTGTGTAGGCGAGATTTGAATGAGAGTGGTCCCACACATATTACCAAATATTCAGATTCGGCATAGCACATTAAATTTTGAACACCCGGTAATAAAAGCGGCGGATAAACATCTAGAATGCACAACAGCACGACGGTTATTGTCCAGTAACCAAACTATCCCTAACTGAATTTCAATGGCTAACTCAGTTTCAATAGGTGAGTGGGTGGATACAATTTATTACAATTAACCAAATCCCAATATGTATAAGGTCAAATTTTAGGCGCCAGGTTTGACAAAGCCCCAAAGAAATAAAAATTACTACGATTCAGTATTTCAAACCTAATATCTAGAATCGCACGGGATGCGTTGCAATAAAACCTAATTGTCGCTATTTTTGCTGTGGAGAACCTGAATTATTAACACCTGTAATGTTTCTTCAAAAGAATAACTAATAAAACATTGCTTTGAAAACAATCAAAATACTTGGTATATTTGAATAAATATAGACATGAATTAACATTGTAACATGAGCAATACCCACATATTAAAAATATTCAATTCGCATGCAATAATCTGTAGTAATATAACTCCAAAGAGTACAAAACGAAGGACACCGGTCCGAACTTTGAAGTTGCGAGCAGCGATACAATTTGAAATTACAGCAAAGATAAAATCGATTAATACAACTATTCAAACATTACACAGTATACACACAAATAGTAAATATGTGCGATCAACAAATAATACACATTAAAATTCTTATATGGCGTATATACGACTAACAGTTCATACGACTTTCAAACGTTCAAACATACGATAGTCATAATAATGCTTACCCATATGCCCCTATGGCATAAACTCTGCCTCTGGCGTGTGAGATCAATTATTATATAAATTTACTATTTGAAAAGGAAACGAGTACCTTCTCGCTTGTATTGCAGAAATTGCTAAAATGCGGAAATAAATAAAACGCTAGTTTGCGTCCTCCACCTTGAACTGTTGAATGGCCCAAAGTTTCCCCATAAAATCACTGCCAGATGAAGCATCTTTGACTGATGTTGTGCCGCTATCATGGGAATGTGGTTCCTGTTCGCGTTGACAGATAAGGCTCAGCGAATTAACACGTGTGCGCCATCGATAGAGTGCATTTCGAATTTCTTTATAAACAGCCCAAAATTGGCGGCCCGGCGAGGAGCGCTAATAAATGATAAATACATAACGCATTAGCGAAAAATCTAGAGCAAACCTAAGAACTCAATAAATTAGAAAAATGTTGCATACCTTCTTAAATGGAAGCGCCACAGATTACAATATCTTGCTTCATGCGGTTTTCTGACCCATAAAATCCATTTAAAATTACATTATAGGTGTGCGGCCAGTTGTACTCAACAAAATAATTAACATGGTCGAACCGAAAAATCCGTAAATCACATTTACGAAGAATATCCTATCACATGCAGGAATTACAAGTTTGGGTACTACTTGGGCCTAAACACGACCGCTTGGGTTGCTTTCTCGGAACAGAAGAAGGAATCGGACTGTAAAGCACGGCTGCTCGCTCAAACGAAGTGCGTTCCGTTAACAAAAATGCAATCGGCATGCGTTCGGAAATCAGAAATATTAATATGTACTTCAACTAACGCTAAAGTAAATCGTAACAAACAACTAAAGGATGACGGAAATATATTGAAAAATTGTTCAAAAATAAAAGTCCACTCTTATACCAGAATGTGTAACTGGCCCAACCATTACGGACGAGGTTAAAAAAGCGGCATTCTTCATCAAAGATGGGAAAGCACCAGGTGATGAAACACACGAAAACTTTTTACTAAGTTATTCAAGAAAATCTAAGATAGATGACAAAGATATTCGTATTATACAAAAGTTTTATTGACAACAAACAGCTTATACAGGGAATTTATTTTAATAGTTAACATAAATGTTTCGTTTCCCACCATTTAATCAGACAGGTCATTTCCATAGTTACAAATGACGCCAATAGATTAGAGCGTGTATTTTACGAGTTAATGCTAATGCTCATACTCAAACCAGTCATACTTGTTCAGTAAAACATTACTTTTCTAAACTTGTTGCGTAATGTACTATAGTATTTAAAGTAATTTGACTTTTAATGACATTTCTGCGACAATTTGCTGTACAAAACGCCGTGTTTAATTGTGTTCGTGTTCATTATCCTCATAATCTTAGTGTTACCTGCAGTTTAGGTTTATTTGTGGTTATTCGTGCTTTTTTGTATATGCACTTCTTGAGTTTCGATATAAATTTTTTTTGATTGTTGATTTCCCAAATTAGAGTTATGTAGTACAGTTTTCTGGAGTATGAAGACATGTATTTCATTTTAGGGGAATGTCATGGTAGTTTTTATGCTGCTGCTAATATGTATGCCGAACGGTATTCAAACAGAAGGCATCCAAATGCTAATGTTATTCGACGACTGCATCAACGAATGCAACTAGGAGAACTGCACTCACTCCAGTAGCTGACAAAGGCCGTCGTTATCGAATCTTATCAGGGGTTGAAGAAAGCATTTTAAATGTAGTCGAAAATGAACTAGAACCGGTCCATTGAGCGAATGTTGGATGTTATCCAAAGAACCGTTCATCGTTTATTACAGCAAAATGGCTTGCACCCGTATCACTACCAACGCGTCCAGGGATTATTATCATAAGACTACCAGCAAAGAGTCAGATTCTGCAGATGGTTACTTGGTGCGTAAGAAAAGAATCCTGGTTTGATTGGACGTATCTTGTGGACTGATGAAACTACGTTCACCAGAAATGGAACATTTAATATCCATAATATGTACCAATGGAGCGATGAAAACCCACATGCACTGTACCAAACGAATCATCAAGTTTGGTTTAGCGTTAATGTGTGGGGTGGTATTATTGGTAATATGCTTATAGGACCGTGCATTTTTCCTGATCGACTAAATGGGAATAATTTTGTTGAATTCTTAGACATTGATTTTACGGATCTATTACATGATGTACCATTAGATTTAAGAAGAAATATATTTTTTCAAAGAGACGGAGCACCAGCACACTGGGGAGTTCAAACCCGAGAATGGTTAAATCAGAAATTTCCAGAACGATGAATTGGTCGTGGCAGTCTAGTACTATCTTGGCCACCAAGAAGCTCAGATTTAAGCTGTCTATATTTTTTCTTGTGGGGTACATTAAAAGCATTTGTGTATGAAGTGGAAATTGATACTCAGAGGCAACTTCAACAACGAATAAATGAAGCAGTTATAAGGATTCAACAACACAATATGCTTAAAAATCTAGAAGAATAATAGGTAGGTGTATGACATACATAGAAGTTGGGGGTAGCCACTTTGAGCGCTTACTGTAATTTAGAATGTTCACAAAATAAAGACACTTAAAACGTAGTCGATATTTCCTTACTAGTTAAGTGCTGTTAATTGAAAAATGCAAACAGCATATTCAAATTAGAATTTTACTATGAAAGAGGTCTAGTATGCCTGTATACAGTCTCCTTAGGTTACTAATTAAATCAAGTACTTTGTTACGCGAATTGCAGGGGACTTAATATACAGCTTAGTACGACTGACTACACACTGTTGCTAAGTTTACAAAACTTTCAAAAATGAATTCTTTAAAAACTAAATGTTTCCGAGCAAACGTTTGTAGAATTTTTTGTTCAGTTTTTGATGCAGAATCGGGTGATGTAAATATTGTCCGCCATTTACGATTCACCCTGTATATATACAAATTTATAATTTCATCAGCTTAAAGTTTACATAACCATATTTTCTCTTAAAATTAGAAAAAAAATCTTGCATAAAACACGTTAGGAAATGCGATTTTGTGTAAGACGTGTGATTTAGCGGGAAGATTAGACCTCATTTAAATGGATTGATGTTACTAATTCAGCTTAATTCTTGTTCAAAAGATTTTTGATTTCGTTAAATCTCCATTGAAGCGAATTTTACGTCGGTTAAACTAAATCAAGGCCACATTAGTACAGTAAAAGTTATAATGTAGCGTACAACTGCATGAAAATTAAAGCAAAGTAAATATATAAATTTTATGGAATTTTGATTTTTATCTGTAAACGATGCGATATAACAGAAAATTATTAACCCGAATTGAAAGTACATGAAACATTATATTAATAAAATCAGAAAAAATACCTTCTGAATAAGTCCATACCAGCTGTGACTTATACTAAGAAAACAAGTTGTGTTATAGTTCGAAATTTACGAGTGCTATGAAATTGCTGTTAATTTTACTAAATATGTGAGAAAATCTACAGTTCTACATTTTAATTTTTGTCGATCGTTGTGGTTATGGAATTATTTGACATTAAAAGTTTGTTCAGTTTTAGCTTTTTTAAGATACCTAAAGAAGATAGAGCCTTAGGTCACTTTATCAGGTTTTTGTAGAAATTCTGCCCAACTTAATTTAATCAATCCCGTATATTTCCAAATAACAAAGTTGCCAGTACAACCGAACAAAGAAATCAATTCTTTTGAATCTTATGACAGACTTTCAGGTGATACTACATTTTAAACAATTATGAATAAAATACAAGTACTGGTATCCATTTGTCCCGTTCCTTTGTTTCTAAATAAAATTTTCAGAATCCTGAAAAATTATCCGCTTTGGATAGTGAGTAGTACTAAATTACGCAACTTTTCCCTAATTTAACAGATATAATACATGTACTTGAAAAACGCGCACCCCGCATAAATTCCCTTTACGTAAAAGAAAAACCACTTACTAGAAGTTGTCCTCCGATGCTTGCGTTTCCGGATCACCCAAATGCAGTCCGCTCTTGGATCCGTTTCCGATTCGCTAACGGGCGCAGCTTCCTAGGGAAAATCAGCTACATAGATTCGAACGTTATTCGTCCTTAGCAATACCTACAACTAAGACGGCCACACCCAAAATCAAAAAGCACAAATTCATCACTGCAGAAACAGAAATATTGGCAGAGCGAGCAACCTTTGTCTATTCACCTCAGCACAATGGCTTTGTTGTTCCCAAAGAGCACAGCGAACACGGCACCAAAGGATGTCGATGATGATGATGGCCGTTTTTTGTAATTTCCGACAAGGTTAGTCCTTATCTACATCTGTGCTGTGGCACATGCAATATCCGTTCATAACTGTTCCCATTATTCGGGAAATAATGAAACATTATTTTAAATCTCCGGTCAAACTATGCGCGTCCCTGGATTTGATGAACTTGAAACTGAGTGCTGACGATTTTCGGGGAAAATGTTCAAGGTTTACACTTTCCGGTATTTCTGGTCAGCAACATTCCGTCGTTATAATAAAGAAATTAAATGAAGTTAAAGAACGAGACAAAATTTAGTTATTTGCAAGAAGCTGGTGTACTTATTTTTCCATTTAATTCCTTCTCTATCTGCTGCAGTTTGTCGGATCTCTACAAAAGCTGTGCAAAAAGAAATAAATAATATTTATAGAATATAAATAAAACAGAAAAAAGCTGTAATTTTATGATTGCTTAATACGAATATCTATATACAGAAGGTACAATGAATGTAATTGAAGCTAATAGTAATTAAATTCTGAAGAATCTAACTCTCAAGCGTATTCGTGTTTAATGAGGGAAAGGATGTGATATTTGCTAATTTTCTTGATTTGCGTTACGGCTACTTCTATTTCGAACGTCCTGTCATGCGTTAGTCGATGTTTAAGGCTGTGTAATATGTCCTCTATCTTGTATTCCTTGTGGCAGATAACGAAGGAGAATCCAAATTTGAGTTCGTATCTGAAACAACCAAGTTAGAGTAAGCGGAGATCTTATTTATTCATCCTTACGCTACAAGAGACCCTAGTTTTTTTCGTAACATTTTTTGTAATAGTAAGTTCTTAAGGAAAAAACTAACAATTCAGGGGCGTACTGGTATCTTTCGTGTAAGTAATTTATTTTTAAGAATCTACGATCTAAAGCTCCATCCAATCACCAAAAAAGAGTGGTAGATTAGATTAGATAGAAGCAACCCAGAACACAATAACTAAAAAATATGTAAAAAGCTTTATCCAGAACTTTCCTCGTCGACATTGTGATACAAAATAATTTTAAAAATCTTAAAAATCAAATTAAGTTAGGAGTAAGAATATCTTCACGTTTCTAATAAATTAAATAAATTTTCAAATAAATAAAAACGTTACCGGTGGTCGAATTCGAAAGGCAGGCGGACCGCGTATGCAGCCCTAAAGTTTTGTGGGATGCTGTAAGGCACTGGGCAATTTCTACCTGCCCCACGAAGCACCGACCTTTCGAATTTATGCGTCGCAGCTATATTTAGTAACGCGCTAATTTGTGCCTCCTTTTTGTATCGTAAAACATTTATTCTATATCTATTGACTTCCATTTTTGGTAAGAATAAAGCCTGCACTATGTACAAATTATTAATTGTATCTATTACAAAGTTAAATAAAAAATAAACAAAATTTTATTATTTTAAGGTGCTCACCCTGTATATACCTGTCTGAAATATTCACGGTTTTATGCTAGGTATATATATAATTCATGTGTATGCAAAATATCTCTTCCTGTCAAGAAAAAGCGGCAAACAAATATAATCACCTACTTACACGTTTTGTTACTAAGGCTGTATCACTGACTTACACGATCAGCAGCGAAAAAAGGTATTTTTCTACAGCCGTGATTTTAAACTGTTTCCAAGGGTCATATGCGGCGTGCTTTATGTTGTCTATAAAACACGCCATTCCATTTAAAGCACGGAGTACTTTAAGAGTTTATAAAACCTTATTTGTAAAGATTAAAAGTACAGTTATTATATCGAACCGATTTGTATGCGGAGCCCCGAGTGCCCGATTGGAGAGGGGCGGAGCCCGATGGCCCCCTTGGAGAGGGGCGGAGCCCCGAGGGCACCCTTGGAGAGGGGTGGAGCTCCAAGAGCCCCCTTGGAGATGGGCTGAGCCCTGAGGGCCCCCTTGGAGAGGGGCGGAGCCCCAAGGGCCCTCTTAGAGAGAGGCGGAGACCGATGGCCCCTTTGGAGAGGGGCAGAGCCGCGAGGGCACCCTCGGAGAGGGGTGGAGCTCCAAGAGCCCCCTTGGAGAGGGGCCGAGCCCTGAGGGCCCCCTTGGAGAGGGGCCGAGCCCTGAGGGCCCCCTTGGAGAGGGGCCGAGCCCCGAGGGCCCCCTTGGAGAGGAGCTGAGTCCCGAGGGCATCCTTGGAGAGGGGTGGAGCCCCGAGGGCATTTAAGCTAACAAACTTCTCGGCTGTAGAAAAAATATTGAAGCCAAGGCAAAGCAGTGGCTTGTTGCCTACCGAAAATGTTAATAGGCGATGCTTTCCGAGTTATCTTGTTATAATTTCTCGCTGTTTATCGAAATTTTCCTAGATTTTTGAAAAAAACATTTTGAATTTTCACTTGTCACCAGGATTAATTTTCGTGAGCCGTGTTACCTACTAGTGTCACATGTCACATAAACACTTACAATTATAAACAAAACGTCTAAGTCTGCATCTTGCGTTGCTAATTTTATTATCCTAGGAACTTAATAATAATATTAAGTTCCGTTGTCAACGGAAAGCAGCAAACAAATAAAATCACCAACTTACACGTTTTGTTACTAAGGCTGTATCGCCGACTTACATCATCAGCAGCGGGAAAAACATATTTTCTCGCTGCTGATCATGTAAGTCAATGATACAGCCTTAGTAAAAAAACTTGTAAGTCGGTGATTATATTTGTTTGCTGCTTTTTCTTGACAACGGAACTTAATACTATTATTAAGTTCCTAGGATAATAAAATTAGCAAAGCAAGATGCAGATTGAGACGTTTTGTTTATAAATCGCAAGTGTTGATGTGACATGTGACACTCATAGGTAACACGACTGACGAAAATTAATCCTGGTGACAGGTGACAAACCAAACGATTTTTTCAAAAATCTAGGAAAATTTCGATAAGCAGCGGGAAAAATATAATAAGATAACTCGGAATGCAACGCCTATTAACATTTTCGGCAGGCAACAAGCCGCGACTTCGTCTTGGCTTGTACTTGCCTACCTCAAATGTTAATAGGTCCTTACATTCCTTGTGACTTAAATAACTATTATTATGACCCATTTTTCAATATAAAAAGGATAACTGCTTAAAATTTTCTTCAATGCACGGAACTAACCAGTTAAGTGCAGAGTAAAAACGTTTTGTTCCCTTCCTATATTTGCAGTACTTCATAAAATGTAAGTGTAATTTCAAGCTTCAAGGTATGTATTACCTGATTTACTAACATTACCTAACGATTCTTTAAAATACCTTCAAATAGATATTGGTTTAGCATTTTGTTACGTTCAAAATGTTGTATGATGATATTAAAATAAATGTAACATAATCACAATAATAATATATTATAAAAAACTAATGGAAATATTTTTATGATTTATTACAGATGCCATATCGATGTTGCGTACCCGGTTGCACATCAAACTACATTAATAATAAAGAACACTACGTAACAGTATTCTCTTTTATTCGCAATCACATTGTAATGTGTCAATTTCGTGACATGACAACAGCTGGGAACTAGATGATTACTTGAAACTAGCCAGGAAATTATTACATACCCCGAAAACTATTACATACCTGAAGAGTGGGGTGTTTCCATGGTAACAAAACATTGAGTGGGTTGTTTTCATGGTAACAAACATATTAGCTACATCAAGATATCGATTATTCAGAATTCAATTGTAGTTATTTTTTAAAATTAGATGATTGCAAATAAAATAGTATACATACCACGGTGGAAAGTTTCATCCCTGTCTCGAGATAAAGTTAACCTCGACGCTACGCGTCTCGGTAAACTACCTAATCTCTCGACAGTAATGAAACACTTCCCACCTCGGTATGTAATATACTATTACAAAAAAACGCAGATTTGGTATGGATGTAGACCCGTTGCATATGCCGAGATAAATTTAAACCCCCAAAATCAAGTGTAATTTGCATTAACCATTTTGATAGGCGGTTTATTAAAATTAATAATTTATATCAACCTGAAGGTTAAAAAATCGCCATAGGTTAACAAAAGACGCATATCCTACTATTTTTAAAAATCAACCTTCATATTTAACGAAACGTTTACCTACTCAAAGAAGTAGTCCAACTAGAAGAATAAAGGTGGTAGCGGCGCGATCGAAAAAAATCGACGACGAAGGAAGACAGCAGGATATTATAAACAATTATTCTAAAATTAAAATGATAAAATGATTAATGATGCAATTCAAAGAAAAACAAAAAATAGCATCTAACAGCCAGTCTTATAAAAACCACTAATCTGAGGTTAACATTAATTCGTTGTTAAAATAAACAAAAGCGCATCAAAATGTATTTAACTAATGGATAAAATGTCATAAGCACCTACAGTTTGATGCGCTTTTGTTTATTTTAACAACAAATTAAAGTTAACCTCAGATTAGTGGTCTTTATAAGACCGGCCGTAAATAATCTAAATCCTCAGATCGAGAACGGCAATTTGTTAGTGTTTACATAGATATAAGGTATATTATGTATTATGATTAAATTATTCTTATTATATATAATGATAGGTTACACTTATAATAAATAAAGTTAATAAATGATTAATAGTTACTGAAACTGTATACATGTATTGTAATTTTAATTCTAATTTAAATATAATTGTTACTTATTTTGTAAATTTTTTCGATCTGATAAATATTTAATAAAACATCGCCTGCTTCTAATTTTCCATTGTAATGGTATATGATAGTTATAGAAATGATTTTCAATCACTAAAACTCATATTTAGAATATTTGAAGAAGGTTTATTACATTTATTGTGCGAAAATACGCTGCTTCCAATGGGCGCGCAATGCTGTCGTATGACCACTATTTTGTAGGCGCTCGGCAATTAGACGGCCTGGTACACTATAGGAGGCCTTGTCTGAGCTAAAAACTTTAGAGCAATCAAAATTAAAATAATAAAAGAGCGCAGAAACGTCGCGCTTCAGTTTGGTGTTCGAAATGTGTGTAATTTGTGTTGTATTTGTACAAAGCGGTGCAGCGAAGAACGGCTGTGACTGTAGCGCCGCTACCCACACAAGCAAATTAACTTTTTTACGGTCTACCCAAATTTTTTACGTTACACAGGCATTTTTGTACTAAGCACACAGAAATATTGCACTGCAGCTAACCTAAATCCACACATTTGTAAAAAATATTACACAATGAGTGGTATAGAACGCGAATAATTGTGGCATAACGTGTTAAAGTAAGACAAAAGAGCGTCTTTACAATCTCCTGCAAGGGTTTGCCTAATACGAAGGTGCCACCGTGACGGATTTCATATTTGCACCGCCTCTACTCATTTACCTTATGGTAGAGTAGTGCTAAAAATTGAGAACATACGTTGAGCTTTTCAAAAAAGATCTTGATGTTTGAGGGTGTTAAATATTTTTCATAACACCTACTTGTTACTTGTCAATAACAGAACTATCAACCTGACTGAAAAGTTCCCCATAACAGCCATGGCTGTTATACATTTTATTTTCATACGTGTTGTTATAGGCTATTAACCAAATTAATTTTAGTACCGTTAAGAGCTTCATTACCGCACTCTTTTTATATAAAAAAATACATTGAATCAGAATTTATTGATGAACATAAAATATTAAATAATACACGTTTGCTTATGGCACTTAACGAGACTCGATGGATTGTCGCAAAACTCGGCTCACCACCTCGTTTTGGCAATCAAACTCGTTTCATTTCGATGCTCATAATCAAACGTGTATCTTTAATATCTGTAACAGCCTAGGTAGTTAAGAAATAACAGAACAGTAACATTTTAACATTGGCAATACTGAAATGTATAGTTGGTGGCACTGTAAGTTTATGTCAAATTCGAGGTTTTGCGTCAGTCTGTGCCAAAACTGACACAAAACCTAACCTACTAACCTCGAATTTGACATAGACTTACAGTGTCGCCCACAATGCATTTCAGTATTGTCAAACGTATTTTTTTTCCATAGGTGACCCTGATAAGATGAGTTTTCTTACACCCGTTACTAATACTATTTTTGCATAGTGATCGTGAAAGTCGTCTTTTTTAACGAGAAATCGTATTGAAAGTTCCACTTTTCTTAACTCAAAAGTCGTAGAAAAAAGTACTCTTTTTTAACTATTTTATTGAAATGTCAATTTGACAGTTGTCAATTCCGAAGTTGTTTTCGACTAAATTTCGACCAAGAGATTACTATAAAAAAAAACTACGTGTACAACACGTTTTGAAAGAAGTTTTTTTCATTCATTTGCTTGATTAACTCAGGATTCGCCCTCGTTATCTAACTGCAAATTCATGAAAAAAAGTATGACTTTCAAAACTAGTTATACAAACGACTATTAACTTTTTCATTTAAATTGCTCTAAAATTTCAATTTTTGTAGGTGTTATG
>CALNHX010000931.1:0-268261 GCA_940337035.1 Agriotes lineatus
TTGCCTCTCTTAAATCAGACACAGACAATTGATTCGCATCTATTGAATGCATGGAAGTGGTTGTATTGGCATGTAACTTGTTCTTGGGGATCTTTTTTGTTACACTTGATGTCCAATTCTCGTCTATTTTCGTCACTGTCTCGCTTTTTTGCCTACGACCTCTTTCTGAATGAAATCTGTCTGCGGCTGTTCTTGCTTGGAAGGTTTTTCTTTTGGTTCAGGCACAGGCGGGAAGAGTTCTTCGTCAGTGTCTTCTCTATAGTTGGGTTGTGATTTTAAATTTCTTTTGGAAACAATTCGTTTGTTAGATGACAAACTATTAGAGTTCGAAGTTGTGCATTTGGTATCTACAAAACCCTTTCTTCTATTTATTTGTCCTGTCGTTGCTCTTAATTTCGTTGTCTCTAAGGGTTCGTGTTCTGAAACAAAAAATTCCTTTTACTTCGATGCTGCAAGTTTTGACAAATCTGATTTTTCAATTACTGCTGCTACTTTAGGATTACCTGATCTCGCTCGCCGCTTTGTAGAGTCTAAGACCAAAGTAGCTTCTTCATGATCAGATGAAGTGTGTCTGTTTCTGAAGTAGCTATATTTGGTTCAGTATAGATCACCAATTCAGCAATAAACCATTACTTTCCTACTAACTTGCACTAGCCTGCACCGGTAAGTAATTGTTTTCCTTCGATTTTTCGTCTCCTCGACTTTTATGTCCTCGTAGCCATTCTCTATGGATTATTCAATGCTGTGCTTGCGTTATCTGGGGAAATTTTAAAAATGAGCGCTTCGTGTTTGGCCTGCATGGTTTTGTAGTGTTGCCCGATCATTTTTCCTTTAAACGAGCACAATTTATACTCACATTTATCTTGCGAATCGTAATAATAATTCTTATCTGGTTCTATACATTTTTTATTACTCTCATTATCGTCCTGTAGCATTGGTTCATCTGTTGCCTCTCTTAAGTCAGACACAGACAATTGATTCGCATCTATTGAATGCATGGAAGTGGTTGTATTGGCATGTAACTTGTTCTTGGGGATCTTTTTTGTTACACTTGATGTCCAATTCTCGTCTATTTCGGTCACTGTCTCGCTTTTTTGCCTACGACCTCTTTCTGAATGAAATCTGTCTGCGGCTGTTCTTGCTTGGAAGGTTTTTCTTTTGGTTCAGGCACAGGCGGGAAGAGTTCTTCGTCAGTGTATTCTCTATAGTTGGGTTGTGATTTTAAATTTCTTTTGGAAACAATTCGTTTGTTAGATGACAAACTATTAGAGTTCGAAGTTGTGCATTTGGTATCTACAAAACCCTTTCTTCTATTTATTTGTCCTGTCGTTGCTCTTAATTTCGTTGTCTCTAAGGGTTCGTGTTCTGAAACAAAAAATTCCTTTTACTTCGATGCTGCAAGTTTTGACAAATCTGATTTTTCAATTACTGCTGCTACTTTAGGATTACCTGATCTCGCTCGCCGCTTTGTAGAGTCTAAGACCAAAGTAGCTTCTTCATGATCAGATGAAGTGTGTCTGTTTCTGAAGTAGCTATATTTGGTTCAGTATAGATCACCAATTCAGCAATAAACCATTACTTTCCTACTAACTTGCACTAGCCTGCACCGGTAAGTAATTGTTTTCCTTCGATTTTTCGTCTCCTCGACTTTTATGTCCTCGTAGCCATTCTCTATGGATTATTCAATGCTGTGCTTGCGTTATCTGGGGAAATTTTAAAAATGAGCGCTTCGTGTTTGGCCTGCATGGTTTTGTAGTGTTGCCCGATCATTTTTCCTTTAAACGAGCACAATTTATACTCACATTTATCTTGCGAATCGTAATAATAATTCTTATCTGGTTCTATAAATTTTTTATTACTCTCATTATCGTCCTGTAGCATTGGTTCATCTGTTGCCTCTCTTAAGTCAGACACAGACAATTGATTCGCATCTATTGAATGCATGGAAGTGGTTGTATTGGCATGTAACTTGCTCTTGGGGATCTTTTTTGTTACACTTGATGTCTAATTCTCGTCTATTTTCGTCACTGTCTCGCTTTTTTGCCTACGACCTCTTTCTGAATGAAATCTGTCTGCGGCTGTTCTTGCTTGGAAGGTTTTTCTTTTGGTTCAGGCACAGGCGGGAAGAGTTCTTCGTCAGTGTCTTCTCTATAGTTGGGTTGTGATTTTAAATTTCTTTTGGAAACAATTCGTTTGTTAGATGACAAACTATTAGAGTTCGAAGTTGTGCATTTGGTATCTACAAAACCCTTTCTTCTATTTATTTGTCCTGTCGTTGCTCTTAATTCCGTTGTCTCTAAGGGTTCGTGTTCTGAAACAAAAAATTCCTTTTACTTCGATGCTGCAAGTTTTGACAAATCTGATTTTTCAATTACTGCTGCTACTTTAGGATTACCTGATCTCGCTCGCCGCTTTGTAGAGTCTAAGACCAAAGTAGCTTCTTCATGATCAGATGAAGTGTGTCTGTTTCTGAAGTAGCTATATTTGGTTCAGTATAGATCACCACTTCAGCAGTAAACCATTACTTTCCTACTAACTTGCACTAGCCTGCACCGGTAAGTAATTGTTTTCCTTCGATTTTTCGTCTCCTCGACTTTTATGTCCTCGTAGCCATTCTCTATGGATTATTCAATGCTGTGCTTGCATTGTCTGGGGCAATTTTAAAAATGAGCGCTTCGTGTTTGGCCTGCATGGTTTTGTAGTGTTGCCCGATCATTTTTCCTTTAAACGAGCACAATTTATACTCATATTTATCTTGCGAATCGTAATAATAATTATTATCTGGTTCTATACATTTTTTATTACTCTCATTATCGTCCTGTAGCATTGGTTCATCTGTTGCCTCTCTTAAATCAGACACAGACAATTGATTCGCATCTATTGAATGCATGGAAGTGGTTGTATTGGCATGTAACTTGTTCTTGGGGATTTTTTTTGTTACACTTGATGTCCAATTCTCGTCTATTTTCGTCACTGTCTCGCTTTTTTGCCTACGACCTCTTTCTGAATGAAATCTGTCTGCGGCTGTTCTTGCTTGGAAGGTTTTTCTTTTGGTTCAGGCACAGGCGGGAAGAGTTCTTCGTCAGTGTCTTCTCTATAGTTGGGTTGTGATTTTAAATTTCTTTTGGAAACAATTCGTTTGTTAGATGACAAACTATTAGAGTTCGAAGTTGTGCATTTGGTATCTACAAAACCCTTTCTTCTATTTATTTGTCCTGTCGTTGCTCTTAATTTCGTTGTCTCTAAGGGTTCGTGTTCTGAAACAAAAAATTCCTTTTACTTCGATGCTGCAAGTTTTGACAAATCTGATTTTTCAATTACTGCTGCTACTTTAGGATTACCTGATCTCGCTCGCCGCTTTGTAGAGTCTAAGACCAAAGTAGCTTCTTCATGATCAGATGAAGTGTGTCTGTTTCTGAAGTAGCTATATTTGGTTCAGTATAGATCACCAATTCAGCAATAAACCATTACTTTCCTACTAACTTGCACTAGCCTGCACCGGTAAGTAATTGTTTTCCTTCGATTTTTCGTCTCCTCGACTTTTATGTCCTCGTAGCCATTCTCTATGGATTATTCAATGCTGTGCTTGCATTATCTGGGGAAATTTTAAAAATGAGCGCTTCGTGTTTGGCCTGCATGGTTTTGTAGTGTTGCCCGATCATTTTTCCTTTAAACGAGCACAACTTATACTCATATTTATCTTGCGAATCGTAATAATAATTCTTATCTGGTTCTATACATTTTTTATTACTCTCATTATCGTCCTGTAGCATTGGTTCATCTGTTGCCTCTCTTAAGTCAGACACAGACAATTGATTCGCATCTATTGAATGCATGGAAGTGGTTGTATTGGCATGTAACTTGTTCTTGGGGATCTTTTTTGTTACACTTGATGTCCAATTCTCGTCTATTTCGGTCACTGTCTCGCTTTTTTGCCTACGACCTCTTTCTGAATGAAATCTGTCTGCGGCTGTTCTTGCTTGGAAGGTTTTTCTTTTGGTTCAGGCACAGGCGGGAAGAGTTCTTCGTCAGTGTATTCTCTATAGTTGGGTTGTGATTTTAAATTTCTTTTGGAAACAATTCGTTTGTTAGATGACAAACTATTAGAGTTCGAAGTTGTGCATTTGGTATCTACAAAACCCTTTCTTCTATTTATTTGTCCTGTCGTTGCTCTTAATTTCGTTGTCTCTAAGGGTTCGTGTTCTGAAACAAAAAATTCCTTTTACTTCGATGCTGCAAGTTTTGACAAATCTGATTTTTCAATTACTGCTGCTACTTTAGGATTACCTGATCTCGCTCGCCGCTTTGTAGAGTCTAAGACCAAAGTAGCTTCTTCATGATCAGATGAAGTGTGTCTGTTTCTGAAGTAGCTATATTTGGTTCAGTATAGATCACCAATTCAGCAATAAACCATTACTTTCCTACTAACTTGCACTAGCCTGCACCGGTAAGTAATTGTTTTCCTTCGATTTTTCGTCTCCTCGACTTTTATGTCCTCGTAGCCATTCTCTATGGATTATTCAATGCTGTGCTTGCGTTATCTGGGGAAATTTTAAAAATGAGCGCTTCGTGTTTGGCCTGCATGGTTTTGTAGTGTTGCCCGATCATTTTTCCTTTAAATGAGCACAATTTATACTCATATTTATCTTGCGAATCGTAATAATAATTCTTATCTGGTTCTATAAATTTTTTATTACTCTCATTATCGTCCTGTAGCATTGGTTCATCTGTTGCCTCTCTTAAGTCAGACACAGACAATTGATTCGCATCTATTGAATGCATGGAAGTGGTTGTATTGGCATGTAACTTGCTCTTGGGGATCTTTTTTGTTACACTTGATGTCTAATTCTCGTCTATTTTCGTCACTGTCTCGCTTTTTTGCCTACGACCTCTTTCTGAATGAAATCTGTCTGCGGCTGTTCTTGCTTGGAAGGTTTTTCTTTTGGTTCAGGCACAGGCGGGAAGAGTTCTTCGTCAGTGTCTTCTCTATAGTTGGGTTGTGATTTTAAATTTCTTTTGGAAACAATTCGTTTGTTAGATGACAAACTATTAGAGTTCGAAGTTGTGCATTTGGTATCTACAAAACCCTTTCTTCTATTTATTTGTCCTGTCGTTGCTCTTAATTTCGTTGTCTCTAAGGGTTCGTGTTCTGAAACAAAAAATTCCTTTTACTTCGATGCTGCAAGTTTTGACAAATGTGATTTTTCAATTACTGCTGCTACTTTAGGATTACCTGATCTAGCTCGCCGCTTTGTAGAGTCTAAGACCAAAGTAGCTTCTTCATGATCAGATGAAGTGTGTCTGTTTCTGAAGTAGCTATATTTGGTTCAGTATAGATCACCACTTCAGCAGTAAACCATTACTTTCCTACTAACTTGCACTAGCCTGCACCGGTAAGTAATTGTTTTCCTTCGATTTTTCGTCTCCTCGACTTTTATGTCCTCGTAGCCATTCTCTATGGATTATTCAATGCTGTGCTTGCATTGTCTGGGGCAATTTTAAAAATGAGCGCTTCGTGTTTGGCCTGCATGGTTTTGTAGTGTTGCCCGATCATTTTTCCTTTAAACGAGCACAATTTATACTCATATTTATCTTGCGAATCGTAATAATAATTATTATCTGGTTCTATACATTTTTTATTACTCTCATTATCGTCCTGTAGCATTGGTTCATCTGTTGCCTCTCTTAAGTCAGACACAGACAATTGATTCGCATCTATTGAATGCATGGAAGTGGTTGTATTGGCATGTAACTTGCTCTTGGGGATCTTTTTTGTTACACTTGATGTCTAATTCTCGTCTATTTTCGTCACTGTCTCGCTTTTTTGCCTACGACCTCTTTCTGAATGAAATCTGTCTGCGGCTGTTCTTGCTTGGAAGGTTTTTCTTTTGGTTCAGGCACAGGCGGGAAGAGTTCTTCGTCAGTGTCTTCTCTATAGTTGGGTTGTGATTTTAAATTTCTTTTGGAAACAATTCGTTTGTTAGATGACAAACTATTAGAGTTCGAAGTTGTGCATTTGGTATCTACAAAACCCTTTCTTCTATTTATTTGTCCTGTCGTTGCTCTTAATTTCGTTGTCTCTAAGGGTTCGTGTTCTGAAACAAAAAATTCCTTTTACTTCGATGCTGCAAGTTTTGACAAATGTGATTTTTCAATTACTGCTGCTACTTTAGGATTACCTGATCTAGCTCGCCGCTTTGTAGAGTCTAAGACCAAAGTAGCTTCTTCATGATCAGATGAAGTGTGTCTGTTTCTGAAGTAGCTATATTTGGTTCAGTATAGATCACCAATTCAGCAATAAACCATTACTTTCCTACTAACTTGCACTAGCCTGCACCGGTAAGTAATTGTTTTCCTTCGATTTTTCGTCTCCTCGACTTTTATGTCCTCGTAGCCATTCTCTATGGATTATTCAATGCTGTGCTTGCTTTATCTGGGGCAATTTTAAAAATGAGCGCTTCGTGTTTGGCCTGCATGGTTTTGTAGTGTTGCCCGATCATTTTTCCTTTAAACGAGCACAACTTATACTCATATTTATCTTGCGAATCGTAATAATAATTCTTATCTGGTTCTATACATTTTTTATTACTCTCATTATCGTCCTGTAGCATTGGTTCATCTGTTGCCTCTCTTAAGTCAGACACAGACAATTGATTCGCATCTATTGAATGCATGGAAGTGGTTGTATTGGCATGTAACTTGTTCTTGGGGATCTTTTTTGTTACACTTGATGTCCAATTCTCGTCTATTTTCGTCACTGTCTCGCTTTTTTGCCTACGACCTCTTTCTGAATGAAATCTGTCTGCGGCTGTTCTTGCTTGGAAGGTTTTTCTTTTGGTTCAGGCACAGGCGGGAAGAGTTCTTCGTCAGTGTCTTCTCTATAGTTGGGTTGTGATTTTAAATTTCTTTTCGAAACAATTCGTTTGTTAGATGACAAACTATTAGAGTTCGAAGTTGTGCATTTGGTATCTACAAAACCCTTTCTTCTATTTATTTGTCCTGTCGTTGCTCTTAATTTCGTTGTCTCTAAGGGTTCGTGTTCTGAAACAAAAAATTCCTTTTACTTCGATGCTGCAAGTTTTGACAAATCTGATTTTTCAATTACTGCTGCTACTTTAGGATTACCTGATCTAGCTCGCCGCTTTGTAGAGTCTAAGACCAAAGTAGCTTCTTCATGATCAGATGAAGTGTGTCTGTTTCTGAAGTAGCTATATTTGGTTCAGTATAGATCACCAATTCAGCAATAAACCATTACTTTCCTACTAACTTGCACTAGCCTGCACCGGTAAGTAATTGTTTTCCTTCGATTTTTCGTCTCCTCGACTTTTATGTCCTCGTAGCCATTCTCTATGGATTATTCAATGCTGTGCTTGCATTATCTGGGGCAATTTTAAAAATGAGCGCTTCGTGTTTGGCCTGCATGGTTTTGTAGTGTTGCCCGATCATTTTTCCTTTAAACGAGCACAATTTATACTCATATTTATCTTGCGAATCGTAATAATAATTCTTATCTGGTTCTATACATTTTTTATTACTCTCATTATCGTCCTGTAGCATTGGTTCATCTGTTGCCTCTCTTAAGTCAGACACAGACAATTGATTCGCATCTATTGAATGCATGGAAGTGGTTGTATTGGCATGTAACTTGTTCTTGGGGTTCTTTTTTGTTACACTTGATGTCCAATTCTCGTCTATTTTCGTCACTGTCTCGCTTTTTTGCCTACGACCTCTTTCTGAATGAAATCTGTCTGCGGCTGTTCTTGCTTGGAAGGTTTTTCTTTTGGTTCAGGCACAGGCGGGAAGAGTTCTTCGTCAGTGTCTTCTCTATAGTTGGGTTGTGATTTTAAATTTCTTTTGGAAACAATTCGTTTGTTAGATGACAAACTATTAGAGTTCGAAGTTGTGCATTTGGTATCTACAAAACCCTTTCTTCTATTTATTTGTCCTGTCGTTGCTCTTAATTTCGTTGTCTCTAAGGGTTCGTGTTCTGAAACAAAAAATTCCTTTTACTTCGATGCTGCAAGTTTTGACAAATCTGATTTTTCAATTACTGCTGCTACTTTAGGATTACCTGATCTCGCTCGCCGCTTTGTAGAGTCTAAGACCAAAGTAACTTCTTCATGATCAGATGAAGTGTGTCTGTTTCTGAAGTAGCTATATTTGGTTCAGTATAGATCACCAATTCAGCAATAAACCATTACTTTCCTACTAACTTGCACTAGCCTGCACCGGCAAGTAATTGTTTTCCTTCGATTTTTCGTCTCCTCGACTTTTATGTCCTCGTAGCCATTCTCTATGGATTATTCAATGCTGTGCTTGCATTATCTGGGGAAATTTTAAAAATGAGCGCTTCGTGTTTGGCCTGCATGGTTTTGTAGTGTTGCCCGATCATTTTTTCTTTAAACGAGCACAACTTATACTCATATTTATCTTGCGAATCGTAATAATAATTCTTATCTGGTTCTATACATTTTTTATTACTCTCATTATCGTCCTGTAGCATTGGTTCATCTGTTGCCTCTCTTAAGTCAGACACAGACAATTGATTCGCATCTATTGAATGCATGGAAGTGGTTGTATTGGCATGTAACTTGTTCTTGGGGATCTTTTTGTTACACTTGATGTCCAATTCTCGTCTATTTCCGTCACTGTCTCGCTTTTTTGCCTACGACCTCTTTCTGAATGAAATCTGTTTGCGGCTGTTCTTGCTTGGAAGGTTTTTCTTTTGGTTCAGGCACATGCGGGAAGAGTTCTTCGTCAGTGTCTGCTCTATAGTTGGGTTGTGATTTTAAATTTCTTTTGGAAACAATTCGTTTGTTAGATGACAAACTATTAGAGTTCGAAGTTGTGCATTTTTTATCTACAAAACCCTTTCTTCTATTTATTTGTCCTGTCGTTGCTCTTAATTTCGTTGTCTCTAAGGGTTCGTGTTCTGAAACAAAAAATTCCTTTTACTTCGATGCTGCAAGTTTTGACAAATCTGATTTTTCAATTACTGCTGCTACTTTAGGATTACCTGATCTCGCTCGCCGCTTTGTAGAGTCTAAGACCAAAGTAGCTTCTTCATGATCAGATGAAGTGTGTCTGTTTCTGAAGTAGCTATATTTGGTTCAGTATAGATCACCAATTCAGCAATAAACCATTACTTTCCTACTAACTTGCACTAGCCTGCACCGGTAAGTAATTGTTTTCCTTCGATTTTTCGTCTCCTCGACTTTTATGTCCTCGTAGCCATTCTCTATGGATTATTCAATGCTGTGCTTGCATTATCTGGGGAAATTTTAAAAATGAGCGCTTCGTGTTTGGCCTGCATGGTTTTGTAGTGTTGCCCGATCATTTTTCCTTTAAACGAGCACAACTTATACTCATATTTATCTTGCGAATCGTAATAATAATTCTTATCTGGTTCTATACATTTTTTATTACTCTCATTATCGTCCTGTAGCATTGGTTCATCTGTTGCCTCTCTTAAGTCAGACACAGACAATTGATTCGCATCTATTGAATGCATGGAAGTGGTTGTATTGGCATGTAACTTGTTCTTGGGGATCTTTTTTGTTACACTTGATGTCCAATTCTCGTCTATTTCCGTCACTGTCTCGCTTTTTTGCCTACGACCTCTTTCTGAATGAAATCTGTTTGCGGCTGTTCTTGCTTGGAAGGTTTTTCTTTTGGTTCAGGCACATGCGGGAAGAGTTCTTCGTCAGTGTCTGCTCTATAGTTGGGTTGTGATTTTAAATTTCTTTTGGAAACAATTCGTTTGTTAGATGACAAACTATTAGAGTTCGAAGTTGTGCATTTTTTATCTACAAAACCCTTTCTTCTATTTATTTGTCCTGTCGTTGCTCTTAATTTCGTTGTCTCTAAGGGTTCGTGTTCTGAAACAAAAAATTCCTTTTACTTCGATGCTGCATGTTTTGACAAATCTGCTTTTTCAATTACTGCTGCTACTTTAGGATTACCTGATCTCGCTCGCCGCTTTGTAGAGTCTAAGACCAAAGTAGCTTCTTCATGATCAGATGAAGTGTGTCTGTTTCTGAAGTTGCTAGCAGAAACGGAATTAGTTTCAACAGTTTGAATTTGCAGTGGAGCAGCTGGAGGTTCTTGAATATTACTTGTTGCAATTCTTTCTTTGGTTTCACGAGCTTGGATTCTAAGATTCCGGCTTAGGTGACCTGGCTGTTCATGAATATTACATTATACAGTTCTTTCTTTTATTTCAAGAGCTTGGATTCGAGGATCCCGACTGAAGTGACCTTGCTGACTTTGAATATTGCTTTGTGCAGTAGAAGAAAAACGGGATATATAAGACGAAATAGAACTACCAAGGTGAGAAGATTTTCAAAGAATAATAAAACAAGAAAAGAACAATAAAAGTCCAAGAATAGATAATATACCCTTGGAATTAATAAAATACGGAAATGAAGTTATGGGAAAGGGAATTTACAAATGAGTAAAACATGCATGGAGAAGAAAAGAAATTCCAAAAGAATCGGATACAGCTGTGATATGCCCGATATTCATAAAAGGAAACAAGGAACAAATAGAAAACCACAGGCCAAAGGTTTTCTAAATACTACGTTCAAAATAGCATCATCATTAATTGCAGAGTTAGGCTGTTCTGCCTGTAAAAATAATTGTCTTTAACGATTAAGTTGTATTTTTGGTATATACTAAGACATAACAAGTTATTATAAATAATTAATGATAAAGAAAAATACAGAGATCCATTATACTAAGGTAAAGAGAAGTTGGTAATAATTTTTGCTGATAATAATTAACGCCCGTGGACCATACAGAATGGCATGATATCTCATAAGTTGTGTTTTAAGAACTTGGTGGAACAAGTCTTAACGATACTATTTACATAGGTTGCCTCGACGAATGGTATTCTTCTGCAGCCACTGGATTTTGCTAGTGATTTCTCAATAAAATTCTTTTCTACGAAGTCGTCATACCTCTTGGGAATTTTATTAGAATGTTATATTTGTCCTTCAAATCTCCTACCGCGATTATTTCGTTGTTTGCTTTAATAATTGTTTACGTAAATTATTTTTCCATGTCCTTCCATGTCCTTCATCTTTTAAGCTATTAATGATGATCTTTTATGGAAGGATATCTATTCCCATAGGCAGCGAAATATTCTGACCAACGTCTTGTTTTTAGTTGCATGAACAATCGAACATACCGTTAGGTAAACCACAATGGTTGGACAATAAATTTCTCTGATTACTCTCAATATTCTTACAAATGCACCCCAACTTCCTTCTAACATGGTTTATTCTCACCATGCTTCTCCTCCAAGGAAATAGAAACTTTGTAGTTCAACCTTTTCATTTTCAAGATTGTTGTGTGCATGTTTGTCGGTTCGTGTTCAGGCTTGTGCCCTCTCCTGCGTTTCTTTACAGGAGTATCTTCTGCTTGCTCTAAGAAAATATCAGGACTACCGTCATGTTCCTCTTGTACTATACCTTTCCTGCATTCTGCAATTTCAATGTAATCAAGCAATTTGTTTACTACGACACTGGGAGACTTTCTACAATTTCACTATTGGTCTCAGGAATTTCTGGCATTAGTAGTTGCTTATGTACAATAGGTACTAGTGGTTTTCGTATCATAATGCTGTCCTTATTATGGACCTCGACAAGAAGAAAAGTAATCTTCTGTAAATGTGAAATACAATTCTTTGTTTTTAAGGCACCCAAAGAATGTTATCAAGTGCCCCATTTTAGAATCAATACATTTTCCAACTTTTGAAGTAATTTCCAGTGATAATTTTGCAAGTTCCACTCGAACACTCTTTCATTTGTCAGGATTGTATTCCTCCTGTTTCAGCTCGACTTTCAAAGAATTTAGTAAAGAAGGCTTCTTTGGATATCCTGTTTATTTGTACTTGCACTCTTGTACATTTTTCTTCTATCCATAATTTCAGCAACAAGTTCATTGGTTTTACTGCAAGGAACTTTGTACTGTCTGACATTGCAAAGAACAAAACTGGGCGTATTAACAATGCTGGTGGACGCTACAAAACACCTTCAAGTAAAGGGCAGGTTTTCTTCTATAAATGTTTTGCGTATATTCGAAACATTTTCCTTGTAATCCTTTGGTTGCTTGCTATTCATGCCGACCATCAAGTCTTTTATTTGCGGAGCTTGAGATTTTATCAGCATCTTTCCTTTTTTGGTAAGCATTTTAGGTTTGTAAAACTATTCTCGCGTTTCTCATCCTCTTGAGCAAATTCCGGAAGCTTTGTCTATATATGTCTTCGTAATTGTTTGCTCCTCTTCCAATTTCGGTGTTTCCTAACTACTATTTTGCTCAGCGTTCTCAGTTCGGTACTTATCTAAGGGGTCGCTGACAAATGTTGACTTTCCTATGAAACTGTTATTTTGATTTTCTTTAAGAAAGGAATTCGGCTTTGCAACCGGTAATTTCTTATCTGATTTGGCTGCTGTGGCACTTTCGAATACAAAGCGGTGAAACGCTTTTATAGCTTTCGTAGTTGGGTTATTAGTGTTATGTTTAATGTGAGCGATTTGACCTAAATTTTCCACTGCGTCTTTTGTCAGTGCACTCTTCAGAAATGTAAATGTTATGAACTCGCAGAAAGAATTAACCGGCGCAGGGCTACAAATAGAGCGAACTCACTCAGTTCACTCGCACTACTTACTGTATCGCCGCAGCAGATAGGCAACCCAAAGTCCGTATCCTAGCTAACGACCGTCTGTCGAACGCTTACGTAGTGGGGGGACCTGCTTTAATCTTGAATTTCTTTCAAAGCCGCATTTTACGTTTTCTCGGTACTTTTCATTATATTCACCGCAGTTGTATTTACTACATGTGTTGATTTTAGGGTGACTAAATAACAAGTTGAATACACTGGAAAATATAGTTGAATACGAAGTCTTTTTTATCTTAAATTTGTCAGGCTTATTTCAATTTTCTAAATATAGTCTGTACATAATGGATATGTTTAGTTGAGGTGCTAAATACTTCTTATAAGGGTTGCTATTGCGGGAGTAGTGAGAGGACTAAGCTGAAAATTGTCCGATGTGGTCTTTGATGTATTCTACTACTTCGTCAGTTATTTATGGGGCCTGTTCAAGAGAAGTCAGTGTCAGTCAGATGATAATGCTGGCGAGTTTTTCTGTAACTTATTTTGAATTGTTTCTATTTTTTGCTTATTTGAAAAAGCGCACAAAAACCGTAGGCAAGAGATTTGTGTATTTTTACAATTTAACTGTTCGCTTATTAGACCTTTTTTGTCTTCCCTAAGCTTTTTTACCGTTCCCCCTGGAACCGCTTTTCGCATTCCATCAAGGGGGTGCAGGCGTCACTTAATCTATCATGCCTTCAACTCGGTGAAAACTGGAGTGCCCCGACCGGGAGTCGAACTCTCTACCGAGCGCTCGAGTTTCTACTCTGACCTCGACTGCGAGCGGCGGGACCACTCCCCCATTGAGGCCCCACATCGCTTAGTAGATCAGCCTACAATACCTTTAAATAGTAGGACATTTTTAGAGTTTATATCGAGCTGATAAAATTTATTAAAAATAGAATGTCGTATTTCAATGTTAAATTTTGTACTACATTCCAATCCACATTTTTCACTGCATAAATTATCAAAGCATACGTTTTTCAGCAATCTTATGTCCTTTTTGAGATAGGTACTTCTTTCCTTGTGTTCTGTTAGCTGCAGATTCAAGTCTTTTCCAAGTTTCTGGTTATTGAATTCTTTTTTTAGAAATTTTTGGTTTATCTGGAAACAGTTTTAATTTTCTTTTAACTTTAGTTTTTTCGGCCTCAACTTCTAACTGCGTATTATTGTCGTTTTTACTTGTATCTGGTTTTTCTAATGTAGATACTGCAATTTTGCTGGTTACGTCTTTTTGAATATTTTCAGTTGTTTCCTCATTTTCAGAATTTTCGCTTGTACTCAGAGCACTTTCATCACTTTCATTACCTGAAGGAAAGTACTCGTCTCTAAACTCTCCGTCATAAGGATCTCTAGAATCTGAAATACAGTAAAATATTTAAATTAGATAAATGAAAGTGTCTTTTTGTTAAAAATTACCTTCATCTGATCGATCTTCGACACTTGCATTTTTCAAGCTTAGTTTTTTGGTTGATCCTGATGGCCATTGGCGTAACTAGCGGGGGGGCCAGGGGGGCCAGACCCTCCCCAGAGTGCCGTCTGGCCCACCCCAGAAGAATGAAATTTAAATAAATTAAAAAATCTGCTTTTGTATTAAACCATTTAAACCTAGGGAGTTATTAACGACCGACCCACATTTTTACATTTTCCGGCTTTATTATTTGTTTTGACTAAAAAAAACATAGTATAAATACCGTATGAGTGGTTATAATTGAAAATAATATGCAAAATAAAACATAATTAGTGCAGAACTACAATATAGTTTTGTTAATCTTTAAAACAAAACAATATTTTTTTCCAGTGCATCATTTCTTTTAATTTCTCTTCAGTAATCTATAAATACATGGTCAACTAATATGCCTAGAAAAAGACAATTTGAATTATTTTATATGCGGGTATGTAAATGAGCGCGAAACTTGAGTGAATCTAACGACTTGCTGAGCTCATGCCGCTACTTAGGCTCGTCCAGTTCAAACACACTACGACATGCTATTTGGACGTTTGCTTTGTCTAAAGAGTTCAGTTTATCATTTTGAAGAGTAGGATCCAGAATTGTATGTTTAGTAATATTTAAGGTAGCAAAGTAGTGTCATAATTATAGATTTGCAAGACCCCGCAGTGCCAGGTATGAGGGCCCTGATCGAAAGAAGAGTTCTTCTTAATTTACAATGTGTACTGTTAAAAGCTTTGGGGGAACAAATATTCACATGAAAAGGTTTTCTTGGGTCATTTACGATATTATTAATAAAATTAACAAAAGCAATGTGAAGTGTAGTCATTTTCAAAATGACAGCTTTAAAAGTAAGGTATGGAACATCGAAGATCAAGTTTGGCGTCGCCCCACCTAGTTATTAGAAATATTTAAGAAGTTTCATGCCCAGTTACTGAAACTGCATATTTTTTCTCCAAATATTTTTAAAGAATTTAAATTTAAAACGGTTTTGTTAAAAGTTTTAGATAAAATTAAAATTCAAAGTACGGAATCGGAATCGCATGCTGGAAAGCATGCATTATGGGAAATGGGGCGTCAGCTGTCACTGAGCACTGAGGGCATTCTGACTCAATAATCAGTGTAATTAAAGACAACTCACAACTTACCAAATTACAAACGCGAGAAGATCAAAGTAACACTAAAAGTATTGTTTTTTAAATTTTAAAAGTAAACGCCAGAGATAAAGAAGAAATGAACAAGCCCATGCAAAATTTGAAATAATACAAAATTTTCTTAGAAATAGTACCTCTTAAAAAAGATTAAAAATGACTTGGCCCTTACGGCTACACAGAATAACGCAAGAAGCTGTATAGACATACATAAAGCAATAGATGTATTTGCAGAAATACAAGGAAAGAAAAAACATTTTTAGATTGTAATTGCGGGGGACGCCCATATTATTGAAATAAATTTAAAGACCGTTCTTATCTCAGTTTGCAGGTATTTGAATTTCCCTGGTGTATTAGTACACTTACGTGTATTTTTTAATATTACATAATAAAGTAACTTAATCTTGTATTTACCAACAGGTTTTTGTGCCCTATATAAGTATTTATCCGCTGTAGTAAATAGAATTTTGTGGTGATGACGAGTGTAAGTGATACTAACTGCTTGAATTTCCACAGTTGCAAACTCAATATATTATGATAAAGAAAAATCACAATAACTTTGAAGAAGATATTAATCTTTTCAAGAAAATATTTACTTCAACCGTACTGAGAAAAAATTGAAGTGATGTTTTCCAAAAAAGGTATTTATCCTGGAATAATAGTTTTTACCGCCAACTTCATTGAGTTGCGAGAGGTAATCTATACATTTTTATGTTGTTTATAAACCGATTCAAAAACAAGCAAATAACTTGATGTGAAAAGGTAATATATGCAAATTCATGTCTTCAAAGATATGCATAGATATTGTCGATGGTTGGCTGGGGGCCTGGCCCTCCCCAGCCAAAAATCCTAGTTACGCCAATGCTGATGGCACAGAGTAAAAAATAAGTATTAGATGTATTTTCACACAATATCTTTATTGAATAACAGCTGAAATCCTAGAGTTGTTTTTTTCCGACAATTGTTGACTCAAAGTTTCGATATCATTGTCCACTAACAGAGAGTACAATATCAAAAATTTAATTTAATTTAGGTATTTTTATTTTGTATTTTTTTATTAAACAAAAATGCTTTCATAAATCAGATGTAAGTGCAACAATAGTATTCTTAACTACCAAAGCACACAGCCCCCAATAAGCAAGGAATAATAAGTATCTACTAATAATTTAGTGTTAATTACGTTTACATACCATTATCTATGTATTGAACTGTAACTCTTTTTTCAGAATCTTCTATAGCCTTTTTAACCATAAATTTTCCACGAGAAAGCATTTTTCTGCGTTTCTTAATACTATCATCTCATAATTTGACCACCAACTTTTATAGTACCAAATCGCTGCTAGTGCAGTGGATAAAAGAGTTAAGTGGAGCTCATATAGAATTTGAACGTGAATAAATGGGTTATGCGATTTTAACTCCTTTATCCACTAGATTTTGTTAATATAGTGTAACATAACCTCTTTATCAACTAAAAGTATCTTAAAATATAACAGAATTTGCTCGTTTGAAAAGTTTAAAAGCTTCCTTTGTACTTAACCCATTCATTCAGTACAAAAAACGCACAATTTAAAAATTGTCACTGAGCCCCTTTATCCACTCGCCCCTTCAATTGCCACAGTACCAATTAATTTCACAAGTGAGTATGTTCAATTCAATATTGATATTCTAACCTTAATTCAGGTTCGATTCGAAAACAAGAAATCAACAAATAATCTAACCTAAAATTAGGGTTAAAAAGAAACATACTTTCGCGTTAAAAAAAGTGGCAGAATCCCAAACAAAGATGATGTCTTCATCGTCCTGATTATCTCTAAAACTCAAATTTAAAATTGTGTCGGTAATATTAGTTAGGTTGGGCAGCACTGATTTATCGCTGCTTTTTGGAATGATGTCATTAACGCCTATATATTCTATGGAATCTGGCGTATACGTATCTGCTGTCTCTGGTGCGTTATATACAAGGTCCAGTAGCTGGTTGTTACTGAAGGGATTTTTAATCACTCCTCTCTTACTGTAACTGCAATTCACAATTGCAGGCAATGCAGTTCTAGAGATATATCAAATTTTTGGTCTTGCGATGCTTCTTTTGTCTAGCTGAGGTCTCCACTGTGCAATATATTTGGTCCATCCACAGTTTCCCTGGCGTGCGATATGGCCGATCTATGAGTCTTCAGATATCTAGTCCGCTATTCATGTTGGTGTCTCTCGTCCCCTTTTAATAATGGTCTGCCTATTAGTTTTTTTCGCAATGCAGATAATAACAAGGTTTCCAGAAACGCGTCTGCTTGTCTATTAGCAAAGAACTGCTTTATGATAACTTCGGCGACTCTCGCGTATTTTGATAGTTTGTACGAAGTACCATCAAGTTCTGGTACCATCTTGAAATACTCTAAATGGAATACTTGTTCCATATTTGCTGGTACTGCGATAGGTACTTCTTCAATATTTACGTTTTCGAAAACCTCGGGAACCTCTTTGTTTTGTTAACGTCGTCTACGTTTTACTAATATGCAATACTTTCGTACCTACTACTTGTATATACTCGCATATAAATCTTATAGTTTTAGAAATGCTTCGATTGCAGTTGCTGGAGTTATCATTTGGATTATTCCTATAATATGAACTGTATGATGACTGTCAATGGTATGGACGTTTATATCACTATTATCAGCGGCAAAAGCGCTCTTGTTTCTCATGGTAAATTATGACGGTGGGGACGGTGAACTGCTGTCATTATATGATGCAGATAGACCCAAATTTGATAAAATGTTTAATACGTCTTGATTAAAATTGTCTATTGAAAAATATAGATAAATATAGGTAGTTGTCATTGAGATATAAACGATCTTCGACGGACTGCTGCCATAATAGCATGGCTAAAAGTGATGCCGTTAAATTTCAATTGCTTTAATTTATTGTTCCTATTTCTGAATATGGTTTCTTCCAGGAACTAAGTTAAACTATTTGAATTTTTATCAATGATATCACCAAACATTTTATTAGTACGAGAATAATAACCTTTATTAACGGCTAACGTCCGAGCACTTCATTCCATGGAGAAATATGCCTAAGACAAGGCGAGTCAGGGTCACCGAAATATCTCTTTCCGAAACCCAGTCAACCTGGCACACGTTAACGACGTACTGGGTGATGTAGTCAGCTTCGACGACTGCCTTACTTTCCCTATTTCCAGCTGCAGCTGCTTCTAAAATTCTGAGACGTTTTTCGTTTTTACTTGATTTTCAATTCTCGTAACACACTTTACATAAAACATTACATTGCACATCTGTGAGGTAAATTATTGCTGAACTTCTACTTTTGGTTGTTACTATTACGATTGTTCTCTATTCCATACCTCTGTACAAGTTGATTTTTGATGGTTTTTGCATCAGGGATAAAATACTTGGATATAAGATTCAATTATATTAAAGTGAACTGACAGTCGTCATTATCGTCAATATAGGAAAATATATCTTTTGTAGTTAATATAACAGAGTTATCTTCTGGGCGCTCAACCTTATCTCCTGTACTGGGTTTGAGAAAAGAGAGGTAGCAATCGTGTTATGTGGCCTCAGCGGCAGCCAAGTATGGTCATAAATAACCCGACTTTTAGCAGCCTTTGCAACGTTATCACTACGTTTATCAGCAGCTGCAATTACAAAATCTTTAAAAGAAAGAGTCAAAACGTGTTTATTTTTCGAAGACTCTCTTTACTTTTTCTCTTCTCTTTATTCTCACTAGCTTCTTCACCACAAAACGTACAGAGCTATTTAAAATCAAAAACTGATTCACCTGAACGCATTCTACTACACGGGTCCACCGCGAGCAACTCACACTCGTAGATGTATTGACACCTTCATCTCGCTGCGTTTTTGATGCCATAATGCTACTCTTTCGAGTACAGTCTCTACGGTACTGCATATGACTTTTAATAGAATTGTCTTTATGCAAATATTCAATAGTCGAGGCTCTTAAAGTTTTTATTCCACTTTCAACAGCAACGGTTTTTCCTTCCGACAAATAAAGCACTCTTCTTTAATTTTTTACACAAATTTAGAATACGTTAAATCTCTATTTTAGCCTTTACACTATAATATTTTGTTCTGCAACATAGCTATGGAATTTTTTACAAAGTAATCATTTTCCATATTACGTCATAATAAGTGATTAAAAGCAAACTATATTAAAAAAGTTAAAAAGGTAAAACCAAAAACATCTGTAATAATTGAGTGGAGAAATATGTATATTAAACGACAGTTGTTACACTGCAGACAGAAACCTAGTTACCGCACCTGTTGGAAACGGAAAATAAGCCAACAAGTTTAATTTGCTTATATTATTGCAGAAATCCATAAATCTGTTCGAGTAACAAATACTTTGCTGGTGCCGCTGACCGGGGTGGGAATGCTAAATAAGGAAACTGCAGGCGCATCTTACTGACCAGTTGGAGTAGACAATTCAATTTAGAGTTGTTGCAACAAAATCTGTAATTGATAGTTATGATATTTTTCTTATTACATTTGTTACATCAACAGTAACAACTTGATGAATTTCTTTATGAAAATTTAAATAAAGCTGTTTTAAACAATTTTAATAAACGACATTAAATTCAAGCATTTTTTTTCTCATCTTTAGTAGTATATTACTAAGGCACAATTCAGATTAGCATAATTTTATTTCCATAGAGAAATAGTTTTTATGATCGACTATCACCGAGTGCAAAAATTGTTTGCGTATGTTATATATAACTGGGGTATTGATGTTCAAATGTGATTGAAAATACTACTAAAATCAGGATGGAGTTCCACCTTCTCTGGTGTTGCTTCCGGCGCAATATTGAATAATCGATTTTGCCCAAGGGAAGTAGTTGTAGATGCTGAAATTAATTCCATAAAACATTACACTAATGATGTACAGTTAACAATTCTGACCTACCTGCTTGTGAAACTATCACTGCCTGAGAACGTGATGGTTGTTGACTGTTATCACATTTTAAATGGCGTTTGTAAAACATTTACATTCACAAAAGGTTGATTACCAATAATATAGCAAGTCTTTGGGGGTTCTACTTGGAAATTCCTTGTTGCAATGCTCGAACATTTGGTTGCAACATTAACAGTCCACTTGTGTTTGTGAACATTTTATTTTGAACACTTGTTTCGGTTACAGACGTTTGTATGGGGCTACTGTAGGCTCTACTTGAGCCCGCTACCTCTACTGGATTATTTGGTGTATTGCTACTACTACAGTTGCTTTCTGCTTCCACTGGCTGGATTTCATATGTCAGTGCTGCAGAAATAATAGATTCCATTGCATCGTTGTTTTTTCTTCAATAGAATGGGACAGTTGTTCGAGGAGATAGGGCTACCGCAACCTGGGGCGGAGGGGTATGTGTTTATATTAAAAATAATATCAATTATTCAATTGTTTCCATCTCAAAAAATTCTGCAGCCATCGAACAACTTTGGATCAAACTAATGTTTAAAAATATAATTTTGATATTTGGTACAGTTTATAGAAGACACGAGTATTCTTATGCAGAATTTCTTGATTCACTGGAGGACTCAATTTCTCTGACTACACCCATTTCAAATGAAATTATATGTGTAGGAGACTTTAATATAGATGCGTTAAATATTTGTAACCCTGCTACAATAAAATTATTTTCTATGTTGGATGCTTTGGGATACAAGCAAATAATTGATAAACCTACGCGTATTACTAAATCTACTTCAACAATGATTGATCTAATTCTGGTGAATATGGAAACAAATGTTAGCGATTTTGGTGTAATAAATGTGCATGGTTTATCAGATCATTGTTTGACTTACGCTAAATATCCCATAGATGAAAAACTTTATAAAAAATCAATGTTGTATACCTATAGAGATTTTAGCCAATTTAATTATGCAATTTTTAACGCTGAACTTCAATCTTTACCACTAAGTACAATATACGATTTACATAATGTAAATGATAAAGTTCATTTTTTAAATAGCAATATTGTAAATTTATTTAATCAACACACAACAGTTAAAACAATAAAAATATCAAAACCAAAAGCTCCCTGGATGACTGATAACATTAAATTGATGATATCACTTCGCAATAAAGCTCTACAAAAATTCAAAAAAACAAAAAAGCCTGCACATTGGGAATATTACAAATCTCTTCGCAATTATACCAATTTTGCTGTCAAACAGGAAAAAAAAGCGTACATAAATTATCAAATATATGTAAACGGCCCTCAGTCTTTGTGGAAAGAACTTAAAACAGCACATATTTATTTCAAAGCTGACAATTTTGCTATTCCTCCTGATCTTAGCGATGTAAATGAAATAAACAATGCATTTCTGAATACTGCTAAACCAAAAACCTCTAATAATTCTTGTGATATTTTGCGCTTTTACAATAACAACTTATTTAAAAATTTCATGTCTAAATTTACTTTTACTCCTATTTCCAATGAAGATGTTGTAAAAATTATTGCTTCTATAAAGACAAATGCAGTTGGATCTGACAATATAAGTATAAACATGTTAAAGCTATGCTGTCCTTATTTAATTCCCTATATAACTAACATAGTAAATTGCAGTATCGACCAATCTTTATTTCAGGAAGCATGGAAAACAGCTCAAGTTGTTCCATTGCCAAAAATTAGACAACCTCGTGATTATAAAGACTTACGACCTATTAGTATATTACCTTGTTTGTCTAAAGTGCTTGAAAAAGTAATGGAAGCACAAATACGTCAGCATGTGGAACAACACTCCATTCTTCCGGAAACACAGTCAGGTTTTAGGCCCGGATATAGTTGTGTAACTTCACTACTTAATATAACTGATGATATATGTACTGCTATTGACAACAATGAATTATCAATTATTTTAATGCTCGATTATTCCAAAGCATTCGATACAATCAAGCATGATATTTTGATTTCAATATTGCATCACATTGGGTTTAGTATTTCAGCAATACAGTTTATTGAGAGTTATCTTACAAATAGAACTCAGGCTGTTATTCTAAATAATTACAAATCAAATTTATTACCAGTCACACTTGGAGTCCCCCAGGGATCAATACTTGGTCCTCTTCTATATATAATATATACTTTTAATCTAAAAACTTCTCTTGACCACTGTGCATTTCATATGTATGCTGACGACACGCAATTGCAATATAATTTTAAACCAGAAAATGTTGACAAAGCTAATACAGAAATTAATTCAGACCTAAACAATCTAGTTAACTTCTCTGAGAAGCATGGCTTAATGATTAATCCAAATAAATGTTATGTTATGCTATTCGGACGAGTAAAAGCAAGAGAGGCTATTCGAGATAGTATTATAATAAAAATTCAAGAAGCAATACTACCAATCAAAGATAATGTAAAAAACCTTGGACTTACCTTTGACCAAAACATGCGATTCAAAAAACATATTTCTAGCATCCTTCAAAAAGCATATCTTAATTTAAAAATTATTTTTCAAAACAGATTTTCTTTAAACCCAATGGTAAAAACTATATTATGCGAATCTATGGTTTTGTCGCAGTTTAATTATTGTGATTGTGTGTACGGTCCTTGCTTGGATAGTACAGATATCAGGAGAATTCAGATTATGCAGAACTCTTGTTTGAGGTTAATATTTGGTATACGAAAATATGAACACATATCTCACAAATTGCAAGAAATTAAGTGGTTGAACATGGCTAATCGAAGAAAACTTCATTCGGCATGTTTATACCATAAAATAATTATTAACAAGTCACCTTCGTATTTATTTAATAAAATTAGTTTCAGATCTCATCTACACAATTTAAATATACGTTATAAAGATTTCATAAATACTCCAATTCATCGAACTGCTCTATTTGAACGATGTTTCTCTTATAATGTAGGTAATATATATAATCCTCTACCACATTTTCTTAAATCTTTAACAATAAATAAATTTAAAAAACATCTCCATCAGATATTGTTAGACCTTCAAAACAACTCAGACTAATTACACAAATAACATAATTGGTTTTAGCTGTAGCTGCTTAGTTTTTGTACAGTCTGCACTGGTAACTTAGATATAATATGTAATATACTTAGGTTTAAGAGGTTAAGTGGAAGAGCAGAGATTTACATCTTCGGAAGTAAATCTTCTGAACTTCGCCTTATTGGCATAGTTATTATTTCTTTTTCAGATTATATTTTAATTTTTATGTTTTCTTAATACGGAAAAATATTGTCACACTTATAATTTTATTTATGACAGTGTAAATCTAAATATTTTTTGTGTGTATTTTTTCATTATTTGATAACTTGATTTTCTTTTTTTTTTGTGCCAATAAAAGACATTATTATTACAGTTTACTTGGACTGGCATTTAATTTTTTAAACTACGAAAACGCTGATTCAGACGATTTGAATTAGAAATTGCATTGGGAGTTTTCTTTGGTGTGGAAGGAGGAATTGGCATATGTGGCACGTCTAATTTACAAAACAAATCGATTAAAATGAGCGCAACATTTTTTAATTCAATATTTTGGGGAAATATTATAACCTGATGAGGACACCCATAATAGATATTGGTACTGTTACTATTTCTTTCAGTCTTTTGTCGTTGGTCGTCGGGTTTTTTTGTTTGTTTTTGGTTTAACAGTTCCTCAAAGTATTCTATCCACCTTTTTCAGTTTGACGTTCTTGCCTGATAATCTGGATCTCTGCACAGACTAGTACTGGATTTAAAGGTGTTAACTTGTTTGTATGTTTTTGTAGCGTTGTTGTTCTTTGTCTTATGCAGCTTTCGTGTAGATTTTCTGATTTCCTTCTATGTGGCCTTTTTTAGAGCGAGTTGGTCTATCTATATTTATATGCGTTACATGCTTTAGTTCTTTCTTTAAATGCCTTTAAATATTCTTCATCGAACCAATCGTTGCGCTTGGTTTTCTGTTGGTGTTCTATTGTGGTTTCTGCTGCTTTCTTTACTGCTCTTTTGAAGCTTTTACAAATATATTCTACTGTCCTATCATATTCGTTTTCCCTTATTCTTGATACTTGATGCTGGTCTAATATATCGGCTATTTTATCCTGATATAATTGCAGGATCTCATCTTCTTTTAGTGCTTCTAAATGATATTTTTCTGCAATTTTGCTTCGTATTGGTTTCCAGTTGCTGATACTGTTTCTGAAAATGGCTTTCAGTAGATAGTGATCGGAGGTTAGGTTGGCCCCTTTATAAGGTCTGACATTTAGGATACTTGATATGCTTTTTTCTATAGCAAGATGGTCGATTTGGTAAAAGGTTTTGCTATCTGGAGATGTTCAGATACTTTTGTGAAGGTCTCGATACGGAAAGTATGTCGAGCTTCTTGTCACACTTTTGCTTGATGCGAAGTCTATTAGCCGTCTTCCGTTATAATTGATTTTTTGGAGAGATTATGTTTTCCTATTGTTGAACAGTATTGTTCTTCTTTTCCAAGTTTGGCATTTAGATATCCAATCAAGATCTTTATGTCGTTTGTCGGAATCGCGTCATATGTTCTTTCTAGTGCTTGGTAAAATTCATCTTTGACGTACCCTTCTTTATCCTCCGTTTCTGTTTGAGCATTTATTACGTAGATGTTAAACAATTTCATTTTCAAGCGTAGTACGCAAACTCTTTCATTGATGGGTTTGAAATCAATAATTTCTTAGAGCACTATCTACTACAAAATTCTTCTTGTTCTTCTTGTTTCCCGCTGTACATGATAATATGCGTTTTGCTGTCAGTAACATATTTCTCCAACCACCTTCTTTCTTATATGGCAATGACTTGGAGTTTGTATTTTTCCAGAATTGGTAGTAGCTGTCTGATTGCTCCTGTGTTAAGAATTCCCACGTTATTACACATTATTACCGGTGTTGTTAAAGCAGGTTTAAATTCTCATTTGCCATCACCCATAGATTCAAACCCAATTATTTCATCTCTATGGATGCTTAAGAATAAATTTGCTTTGATACTTACTTCATCCACACATAAGATACATAATTTATCAAATTTTTTAAAATTTTGAATTGTATTTTTGAGGGTTTGAAAGACTATGTTAGTTATTCCAGGACCAAGTTTAATTTCTTGGATACATTTTTGTAATGTCCTTACAGATGGAAGACAAAATGTTCCTTGTAAAATTCTGTATGACTTGCGTCCACTGAAATAGAATAGTAAACAATAATTTTTGAAATCGTCTGAATATCGTCTTCCCTTAGAGAGCTTATTACCTACTTTCACTAATTTTAATGTTTATAAAATTGGGAAAATTTTCCGAGGAACAAAATTTATAAGTTAGTTTTTTGTAATCTTCGACAGTATTTTTTTCTAATAAGATGGCTGAATCTGAAGGTGACCCTGTGTGAGAACAAGTTTCATATAATTTTCTAGCTTTCTTTGTTAAATTGGAGTTTTGGTTTTTCAAATATTTCAACTTTCTCTTAAGCTTCTTTTTTTCTGGAAGTATTTGAAGACAAAACGGCTTCAGTTTATGTTTCGACAGGGGATAGGAGGCTTGATTTGGGGTTTGGCAAAGTTTCTCCATTTTCTATTGATTTACCATGTTTTATTGGCGGCGACAATAAAATGTTTTGGATAGGGCTACGCTTCCATCTAAAACAAAATACAGGTAGGCAATTTTCCTTTGTTGATGGTGAATGCCAAAAACGTTTTATACCACTAAACTAACCTTGTGATGGTTGTTTTGCCGCACCTAAAGCCACAGATGAAGATGTGCGCTCCACGGCAGGAAATATACTCGGAACGGCATCTTTTTTCAATCTGTTGTGCCTATTCCACATACTCTTAAAGGACAGACTATGTAAATTAGGTTTTGACAACAAATTTTCCCTGTTACAAGCCATTGCTCAACTACTCGACCTGAAACAACATTTGTTTTGACATACACATTCCATCTCTTATTGCAAAGCTCCTAATACAATGAAGACATAACACGAATCAAATCATTTACAAAAACTAACCTATTCTTGTCCATGGGAAATTAAAAAAAAACTGCAGGTACTATTGTTTGAATTGTTTGTACATAGCTTAGCAGCATATCGATTCACTCCACGGCTTCCGCTATTTTCCATTTTCAATAGAAAACCAAATCGCTACGCAATACGGAAATAACTTTCAATATCCCTGAATACAACCCTGGCACAAAGACCGACCCAGTCGAAACTACTCATCTAAGCGGACTGAGTTCTGTATCCCAAGACTGTGACCCATCCCCTGCGCAGGATGTTATGCGCGAACTTAACAGTTTGGGGCGAGTTACGCTGCTGGGTAATCTTTATGCTGTGGCTCAAGCCTGTTCGTTTGACACAGACGAGCAAGGGGAAACAAGATTGGAAACCGTTCGAGTACGCACTGCTCGATCCAGACGAACACTGCACGCTGATTTAAATCTAGGTGCATTAAATTACGATGCTAATTATAATTACACTCTTTATCCATGTGTGGTTATTGAAATCTATATATATAAAGATGAATGTTTGTTTGTCCTGTATGCGTTCATATACCATTCATTGATACAACAAAGACTGCCATGGAAAAACAAATATTTTTAACGTTTTTTTTTATTTCTTTGATTTGGGAAGTAAACATAAAATAAAATGTGAGAGCTCAAGTTGGCCGAGAATTTTGAAATTTGGTATAGGGGCCTAGATGTTGATTTTAAACAACTTTTCTTGATAACTTTTTGTCGTATTTACTCTACAGAAACATAGGTTATTTGAAAATTTCCAAGGCATAATTGGTTTTTCAAAACTGAAATTATGTTAGAAATTCGCCTTTAACCAAGCAGGGCTAAACCTCAAAAATAAAAATTTAAATCGAGAATTTTTTACCTTTTCAAAGAGTCGTTTCACCAATCCGGGGACACATTGTATACAGTGTGTCCCAGAATTGATGTTACAAGATGTGAGACGGACTAAAACTTTTTAAATTTTATTTTAAGATTTTGGTCTTTATTCGTCTGAAGAGAATTTTAAGAATATTTTCAGTTTTTGAAAAAGCAAGTCAGCCTTGACATTGAAGTCGCCAGCGTGACCAAGCTGTTAGGGCGTCACACTGCGGTACCACGGTACAGGGTTCAGTCCCTACATCTGGCAACTGACGGGCGACCCACCCAGTAGCTTTAAAAATTGGGTACCAAAACCACAGTTGTGGTAGAAGGGAAAGTAAGGCAGTCGTCGAAGGCGTGATGCTAAACACAGCACCCAGTACGCCGTTAACGCGTGCCCGATATTTCGGCGACCCTGACTCACCTTATCTCAGGCCATGTTCCTACATGGAATGAAGTGCCCGAACATTACTTTACTTGACAGTGAAACGAAAACTTTTCTTTTCAGGTAAACTACGCTTTTTTCATGATATGGCAAAATTTTACCAAGAAAAGTTGTTCAGAATGATAAATTATGGCCCTATACAACATTTCAGGAAGATCTAATTACTTAGATTAAACCAAAATCTTTAATAAATACAATTTATTTCATTTAATTGCAAAAAAATTGCTGTTTAATCTTAGTAGGTGGGTCTTCCTTAATCTAAGTAGGTTGATCTTCCTGAAAATGTGTATAGAGCCATAATGCCTCATTCTGAACAACTTTTCTTAGTAAAATTTTGCCGTATCATGAACAAAAAGGGTAGTTGACTTGGAAAGAAAATAGTTTTCGCTTCACTGTTAAGGCCGACTTGTTTTTCAAAAACTGAAAATATTCTTAACATTCTCTACAAACCAAGCAGGAATTTTAATTTCTATAACATTTTCATGTAAAACTAAAAATAAAATTTAATTTCCTCTTGTAAACTCAATCCGGGGACATACTGTATATTCAAATCTACATTTGGTAAGCTACACAATTCCTTTAGTGTAACTGAAACATTACATTACTGTTTCTAATTAATTTAATTCGAAAAATTAAAATTTTGTTACTTTATATACTTATACAGAAACTAATTGCGTACGGAAGTTAGTAAATGTATTTCTCATTTCCTTTTCTTCCAATCCTCTGATTGTGACCCAGGTATAGTAATAGGTAGTTGGTTTGGTATGTTTATTATCACAAGGTTCTTAAAAAGTTGTCAGCCTTAATCGTACATCTCTACTGTTGGAACATCACCCTTTCTTCTGTGAGGAGGCATTACACATTAAATCCCCATGGTTGCCAAAGCCCGATTGGTTAATTGTGGTGGAATCTATACTAGAATTTAATGTCCAGTGAGGCCTGGGAATGGAAACCAGAATTTCTGTTCTGGTATCAGAAGCTTTTGTACCGCCGAAGCACAGGTAACACGATCATTTTGTTGCTTCAAATTGGTTTGTCAAACTCGTTCATTGACGTCAAAGAACAATGTTTGATCTACTTTATCATAGTAGGTGGTCACAGCATCAAACTTGCCATATGCATATGTTTTTTTTTAAATTTAAAATCTCGGCGTCTGTGAAGTTCTGTAAACTTGACAGGTGAGTTATTTACTGCTGGAGTTTGTCTCTTACACGAACTGTACAACCATATATTGCTGCCCGTACTCGTGCAGTACTCGAACAGGGTGGTTAGTTTTTCAGCATCCTCCAACTAGTCCCGTCCTTGCTTCTAACGGTAATCACCTGTTTCTCAACGTAAAAAAATGTTTGAGGGGACAGAGCCTAAGAAAGGATGAGGGGATAAAAGATGCTGTACGGGAGTGGCAGAATGACTTAGTGGTGAATTTATGCGATAAAGAAATGCAAAAAATGGTGGCAAGATACTACAAATGTTTGAATATGGCGACTATGTAGAAACGCATTGTGCATTAAACATATTTTAAAAAAAATCTTGTACACTTTCTGGACCTAACTGGTATTATTTTTTTGTTCCTACTTTTTGCTTTTTTAATTTTTTTTATTAACATACAATCTTTTGGGCCTATCAAAAACAATATTGAGGATCTCAATTTAAGTGACAAGGCTGTTCGTGAATATTACGTTGTGCAGTTCGTTCTTTAATTTCACGAGGATTTTTTTTTATTTCTTAAATAATTGCAAAGCCATACAATTTATATTTGGTTCAGTACAGCTCACCAATTCAGCAATAAACCATTACTTTCCTACATGTATTAACTTGCAATAACCTGCACCGGCAAGTAATTGTTTTCCTTCGATTTTTCGTCTCCTCGACTTTTATGTCCTCGTAGCCATTCTCTATGGATTATTCAATGCTGTGCTTGCATTATCTGGGGCAATTTTAAAAATGAGCGCTTTGTGTTTGGCCTGCATGGTTTTGTAGTGTTGCCCGATCATTTTTCCTTTAAACGAGCACAATATATACTCATATTTATCTTGCGAATCGTAATAATAATTCTTATCTGGTTCTATACATTTTTTAGTACTCTCATTATCGTCCTGTAGCATTGGTTCATCTGTTGCCTCTCTTAAATCAGACACATACAATTGATTCGCATCTATTGAATGCATGGATGTGGTTGTATTGGCATGTAACTTGTTCTTGGGGATCTTTTTTGTTACACTTGATGTCCAATTCTCGTCTATTTTCGTCACTGTCTCGCTTTTTTGCCTACGACCTCTTTCTGAATGAAATCTGTCTGCGGCTGTTCTTGCTTGGAAGGTTTTTCTTTTGGTTCAGGCACAGGCGGGAAGAGTTCTTCGTCAGTGTCTTCTCTATAGTTGGGTTTTGATTTTAAATTTCTTTTGGAAACAATTCGTTTGTTAGATGACAAACTATTAGAGTTCGATGTTGTGCATTTGGTATCTACAAAACCTTTTTTTCTATTTATTTGTCTTGTTGTTTCCCTTAATTTGGTCGTCCCTAAGGACGTGTTCTGAAACAAAAAATTCCTTTTACTTCGATGCTGCAAGTTTTGACAAATCTGCTTTTTCAATTACTGCTGCTACTTTAGGATTACCTGATCTCGCCCGCCGCTTTGTAGAGTTTAAGACGAAAGTAGCTTCTTCATGATGAGATGAAGTGTGTCTGTTTCTGAAGTTGCTAGCAGAAACGGAATTAGTTTCAACAGTTTGAATTTGCAGTGGAGCAGCTGGAGGTTCTTGAATATTACTTTGTGCAATTCTTTCTTTGGTTTCACGAGCTTGGATTCTAAGATTCCGGCTTAGGTGACCTGGCTGTTCATGAATATTACATTATGCAGTTTTTTCTTTGATTTCAAGAGCTTGGATTCGAAGATCCCGACTGAAGTGACCTTGCTGACTTTGAATATTGCTTTGTGCAGTAGAAGAAAAACGGGATATATAAGACGAAATAGAACTACTAAGGTGAGAAGATTTTCAAAGAATAATAAAACAAGAAAAGAACAATAAAAGTCCAAGAATAGATAATATACCCTTGGAATTAATAAAATACGGAAATGAAGTTATGGGAAAGAGAATTTACAAATGAGTAAAACATGCATGGAGAAGAAAAGAAACTCCAAAAGAATCGGATACAGCTGTGATATGCCCGATATTCATAAAAGGAAACAAGGAACAAATAGAAAACCACAGGCCAAATGTTTTCTAAATACTACGTTCAAAATAGCATCATAATTAATTGCAGAGTTAGGCTGTTCTGCCTGTAAAAATAATTGTCTTTAACGATTCAGTTGTATTTTTGTATATACTAAGACATAACAAGTTATGATAATTAATTAATGATAAAGAAAAATACAGAGATCCTTTATACTAAGGTAAAGATAAGTTGGTAATAATTTTTGCTGATAATAATTAACGCCCGTGGACCATACAGAATGGCATGATATCTCATAAGTTGTGTTTTAAGAACTTGGTGGAACAAGTCTTAACGATACTATTTACATAGGCTGCCTCGGCGAATGGTATTCTTTTGCAGCCACTGGATTTTGCTAGTGATTTCTCAATAAAATTCTTTTCTACGAAGTCGTCATACCTCTTGGCAATTTTATTAGAATGTTATATTTGTCCTTCAAATCTCCTACCGCGATTATTTCGTTGTTTGCTTTAATAATTGTTTACGTAAATTATTTATCCATGTCCTTCCATGTCCTTCATCTTTTAAGCTATTAATGATGATCTTTTACGGAAGGATATCTATTCCCATAGGCAGCGAAATATTCTGACCAACGTCTTGTTTTTAGTTGCATGAACAATCGAACATACTGTTAATAAATACAACTTTTCTGAGTAACCACTTTATTTTCAACTTATCATTTGCATGTCAGTGGTTGAACTGACCACCGAAGATTTTAAAATGACGCACCAGCAACCCTCCGAAAATGAGCGAGTGCGCCCGAAATACAAAACTGGCAACGAAAATACACAAACTTAATATTATACAAAGAAATAGAAATATGTTACATTAACTAGTCTAAACATACCCCCCACCTTGAAGAACTAAACTTCAAAACGCTGTACAGTTACAATAATGATTAATCAATCATACATATATACAAAAATCGAGAATCTTTAATAACACAACATAGAATAAAGTCTTTAAAAATCAGTTAATTGTCATTAATGGGTAACACACACAGTTTAGCTACCGCACGTTTTTGTACGCCACCAACACTTTTCACAGTTACCACTCGGATTATGCCATCAGAGCCGGGATGCACCTCCACAATTCTGCCAAGGTGCCATTTCAGGGGAGGCACAATGTCCTCGCGAATGACGACCATTGCGTTGGTCGTAATTAAATTTGCGCTGTTGGATCGCCATTTAGTTCGCACTTGTAGTTGGCTAATATACTCCTTGGACCACCTAGCCCAAAAGTGCTGAGCTATCTGCTGCACCCTCTGAAAGTGAGATAGTCTTGCTGGCTTAGTGTCAACAACATCTTGATCTGGAACGCTGAATAAGCTTCTCCCTATTAGAAAGTGAGCTGGAGTGAGAGGATTTAGGTCAGAAGGGTCATTTGACAATGGGGAGAGAGGTCTAGAATTTACCACTGCTTCAATTTGAATTAAAACTGTATTTAATTCTTCATATGTTAGTAATGCAGTACCAATAACGCGTTTCAAGTGATATTTTATTGTTTTTACACCTGCTTCCCAGAGACCTCCGAAATGCGGAGAGCGTGGTGGTATAAAGGACCAGGAAATACCCTCTGAGGCTATTGCATTATCAAAATCCTTACTAGTGCATTCAGAATTTAAATCTCTTAAAAATGATTTTAAACAAGCATTTGCTCCAACGAAATTGCTGCCATTATCAGAATATATTTTAGAAGGCTTACCCCTCCTTCCAACAAATCGTCTTAAGGTAGCTAAGAAGGCTTCTGTGGTAAGTTCCGATACAACTTCCACATGAATTGCCTTTGTCGAAAACCAAATGAAAATGCATATATATGTTTTGATCGTCTTGCAACCTCGCCCCTTGCGGTCTTTCGTTAAAATAGGGCCACAATAATCTACGCCACATGTTTGAAAGGGAAAGGCAGCTGTTACTCGCTCTTTAGGCAAAGATCCCATTAAATATTTAGCACGATTGGGATTTGCACGAAAACATCTTACGCAGTTATGAACAATTTTTCGCACTAAGTTGCGTCCCGAAATTGGCCAATATGTGTCCCTAAGAACTGACAAAAGTAATTGCGGACCCGAATGTAGCGTACGTTCGTGCAGGTCTTGCGCAATTAGCAATGTAAGCCGATGCTTGGACGGGAGAATAATGGGGTGTTTCTTATTTTCAGAAAAATTGGAATTTTGTAATCTACCGCCTACCCGCAAAATTCCTCTTTCATCAAGGAAAGGATGTAGGGCGAGTAAATTACCTTTGGAATTAATATCCCGTAATTTCGACAGTTCCTTGATTTCTTGCTTAAATTCGTCGTGCTGGGCAATTTTTATCAGAATTTCCAAAGCATGGTTTAATTCGGTCACTGTAAGGCAACCGATGGTTCTATCACGTTTTAGATGTAATGAATTGTTTTTAAATCTCACACAATATGCTATACATCGCTGCAACCGCCTTAGAGAAGAAAAACGCGCAAATAAATCGTTTTCAATTCGTGCCATTAATTCAATTGTAGTTGCAACGCGGCATTCAGACAAATACTCAGTGGAAGTCTGATAATTTTCAATTGCCCTACCGGGCCAGCAGCTAGGTAACTGCCTTAGCCAATTTGGGCCGTGCCACCAAAGTTTTGAGCCAATTAATTTATTTGGTCTAATACCGCGTGATAGGAGGTCAGCAGGATTGTCACCAGAGCTAATATGCCGCCAGTCAGACTGGCCTACCAAATTTTGGATTTCCGAAACCCGATTGGCCACAAAGGTTTTTAGGGTATTTGGAGCAGACTTAATCCATGCTAGCGTAACTGTCGAATCGCACCAATACACCGTATCGTCAAACTGCATTTTTATGGCTGCCTTGAACTTATCAACAAGCCTAGCAAGTAAAAGAGCTCCGCACAGTTCTAAGCGCGGTATGAAAATGGTTTTTAACGGTGCTACTCTAGATTTAGCACAAGCTAATTTAACATGTACATTTCCTAACGCGTCCATACTCCGAACGTAAATACAAGCGCCATAAGCGACCTCAGACGCATCTGAAAAACAATGAATCTCAATGCTCGTTGCGTCGTGGATGATTACTTGACGCGGTATCTCTATTTGCTGCAAAGCTTTTAGTTCATCTTGAAACTGTAGCCACTGAGAATGCAAATCCATAGGAACAGATTCGTCCCATGATAAATTATATTGCCATAATTTTTGCAGCAAGATTTTTGGTATTATGACAGCAGGACCTAGGAGCCCTAAAGGATCAAATATTTTAGCTGTAGCGGATAAAATATACCTTTTGGTCACGGAAGTTTGCAATTCATTTGCCTTGATGCTATAATTTAGTGTGTCTGATTGCGGTAGCCATAATAAGCCTAAAGTTTTTGTGTTTTGATCGGGACACAACTTCAGGGCGCTAGAATCTCCAGCATTGGAGGCAGGTATATCATGTAAAACTGAAGGTTCGTTTGATATCCATTTTCTGAGATCGAAACAACCACGTTGGAGTATCAAAATGATTTCATTTCGAATAGCAATTGTTTCTTCGATGGAATCTGCACCCGTAAGCAGATCATCGACATAGAAATCATTTAAAATTATGTTAGATGCACGAGGAAATTCGCTTATGCTTTTATGCCCTAACTCTTGAAGACACCTAATTGCCAAGAATGAAGCCGCGGCAGTGCCGTACGTAACCGTGTTCAAACAGTAGTCCGCCAATGGGTCAGTAGGGCTTGATCGCCATACAATGCGTTGCAAGTCTCTTTGTTTGGGCTGAATAAACACTTGCCTGTACATTTTTGCTATGTCAGCCGATAGAGCATATCTATATTTGCGAAATCTGATTAAAATGGAAAAAAGGTCATCCTGAATGACCGGACCTACAGCTTGAAGATCGTTCAAAGAGATGCCTGTGGTTGAGTTCGCGGACCCATTAAACACGACCCTTAACTGGGTTGTTAGGCTTTCTTCTTTTATCACGCCATGATGGGGCAAGTAATACGAAACGACACTATTTTCTACATTTTCTATCTTGCTCATGTGACCCATCATCTCGTATCCACTCATGAATTTGACATATAATTCCTTAAGTTTAGGATTTCTCTCCAACTTTCGTTCAAGGGCGTAAAATCTCTTAACAGCTAGTAATTTTGAATCGCCTAATTTATTCGGTGTTTCCTTTAGCGGAATGGAGACATAGAATCTACCATTCTCGTCGCGAGCAGTAGTGCTGGTGAAATTCTTTTCACAAAAACGCTCTTCGCTTGAAAGCGCCTTGGTTACGCAACATTTCTCTAGTTCCCAGAATTTTGCTAATTGTGCTTGCACATCTAGACTACTACTTGCTATATTTAAATTGCAATAAACATTGTTACGATTATTAGGCTGACAATTTAAAGGACCGGCTAATATCCATCCTAGCCTCGTTTTTTGCAACGTTATCCGATTTCCACCTAGCTTAATTTGTCCCACACAGATTAATTGCCAAAAGATCTCGGCACCTATCAGAATTTCAATTTCACTTGATATATTAAATGTATTGTCAGCTAATTTAATATTCGGCGGAATTTGCAATGAGGCTGAGTCGAACGAGTAGCTTGGAATATTTCCAGTTATTTTTGGGACTACTATACAAGAGATGGTGGTTTTAAAATTGCCATAGCTTGAGTGCATACTGAGTTCCGCTTTGTGTCGAATTTGGGTGGACAACTGGTTTATACCCGTTACCGCTAAATCAATATTAGTTTTTTGTAAACCTAATCGCTCACACAAATTTTCAGTTATAATATTTGACTGGCTACCCGAATCTAATAATGCACGACAATTATAAAGAGAGCCAGATTTGCACTCAACACGAATGATCGCCGTTGATAGTAACACTTGCTGCTCGTAGCCATTCATAATATGACTTGTCATCGACGAAACTGCATTAGATTCTTCCTGACTTATCTGCGCTGTTTGCGAATGACTGGAGCTTGACGCTTCTACACTATTTTGAATGACTCCGGAGGGAAAACTTTGATTTTCTGAATTTTGAGTATTTAAATGTAGGAGTGTATGGTGCTTTTTCCTACAATATCTGCAGCTTGATGCCCTACAAAAATTACTGGAATGGAAGCCCTTTAAGCAGTTAAAACAAAGTCTTTTGTTTTTTGCCTCTTGTATTCGAGACGCTATCGGAAGTGCTTTAAACTGTTCGCAATTATAAATGCTGTGCGAGTCTTTGCAAATGACGCATTTAGGCTGCTTAACTGCATTTTCATTAGTGGCCAAAAATGAACTTGCTGTAGAATTGTTAAATTTGGTTTTAAATTTGTTAACTTTCAGTTCACTGGCCTGAGTAACATTAAGAGTTTCTAACAGTTCGCATTTCGACTTCAGAAACGTTTTTAAATGCTCCATAGTTGGAAAATCACCTTCAATTTTCTGAGCCTCCCATTCACGTTTAGTGGCGGAATCAAATTTAGCACTAATTAAATAAATCAATATGGTATCCCACGCTTCTACTGGTTGACCTAACACCTTTAATGCCCTTAAATGTTTAGAAATATTGTCAAGGAGCTGCCGTAACAAAATATGGGATTCCTTTGCTATAGATGGTAAATTAAACAATAGCTTAATATGGTTATTTACAATTAGCCGCTTATTGTCGTACCTTTCAAGCAATAAATTCCACGCAATGGGATAGTTAATATCGCACACTTGTAAGGATTGAATTATTTCGCTTGCCTTTCCCTTCACGGAGCCCTTTAAGTATAGAAATTTTTGAACATTTGTAATAGTTTCGTTATCATGTATTAATGATTTGTATAAATCTCTATACTCTAACCAATGCCCGATATCGCCTTCAAATTCAGGCAAATTTACTGTTGGAAGACGAACTTGATTTATAATGCCGGAATGGTCGAGGTTGCTACGATTTGAATTATTTGTTTGTTGCTGCAAGGGGGTGCTTTGACTGTGTTGCTTTAGAAATGTTTGTGCCAAAGATAAATTTGTGTAATACAAACATTCAAAGCTTTCTCTTTCATCTGAACTAGCAACAACTTCTTCAGACTGAAGCGATTCAATTTCATCTTGCACTATATTAAAATCGGCTATAATGGGTTTTATTCCCGAAATTCTCATTTCTAATTGGGAAAGAAATGCTTCATCTGGATTCGTACTGCTAAGGGTTGAATTAATATAAGTTTGAAACCTCGTGAGTTGGGCTTTAATAACACCACGTTTTCGTATTAAGTTCGCTAAATCTTCCATAATTTCAAAGTAATTGCAGCAATGGTAATGAGGAATAAAGAAAAGTAGGATAAATACGATAAGGAAGCTCACTTACTTCTTAGCCTCTTTGTTCTCAGCGCAGGGTTGCTACCTGCGGGCGGGCTTCTTTGTTGTCGATTTGCACCCGGAAGCTGATTCACGCTGCTAACTGCAAGTACAGGCTGGTGCCAGATGCTCCAAGATGCTGCTTGCTGGGCACAAAGGGATGCTAACTGGACGTTGACCCAAGGGCTATGGACAAAGGAATGATGCTCCGGCGTCGCCTTTTGATTACGTATTCATTTAATACTACTTGGGGATGAATCGCTGATGCTTCCACGTAGTCGCTCGAAAGATGAATTTAGAAATCGACGCGCTGGTATTCGTACAGGCCACGGATTTCAAACACTTGGCGAATTTGGTTTATCGACGGTAAATTTAATTAATTGGTTACCGGATAAACTCTTACACACACACTACACATAGCTCTTATTAATTCGACTGCGAAGGACCAAAATATGTTAATAAATACAACTTTTCTGAGTAACCACTTTATTTTCAACTTATCATTTGCGTGTCAGTGGTTGAACTGACCACCGAAGATTTTAAAATGACGCACCAGCAACCCTCCGAAAATGAGCGAGTGCGCCCGAAATACAAAACTGGCAACGAAAATACACAAACTTAATATTATACAAAGAAATAGAAATATGTTACATTAACTAGTCTAAACACATACCGTTAGGTAAACCACAATGGTTGGACAATAAATTTCTCTGATTACTCTCCATATTCTTACAAATGCACCCCAACTTCCTTCTAACATGGTTTATTCTCACCATGCTCCTCCTCCAAGGAAATAGAAACTTTGTAGTTCAACCTTTTCATTTTCAAGATTGTTGTGTGCATGTTTGTCGGTTCGTGTTCAGGCTTGTGCCCTCTCCTGCTTTTCTTTACAGGAGTATCTTCTGCTTGCTCTAAGAAAATATCAGGACTATCGTCATGTTCCTCTTGTACTATACCTTTCCTGCATTCTGCAATTTCAATGTAATCAAGCAATTTGTTTACTACGACACTGGGAGACTTTCTACAATTTCACTATTGGTCTCAGCAATTTCTGGCATTAGTAGTTGCTTATGTACAATAGGTACTAGTGGTTTTCGTATCATAATGCTGTCCTTATTATGGACCTCGACAAGAAGAAAAGTAATCTTCTGTAAATGTGAAATACAATTCTTTGTTTTTAAGGCACCCGAAGAATGTTATCAAGTGCCCCATTTTAGAATCAATACATTTTCCAACTTTTGAAGTAATTTCCAGTGATAATTTTGCAAGTTCCACTCGAACACTCTTTCATTTGTCAGGATTGTATTCCTCCTGTTTCAGCTCAACTTTCAAAGAATTTAGTAAAGAAGGCTTCTTTGGATATCCTTTTTATTTGTACTTGCACTCTTGTACATTTTTCTTCTATCCATAATTTCAGCAACAAGTTTATTGGTTTTACTGCAAGGAACTTTGTACTGTCTGACATTGCAAAGAACAAAACTGGGCGTATTAACAATGCTGGTGGACGCTACAAAACACCTTCAAGTAAAGGGCAGGTTTTCTTCTATAAATGTTTTGCGTATATTCGAAACATTTTCCTTGTAATCCTTTGGTTGCTTGCTATTCATGCCGACCATCAAGTCTTTTATTTGCGGAGCTTGAGATTTTATCAGCATCTTTCCTTTTTTGGTAAGCATTTTAGGTTTGTAAAACTATTCTCGCGTTTCTCATCCTCTTGAGCAAATTCCGGAAGCTTTGTCTATATATGTCTTCGTAATTGTTTGCTCCTCTTCCAATTTCGGTGTTTCCTAACTACTATTTTGCTCAGCGTTCTCAGTTCGGTACTTATCTAAGGGGTCGCTGACAAATGTTGACTTTCCTATGAAACTGTTATTTTCATTTTCTTTAAGAAAGGAATTCGGCTTTGCAACCGGTAATTTCTTATCTGATTTGGCTGCTGTGGCACTTTCGAATACAAAGCGGTGAAACGCTTTTATAGCTTTCGTAGTTGGGTTATTAGTGTTATGTTTAATGTGAGCGATTTGACCTAAATTTTTAAGTGCGTTTTTTTCAGTGCACTCTTCAGAAATGTAAATGTTATGAACTCGCAGAAAGAATTAACCCGCGCAGGGTTACAAATAGAGCGAACTCACTCAGTTCACTCGCACTACTTACTGTATCGCCGCAGCAGATAGGCAACCCAAAGTCCGCATCCTAGCTAACGACCGTCTGTCGAACGCTTACGTAGTGGGGGGACCTGCTTTAATCTTGAATTTCTTTCAAAGCCGCATTTTACGTTTTCTCGGTACTTTTCATTATATTCACCGCAGTTGTATTTACTACATGTGTTGATTTTAGGGTGACTAAATAACAAGTTGAATACACTGGAAAATATAGTTGAATACGAAGTCTTTTTTATCTTAAATTTGTCAGGCTTATTTTCAATTTTCTAAATATAGTCTGTACATAATGGATATGTTTAGTTGAGGTGCTAAATACTTCTTATAAGGGTTGCTATTGCGGGAGTAGTGGGAGGACTAAGCTGAAAATTGTCCGATGTGGTCTTTGATGTATTCTACTACTTCGTCAGTTATTTATGGGGCCTGTTCAAGAGAAGTCAGTGTCAGTCAGATGATAATGCTGGCGAGTTTTTCTGTAACTTATTTTGAATTGTTTCTATTTTTTGCTTATTTGAAAAAGCGCACAAAAACCGTAGGCAAGAGATTTGTGTATTTTTACAATTTAACTGTTCGCTTATTAGACCTTTTTTGTCTTCCCTAAGCTTTTTTACCGTTCCCCCTGGAACCGCTTTTCGCATTCCATCAACGGGGTGCAGGCGTCACTTAATCTATCATGCCTTCAACTCGGTGAAAACTGGAGTGCCCCGACCGGGAGTCGAACTCTCTACCGAGCGCTCGAGTTTCTACTCTGACCTCGACTGCGAGCGGCGGGACCACTCCCCCATTGAGGCCCCACATCGCTTAGTAGATCAGCCTACAATACCTTTAAATAGTAGGACATTTTTAGAGTTTATATCGAGCTGATAAAATTTATTAAAAATAGAATGTCGTATTTCAATGTTAAATTTTGTACTACATTCCAATCCACATTTTTCATTGCATAAATTATCAAAGCATACGTTTTTCAGCAATCTTATGTCCTTTTTGAGATAGGTACTTCTTTCCTCGTGCTCTGTTAGCTGCAGATTCAAGTCTTTTCCAAGTTTCTGGTTATGTACTGTTTGAGGCTTTCGCGGTTACTCGAATTATTCTCCTTAGCATAGAATTTCGGCTTAGACCGATGCTGGGTGTTCATATACAAATACTACGCGGTCTAAGCCGAAATTCTATGCTAAGGAGAATAAAGTTTCTGGTTGTTGAATTCTTTTTTTAGAAATTTTTGGTTTATCTGGAAACAGTTTTAATTTTCTTTTAACTTTAGTTTTTTCGGCCTCAACTTCTAACTGCGTATTATTGTCGTTTTTACTTGTATCTGGTTTTTCTAATGTAGATACTGCAATTTTGCTGGTTACGCCTTTTGAATATTTTCAGTTGTTTCCTCATTTTCAGAATTTTCGCTTGTACTCAGAGCACTTTCATCACTTTCATTACCTGAAGGAAAGTACTCGTCTCTGGACTCTCCGTCATAAGGATCTCTAGAATCTGAAATACAGTGAAATATTTAAATTAGATAAATGAAAGTGTCTTTTTGTTAAAAATTACCTTAATCTGATCGATCTTCGACACTTGCATTTTTCAAGCTTAGTTTTTTGGTTGATCCTGATGGCACAGAGTAAAAAATAAGTATTAGATGTATTTTCACACAATATCTTTATTGAATAACAGCTGAAATCCTAGAGTTGTTTTTTTCCGACAATTGTTGACTCAAAGTTTCGATATCATTGTCCACTAACATAGAGTACAATATCAAAAATTTAATTTAATTTAGGTATTTTTATTTTGTATTTTTTTATTAAACAAAATGCTTTCATAAATCAGATGTAAGTGCAACAATAGTATCCTTAACTACCAAAGCACACAGCCCCCAATAAGCAAGGAATAATAAGTATCTACTAATAATTTAGTGTTAATTACGTTTACATTCCATTATTATCTATGTATTGAACTGTAACTCTTTTTTCAGAATCTTCTATAGCCTTTTTAACCATCAATTTTCCACGAGAAAGCATTTTTCTGCGTTTCTTAATACTATCATCTCATAATTCGACCATCAACTTTTATAGTACCAAATCGCTGCTAGTGCAGTGGATAAAAGAGTTAAGTGGAGCTCATATAGAATTTGAACGTGAATAAATGGGTTATGCGATTTTAACTCCTTTATCCACTAGATTTTGTTAATATAGTGTAACATAACCATTTTATCAACTAAAAGTATCTTAAAATATAACAGAATTTGCTCGTTTGAAAAGTTTAAAAGCTTCCTTTGCACTTAACCCATTCATTCAGTACAAAAAACGCACAATTTAAAAATTGTTACTGATCCCCTTTATCCACTCGCCCCTTCAATTGCCACAGTACAATTAATTTCACAAGTGAGTATGTACACTTCAATATTGATATTCTAACCTTAATTCAGGTTCGATTCGAAAACAAGAAATCAACAAATAATCTAACCTAAAATTAGGGTTAAAAAGAAACATACTTTCGCGTTAAAAAAGTGGCAGAATCCCAAACAAAGATGATGTCTTCATCGTCCTGATTATCTCTAAAACTCACATTTAAAATTGTGTCGGTTAATATTAGTTAGGTTGGGTAGCATTGATTTATCGCTGCTTTTTGGAATGATGTCATTAACGCCTATATATGCTATGGAATCTGGCGTATACGTATCTGCTGTCTCTGGTGCGTTATATACAAGGTCCAGTAGCTGGTTGTTACTGAAAGGATTTTTAATCACTCCTCTATTACTGTAACTGCAATTCACAATTGCAGTCAATGCAGTTCTAGAGATATATCAAATTTACATCTCTTCAACAGCCCTTGATACACTACTCCTGGGAATAGACCTTCCATGCTTTTTTCATTAGCTCCGTTTTGTGCTATATGGTGCCGCGCTTTCCCAACTGATCTTTAAATGTCGTCGAGTCAACGTCTTTTTGGTCTTGCGATGCTTCTTTTGTCTAGCTCGGGTCTCCACTGTGCAATATATTTGGTCCATCCACAGTTTCCCTGGCGTGCGATATGGCCGATCTATGAGTCTTCAGATATCTAGTCCGCTATTCATGTTGGTGTCTCTCGTCCCCTTTTAATAATGGTCTGCCTATTAGTTTTTTTCGCAATGCAGATAATAACAAGGTTTGTAGAAACGCGTCTGCTTGTCTATTTGCAAAGAAATGCTTTATGATAACTTCGGCGACTCTCGCGTATTTTGATAGTTTGTACGAAGTGCCATCAAGTTCTGGTACCATCTTGAAATACTCTAAATGGAATACTTGTTCCATATTTCCTTCCTACTTCTTCAATATTTACGTTTTCGAAAACGTCGGGAACCTCTTCGTTTTGTTAACGTCGTCTACGTTTTACTAATATGCAATACCTTCGTACCTACTACTTGTATATACTCGCATAGAAATCTTATAGTTTTAGAAATGCTTCGATTGCAGTTGCTGGAGTTATAATTTTGATTATTCCTATAATATGAACTGTATGATGACTGTCAATGGTATGGACGTATATATCACTATTATCAGCGGCAAAAGCGCTCTTGTTTCTGATGGTAAATTATGACGGTGGGGACGGTGAACTGCTGTCATTATATGATGCAGATAGACCCAAATTTGACAAAATACGTCTTGATTAAAATTTTCTATTGAAAAATATAGATAAATATAGGTAGTTGTCATCGAGATATAAACGATCTTCGACGGACTGCTGCCATAATAGCATGGCTAAAAGTGATGCCTTTAAATTTCAATTGCTTTTATTTACTGTTCCTATTTCTGAATATGGTTTCTTCCAGGAACTAAGTTAAACTATTTGGATTTTTATCAATGATATCTACAAACATTTTATTAGTACGAGAATAATAACCTTTATTAACGACTAAAGTCCGAGCACTTCATTCCATGGAGGAATATGCCTAAGACAAGGCGAGTCAGGGTCACCGAAATATCTCTTTCCGAAACCCAGTCAACCTGGCACACGTTAACGACGTACTGGGTGATGTGGTCAGCTTCGACGACTGCCTTACTTTCCCTACTTCCACAACTGTGGTTTCGATACTCAATTTTTAAAGCGACTGGGTGGACCTCCCGCCAGTTGCCAGATGTCTGGATTGAACCCCTTACCGTGGCACCACCGCTCGGCCACGCTGGTATTAACGGGTACTAACCGAAAATATCTTCACGAATAATAGCTGCAGCTGCTTCTAAAATTCTGAGACGTTTTTCGTTTTTACTTGATTTTCAATTCTCGTAACACACTTTACATAAAACATTACATTGCACATCTGTGAGGTAAATTATTGCTGAACTTCTACTTTTGGTTGTTACTATTACGATTGTTCTCTATTCCATACCTCTGTACAAGTTTATTTTTGATGATTTTTGCATCAGGAATAAAATACTTGGATATACCATTCAATTATATTAAAGTGAACTGACAGTCGTCATTTTCATCAATATAGGAAAATATATCTTTTGTAGTTAATATAACAGAGTTATCTTCTGGGCGCTCAACCTTATCTCCTGTACTGGGTTTGAGAAAAGAGAGGTAGCAATCGTGTTATGTGGCCTCAGCGGCAGCCAAGTATGGTCATAAATAACCCGACTTTTAGCAGCCTTTGCAACGTTATCACTACGTTTATCAGCAGCTGCAATTACAAAATCTTTAAAAGAAAGAGTCAAAACGTGTTTATTTTTCGAAGACTCTCTTTACTTTTTCTCTTCTCTTTATTCTCACTAGCTTCTTCACCACAAAACGTACAGAGCTATTTAAAATCAAAAACTGATTCACTTGAACGCATTCTACTACACGGGTCCACCGCGAGCAATTCATACTCGTAGATGTATTGACACCTTCATCTCGCTGCGTTTTTGATGCCATAATGCTACTCTTTCGAGTACAGTCTCTACGGTACTGCATATGACTTTTAATAGAATTGTCTTTATGCAAATATTCAATAGTCGAGGCTCTTAAAGTTTTTATTCCACGTTCAACAGCAACGGTTTTTCCTTCAGACAAATAAAGCACTCTTCTTTAATTTTTTACACAAATTTAGAATACGTTAAATCTCTATTTTAGCCTTTACACTATAATATTTTGTTCTGCAACATAGTTATGGAATTTTTTACAAAGTAATCATTTTCCATATTACGTCATAATAAGTGATTAAAAGCAAACTATATTAAAAAAGTTAAAAGGTGAAACCAAAAACATCTGTAATAATTGAGTGGAGAAATATGTATATTAAACGACAGTTGTTACACTGCAGACAGAAACCTAGTTACCGCACCTGTCGGAAACGGAAAATAAGCCAACAAGTTTAATTTGCTTATATTATTGCAGAAATCCATAAATCTGTTCGAGTAACAAATACTTTGCTGGTGCCGCTGACCGGGGTGGGAATGCTAAATAAGGAAACTGCAGGCTCATCTTACTGACCAGTTGGAGTAGACAATTCAATTTAGAGTTGTTGCAACAAAATCTGTAATTGATAGTTATGATATTTTTCTTATTACATTTGTTACATCAACAGTAACAACTTGATGAATTTCTTTATGAAAATTTAAATAAAGCTGTTTTAAACAATTTTAATAAACGACATTAAATTCAAGCATTTTTTTTCTCATCTTTAGTAGTATATTACTAAGGCACAATTCAGATTAGCATAATTTTATTTCCATAGAGAAATAGTTTTTATGATCGACTATCACCGAGTGCAAAAATTGTTTGCGTATGTTATATATAACTGGGGTATTGATGTTCAAATGTGATTGAAAATACTACTAAAATCAGGATGGAGTTCCACCTTCTCTGGTGTTGCTTCCGGCGCAATATTGAATAATCGATTTTGTCCAAGGGAAGTAGTTGTAGATGCTGAAATTAATTCCATAAAACATTACACCAATGATGTACAGTTAACAATTCTGACCAACCTGCTTGTGAAACTATCACTGCCTGAGAACGTGATGGTTGTTGACTGTTATCACACACAAAAATAGTGGGCATTGTTAATATATTGTGCTCAGTTAGCATTTTAAATGGTGTTTGTGAAACATTTACATTCACAAAAGGTTGATTACCAATAATATAGCAAGTCTTTGGGGGTTCTACTTGGAAATTCCTTGTTGCAATGCTCAAACATTTGGTTGCAACATTAACAGTCCACTTGTGTTTGTGAACATGTTATTTTGAACACTTGTTTCGGTTACAGACGTTTGTATGGGGCTACTGTAGGCTCTACTTGAGCCCGCTACTTCTACTGGATTATTTGGTGTATTGCTACTACTACAGTTGCTTTCTGCTTCCACTGGCTGGATTTCATATGTCAGTGCTGCAGAAATAATAGATTCCATTGCATCGTTGTTTTTTCTTCAATAGAATGGGACAGTTTACTTGGACTGGCATTTAATTTTTTAAACTACGAAAACGCTGATTCAGACGATTTGAATTAGAAATTGCATTGGGAGTTTTCTTTGGTGTGGAAGGAGGAATTGGCATATGTGGCACGTCTAATTTACAAAACAAATCGATTAAAATGAGCGCAACATTTTTTAATTCAATATTTTGGGGAAATATTATAACCTGATGAGGACACCCATAATAGATATTGGTACTGTTACTATTTCTTTCAGTCTTTTGTCGTTGGTCGTCGGGTTTTTTTGTTGTTTTTGGTTTAACAGTTCCTCAAAGTATTCTATCCACCTTTTTCAGTTTGACGTCTTGCCTGATAATCTGGATCTCTGCACAGACTAGTACTGGATTTAAAGGTGTTAACTTGTTTGTATGTTTTTGTAGCGTTGTTGTTCTTTGTCTTATGCAGCTTTCGTGTAGATTTTCTGATTTCCTTCTATGTGGCCTTTTTTAGAGCGAGTTGGTCTATCTATATTTATATGCGTTACATGCTTTAGTTCTTTCTTTAAATGCCTTAAATATTCTTCATCGAACCAATCGTTGCGCTTGGTTTTCTGTTGGTGTTCTATTGTGGTTTCTGCTGCTTTCTTTACTGCTCTTTTGAAGCTTTTACAAATATATTCTACTGTCCTATCATATTCGTTTTCCCTTATTCTTGATACTTGATGCTGGTCTAATATATCGGCTATTTTATCCTGATATAATTGCAGGATCTCATCTTCTTTTAGTGCTTCTAAATGATATTTTTCTGCAATTTTGCTTCGTATTGGTTTCCAGTTGCTGATACTGTTTCTGAAAATGGCTTTCAGTAGATAGTGATCGGAGGTTAGGTTGGCCCCTTTATAAGGTCTGACATTTAGGATACTTGATATGCTTTTTTCTATAGCAAGATGGTCGATTTGGTAAAAGGTTTTGCTATCTGGAGATGTTCAGATACTTTTGTGAAGGTCTCGATACGGAAAGTATGTCGAGCTTCTTGTCACACTTTTGCTTGATGCGAAGTCTATTAGCCGTCTTCCGTTATAATTGATTTTTTGGAGAGATTATGTTTTCCTATTGTTGAACTGTATTGTTCTTCTTTTCCAAGTTTGGCATTTAGATATCCAATCAAGATCTTTATGTCGTTTGTCGGAATCGCGTCATATGTTCTTTCTAGTGCTTGGTAAAATTCATCTTTGACGTACCCTTCTTTATCCTCCGTTTCTGTTTGAGCATTTATTACGTAGATGTTAAACAATTTCATTTTCAAGCGTAGTACGCAAACTCTTTCATTGATGGGTTTGAAATCAATAATTTCTTAGAGCACTATCTACTACAAAATTCTTCTTGTTCTTCTTGTTTCCCGCTGTACATGATAATATGCGTTTTGCTGTCAGTAACATATTTCTCCAACCACCTTCTTTCTTATATAGCAATGACTTGGAGTTTGTATTTTTCCAGAATTGGTAGTAGCTGTCTGATTGCTCCTGTGTTAAGAATTCGCACGTTATTACACATTATTACCGGTGTTGTTAAAGCAGGTTTAAATTCTCCTTTGCCATCACCCATAGATTCAAACCCAATTATTTCATCTCTATCGATGCTTAAGAATAAATTTGCTTTGATACTTACTTCATCCACACATAAGATACATAATTTATCAAATTTTTTAAAATTTTGAATTGTATTTTTGAGGGTTTGAAAGACTATGTTAGTTATTCCAGGACCAAGTTTAATTTCTTGGATACATTTTTGTAATGTCCTTACAGATGGAAGACAAAATGTTCCTTGTAAAATTCTGTATGACTTGCGTCCACTGAAATAGAATAGTAAAAAATAATTTTTGAAATCGTCTGAATATCGTCTTCCCTTAGAGAGTTTATTACCTACGTTCACTAATTTTAATGTTTATAAAATTGGGAAAATTTTCCGAGGAACAAAATTTATAAGTTAGTTTTTTGTAATCTTCGACAGTATTTTTTTCTAATAAGATGGCTGAATCTGAAAGTGACCCTGTGTGAGAACAAGTTTCATATAATTTTCTAGCTTTCTTTGTTAAATTGGAGTTTTGGTTTTTCAAATATTTCAACTTTCTCTTAAGCTTCTTTTTTTCTGGAAGTATTTGAAGACAAAACGGCTTCAGTTTATGTTTCGACAGGGGATAGGAGGCTTGAGTTGGGGTTTGGCAAAGTTTCTCCATTTTCTATTGATTTACCATGTTTTATTGGCGGCGACAATAAAATGTTTTGGATAGGGCTACGCTTCCATCTAAAACAAAATACAGGTAGGCAATTTTCCTTTGTTGATGGTGAATACCAAAAACGTTTTATACCTCTAAACTAACCTTGTGATGGTTGTTTTGCCGCACCTAAAGCCACAGATGAAGATGTGCGCTCCACGGCAGGAAATATACTCGGAACGGCATCTTTTTTCAATCTGTTGTGCGAAGCATTCGCAAACATTATATTTTCAAAGTGTATTCCACATACTCTTAAAGGACAGACTATGTAAATTAGGTTTTGACAACAAATTTTCCCTGTTACAAGCCATTGCTCAACTACTCGACCTGAAACAACATTTGTTTTTGACATACACATTCCATCTCTTATTGCAAAGCTCCTAATACAATGAAGACATAACACGAATCAAATCATTTACAAAAACTTACCTATTCTTGTCCATGGGAAATTAAAAAAAACTGCAGGTACTATTGTTTGAATTGTTTGTACATAGCTTAGCAGCATATCGATTCACTCCACGGCTTCCGCTATTTTCCATTTTCAATAGATAACAAAATCGCTACGCAATACGGAAATAACTTTCAATATCCCTGAATACAACCCTGGCACAAAGACCGACCCAGTCGAAACTACTCATCTAAGCGGACTGAGCTCTGTATCCCAAGACTGTGACTCATCTCCTGCGCGGGATGTTATACGCGAACTTAGCAGTTTGGGGCGAGTTACACTGCTGTGTAATCTTTATGCTGGGGCTCAAGCCTATTCGTCTGACACAGACGAGCAAGGGGAAACAAGATTGGAAACCGTTCGAGTACGCACTGCTCGATCCAGACGAACACTGCGCGCTGATTTAAATCTAGGTGCAGTAAATTACGATGCTAATTATAATTACAGTCTTTATCCATGTGTGGTTATGGAAATCTATATATATATATATATATATAAATATAAAGATGAATGTGTGTTTGTCCCGTATGCGTTCCTATACCATTCATTCATACAACAAAGACTGCCATGGAAAAACAAATATTTTTAACGTTTTTTATTTCATAGTAAAAAAAAACTTGGTTAAAAATAAAATTCTTTGATTTGGGAAATAAACATAAAATAAAATGTGAGAGATCAAAATTGTCCGAGGATCTTGAAATTTGGTATAGGGGCCTAGATGTTGATTCTAAACAAATTTTCTTGATAACTTTTTGTCGTAGTTGTGGTAGAAGGGAAAGTAAGGCAGTCGTCGAAGGCGTGATGCTAACCACATCACCCAGTACGCCGTTAACGTGTGCCAGATATTTCGGCGACCCTGACTCACCTTATCTCAGGCCATGTTCCTACTTGGAATGAAGTGCCCGAACATTACTTTACTTGACAGTGAAAGGAAAACTATTTTCTGTTCAGTTAAACTACCCTTGTTTTCATGATATGGCAAAATTTTACCAAGAAAAGTTGTTCAGAATGATAAATTATGGCCCTATACAAAATTACAGGAAGATCTAATTACTTAGATTAAACCAAAATCTTTAATCAATACAATTTATTTTATTTAATTTCAAAAAATTGCTGTTTAATCTGAGTAGGTGGGTCTTCCTTAATCTAAGTAGGTACATCTTACTTAAAATGGGTATAGAGCCATAATGCCTCATTCTGAACAACTTTTCTTAGTAAAATTTTGCCCTATCATGAACAAAAAGGGTAGTTGACCTGGAAAGAAAATAGTTTTCGCTTCACTGTTAAGGCCGACTTGTTTTCCAAAAACTGAAAATATTCTTAACATTTTCTACAAACCAAGCAGGAATTTTAATTCCTATAAAATTTTCATGTAAAACTAAAAATAAAATTTAATTTCCTCTTGTAAACTCAATCCGGGGACATACTGTATATTCAAATATACATTTGGTAAGCTACACAATTTCTTTAGTGTAACTGAAACATTATATTACTGTTTCTAATTAATTTAATTCCAACAACTAAAATTTTGTTACTTTATATACTTATACAGAAACTAATTGCGTACGGAAGTTAGTAAATGCACATCTCATTTCCTCTTCTTCCAATCCTCTGATTGTGACCCAGGTATAGTAATAGGTAGTTAGTTTGGTATGTTATTTTATTATCACAAGGTTCTTAAAAAGTTGTTAACCTTAATCGTACATCTCCACTGTTGGCACATCACCATTTTTTCTGTGAGGAGGCGTTACACATTAAATCCCCATGGTTGCCAAAGCCCGATTGGTTATTTGTGGTTGAGTCTATACTAGAATTTAATGTCCAGTGAGGCCTGGGAATGGAAACCAGAATTTCTGCTCTGGTATCAGAAGCTTTTGTACCGCCGAAGCACAGGTAACACGATCATTTTGTTGCTTCAAATTGGTTTGTCAAACTCGTTCATTGACGTCAAAGAACAATGTTTGATCTACTTTATCATAGTAGGTGGTCACAGCATCAAACTTGCCATATGCAACTGTTTGAATCAGCTGCTATTACTAAGATTATAGTCAGCGTTAATATGTATTCTAGGGTTACTTGTTTTGCTGGGTTTTTCTAAAATTGAAAATCTCGGCGTCTGTGAAGTTCAGTAAACTTAACACGTGAGTTATTTACTGCTGGAGTTTGTCTCTTACACGAACTGTACAACCATATATTGCTGCCCGTACACGTGCAGTACTCGAACTGGGTGGTTAGTTTTTCAGCATCCTCCAACTAGTCCCGTCCTTGCTTCTAACAGTTATCACCTGTTTCTCATCGTAAAAAATGTTTGAGGGGACAGAGCCTAAGGAAGGATGAGGGGATAAAAGATGCTGTACGGGAGTGGCAGAATGACTTAGCGGTGAATTTATGCGATGAAGAAATGCAAAAAATGGTGGCAAGATACGACAAATGTTTGAATATTGCGACTATGTAGAAACACATTGTGCAATAAACATATTTAAAAAAAAATCTTGTACACTTTCTGGAGCTAACTGGTATTATTTTCTTGTTCCTACTTTTTGCTTTTTTAATTTTTTTATTAACATACAATCTTTTGGGACCTATCAAAAACAACAGTGAATATGATTTAAGCAAAATTCCACCGATAGGTCGACCACCATATACGTGCAGATCAAAATCTAATAATTGCCAACAACGTAACAAAGGAAAAATAATATTCAAGAATAGCCAGGTGACTTCAGTCGGGATCCTCGAATCCAAGTTCGTGAAATCAATGAAGAAACTGCACAAAGTAATATTCATGAACAACCAGGTCACTTGTGTAATTAGATATGAAAAAATGTTTTATTTCATCTAAAAAAAGTATTGCACTCTTTGGGTACCACGTAGAGAACATTTTAGTGATTTCCTGACTTTACCAATTTCTGAACTGATATCGGACGACTAATAAACAGATTTTTTTTTGAGATTTGAAGCCCTTAAAGGCATACTTCAAAATTTAATACAAAATTAGAAACAAGACTTCTATTGGTAGAAAACATTGCCAATTTTATTTTCACATCCTTAAATAGTTTTAAGTAAAATGGCAAAGAATCTTCTCTAATATCTCAGTGAGGGTTGAAAATTGAATCTATGTTTATACAGATTTTTATTCTTATTTTTGGTCATAGGATTTGCCCTACCGTTTCTGACATATGACATTGTTACACCTTGTATAGACACCATAATACATTTTCCAGGACAAATTTTTATCTCTTAAATAATTGCAAAGCCATACAATTTATATTTGGTTCAGTATAGATCACCAATTCAGCAATAAACTTTTATGTCCTCGTAGCTATTCTCTATGGATTCTTCAACAGCTGTGCTTACATTATTTGGGGCAATTATAAAAATGAGCGCTTCGTGTTTGACATGCATGGTTTTGTAGTGTTGCACGATCATTTTTCCTTTAAACGAGCACAATTTACACTCATATTTACCTTGCGAAACGAAATACTAGTTCTTATCTGGTTCTATAAATTTTGTATCACCCCCACTGTCGTCCTGTGGCATTGGTTCATTTGTTGCCTCTCTTTAGTCGGACTCAGACAATTGATTCCCATCTATTGAAGGCAAGGAAGTGGTTGTATTGGAATGTAACTTGTTCTTGGGAATCTTTTTTTTTACACTTGATATCCAGTTCTGAATCTAATCCGTCTGCGGCTCTTTTTGCTTGTAAGGTTTTTCTTTTGGTTCAGACACAGACGGGAGGAGTTCTTCGTCAGTGTCTTCTCTATAGTTGGGTTTTGATTTTAAATTTCTTTTGGAAACAATTCGTTTGTTAGATGACAAACTATTAGAGTTTGAAGTTGTGCATTCAGTATCTACAAAACCCTTTCTTCTATTTATTTGTCCTGTCGTTGCTCTTAATTTCGTTGTCTCTAAGGGTTCGTGTTCTGAAACAAAAAATTCCTTTTACTTCGATGCTGCAAGTTTTGACAAATCTGATTTTTCAATTACTGCTGCTACTTTAGGATTACCTGATCTCGCTCGCCGCTTTGTAGAGTCTAAGACCAAAGTAGCTTCTTCATGATCAGATGAAGTGTGTCTGTTTCTGAAGTAGCTAGCAGAAACGGAATTAGTTTCAACTGCTAGTGCAGTAGATGAAGGAGTTAAGTGGAGCTCATATGACAATTTAAACGTGAATAAAGGGGTTAGGTTTTAACTCCCTTATCCACTAGATTTTGTTAATATAGTGTAACATAACCTTTTTATCAACTAAAATTATCGTAAAATATAACATAATTTGCTCGTTTGAGGAGTTTAAAAGCTTCCTTTGCACTTAACCCATTCATCCAGTACAAAAAACGCACAATTTAAAAATTGTCACCTAGCCCCTTTATCCACTCGCCCCTTCAATTGTCACAGTACCAATTAATTTCACAAGTGAGTATGTACACTTCAAAATTGTTATTCTAACCTTAGTTCAGGTTTGACTCGAAAACAACAAATCAACAAATAATCTAGCCTAAAATTAGGGTTAAAAAGAAACATACTTTCACTTTAAAAAAAGTGGCAGAATCCCAAACAAAGATGATGTCTTCATCGTCCTGGTTATCTCTAAAACTCAAATTTAAAAGTGTGTCGGTAATATTAGTTAGATTGGACAGCACTGCTTTATCGCTGCTTTTTGGAATGATTTCATTAACGCCTATATATTCTGGGGAATCTGGCGTATAAGTATCTGCTGTCTCTGGTGCGTTATATACAAGGTCCAGTAACTGGTTGTTACTGAAAGTATTTTTAATCACTCCTCTCTTACTGTAACTGCAATTCGCAATTGCAGTCAATGCAGTTCTAGAGATATATCAAATTTACATCTCTTCAACAGCCCTTGATACACTACTCCTGGGCATAGACCTCCCCATGTTGTTTTCATTAGCTCCGTTTTGTGCTATATGGTGCCGTGCTTTCAAAACTGATTTTTAAATGTCGTCGAGCCAACGTCTTTTTGGTCTTGCGATGCTTCGTTTATTTACTTGAGGTCTCCACTGTGCAATGTATTTGGTTCATCCACAGTTTTCCTGGCGTGCGACATGGCCGATCTATAAGTCTTCATATATCTAGTCCGTTTTTAATGCTATTCATGTAGGTGTCTCTCGTCCCCTTTTAATAATGGTCTGCCTATTAGTTTTTTTCGCAATGCAGATAATAACAAGGTTTGTAGAAACGCGTCTGCTTGTCTATTAGCAAAGAATATAGATAGGGGAAGAAGGACAGCCTATGGGTTATTAGCGTATTATTTAAAAGCTCCTCAGTTCTTGCCTGGCCCTCAAGCAGCCGCCGCCAGTACTAATGAACTTGTTCACGGCTACGGTAGGAGACGCATTTACAGATTCCTGTCGCATTTTTCCCAAGAACGCGTTTCAGCGTTGCCACATTGCAAGGAAGTTACAGAGTTATGATTGTAACAGCTATTTGTGTAAGAGCGAAATTGGCAATTTGATTTTGCGCTCAAAATATACACAAGATTTTATACAGAGTGGGGTCATTTTCGAGGTGCCCCCATTGGCATCTCGGAAACGTTAAGAGATACAACTTCGGTCAAATGGGGAAAAAGGTGCACATTTATGAGGCCAATTTATTGACGCTTCTGGTTTTCCGAAAAAAACGCATAGCCTACTTGTTATAATCGAAAAACTGAAACTGGTCGATTTTTTCAACCATGCATAACTTTTTTATTATTTTATATAATTTTAATTTTCAAAAAAGAGCTTGTAGGGAATTGTAGGCTCTACAGAATAGGCCTACATTAATCTTTTTCTGATTCGTAATTTTCGAGGTACAGCCCAAACTTACATTTTTTCACAAACTTTTAAAATATTTCATAAAACACTTTTTAATCTAGTGTGCCTTGCCTGTGTAAGTTGTAAAAACAAATGAATAGTGTGCTCTGGTTGCTATGTAACAAAACAAAAGGCAATTTGCAGTAAAAACTTTCTAAACATACTGCAATAAGAAATAATAAGCTACTAACTACTCAAAGTTTAATCATATGCTCAAAATTATAGTTCTTAGTGATTTTTATTTGATACTTTTTCCACAAATATTAAAGTTTGGCAAATGTTTTACGTTTTATGAAAATAGGTTTTTCGGTCAGTTCTATCGTAAATAAGTTAATAGTCAATAGGTCGTTACCTACTTTCGATTAATTCTTCATTAGCATCATTCCTTACTGATGTGCTTTCCCGATAAGACGTGTCCCATGCCTTAGGCTAATTAACAGGACAGCTTATAAGAATTTCTTCTGGAAATTCACATTCAGTTGTGCTGAAGTTTGTCTTCAGTGTTGTCGTACTCTTTTGAAGGTTCCTTTTCCGAAATTGATCACTCGAACGCTTAATCTTAGTCATGGTTAATTCGTGCGTATATTTTGAATGTAAGCGAAATCGCAGAACCGACTGCGATTTAAGCTTTTTTAGTTTTCCTATAGAAAAAGAAAGGCGCGATTTGTGGTTGATTAATTGTGGCAATCCACAGCTCTTTACGTTATCTGAAGAACAATTACGTGAAAGAACTGTGTGTGCCATGCATTTTTCCGAAAAGCAGTTTATGAATTCAAGAAAAAATAGGCTGAGTCATAATGCTGTTTCCTTAAATTACAAAACTGCCATACAACCTGACCACGCAACATCGCCAGTGTCGCCCAAAGACCTCGCAAAAAAAAGAGATCATGCCAAGGGTCTATGGTAAACCGACGTCTTGTTCGGGCTCTTTTCATTTGGATGAAAATCATATTGCTTCGCCTATGCAATTAGATGCAGATACCATACCGGATTTGTCTATGATACAGGTTAGTTCCTTTAAAAATGCCCGTTCTATATACAGTGTGGTGATAACGTCCCGCACAAAATTCATTATTTTCTTATTTAATGTTTTTTGGGAAAACCCCGATACACGTCATTTTATTTTTTAAAAAGACTCAATTTTCCCCCTTATTTTGATAGATCTCCTCACCAGTTAAATGATGATGTAAAAAAATAGTGCCCCTCGTAGGTAACAACTGTTTTGAGAAAAATACACATGAAGTTCAAACAATTCAGAATTTATTTTTAATGAAAATAAGAGCTATGACAAAAACTACCTAATTTTGATTTTAAAACATTTACCACTGTTTCCCAAATGTGTCAAAGTCAACAATTTAACGTTTCTAAGGAAACAGATGTGGTGCGTTATTTTAATTTAAAAAAAATCTGAATTTTTTTAACTTTATGTGTATTTTTCTCAACAAATTTTTATGTGGGGTACTACTTTTTTATATCACCATTTAACTGGCTAGATCTATCAACATAAGGGGGGAAAATGGGATTTCCATTTGAAAAAATTAATTGTTTATTCTAATTGTCGTTACTATTTTGCTTCAAAAAATCAGAAAATAAAAAGATCGAATATTTATGCCATACAAAATATGATTTTCAGGGACTTCGAAAATTTCACCTAACCATGTTAGGAGGCGGAGTTTTACGAGAGCGCTCAAGCAGCCGTTTTGAGGAAAATAACTATACTGTTAAATGCAAAAGAAAATATGAACAATTTCCAGTATGGGAAAGTCTAGGGACGGTGCCATGTCCACTTTTTAAAGAATAAAATCGACGTGTCAGGGTTTTCCCAAATAACATTAAATAACAAAATTATTAATTTTGTGCGGAACTTTATCACCACACTGTATAATAAATTTTTTAAATTTTCCATCGATAGTACATTACCACGATGTCCGATTATAGGGGCTTAAATCTTATAGTTTCCCCAAATTTGTTGCTCGATCTTCGTGTAGGTACTAATTAAATAAGGTATAATTAGTTAAAATTTCTTTTAATGTTTTATTAATTAAATCAAAACTAAATCCCAAGCAGTAAGTACACAGGGTGATCAATTTTCACTTCTTTAGGCGTTTTTATTCAATAACACAAAATGAATAAAAGTTGGCAGTTTCATAAAATACAGAAAAATTATGGACGTTTTGAATTCTCTGATAAATTGTGTAGAAATATGTAGGCAAAACAATGAGCTTGTAAAGCATTTTTATGGAGCCTACAGCATGAAAATCTTTTCTGTTATTAGTACCTATGTTTTATTTTTAAAAACCATATTTCAACAGGCCATGTTAGAACTGCCAACACCTACCAAAACAAGAAAGCGCCGTAGTTCTGCTGTGCTACATCAAAAAATTGCAAAACTGCGAAGACAAGTGGCTGCAAAAAATTCACAAATTTACCGTATGAAGAAGCAATGTGCACGAAAGGGGGCTAATTTAGATGCTTAAAACTAAAAACCGTTCGCGTCTTTGTAAATATGCAACTTTCTCACAAATCTAAACAACCTTGGACAGAAGCTGAAAAAGAATTGACCTTAAATATGTACCACAAATCTCAAGCCCTCTACTTTTTTATAAGAGAAAAATTAAAATTTACTATGCCCTCCAAATCTAAAATAGTTTCATGGTTAAGGTTAAACCAACTTAATACAGGCACCAGTACGGAACTAATGAAAAAACTGGCTGTTAAAGTTAACAGCATGACCGATGATGAAAAACAGTGTGTCGTATTACTTGACGAAATGCATTTAAAGAAAGGTCTAGAATATAATCCACGCCAAGATATGATTGAAGGTTTCGAAGATTTAGGACATCTTGGACGGAAAAGCAAAATCGCTAGTCATGCACTAGTGTTTATGGCAAGAGGACTTATTCACAAATGGAAGATTCCTGTCAGCTTTTATGTTTCTTCAGGTACCATTAAACATGGAGAACTATCTTCCCTCATTATTAAAAACATCGAAGAGTTACAAAGAATAGGACTTAAAGTGCTTGCTGTTACTAGTGACCAAGCTGCTACAAATAGAGCTGCATTTTTAAATCTAGGAGTTACTGTAGAACAGCCGTATTTTTTTGTCTGCGACGCAAAAAATTTTGCAATAGATGACGTACCGCACTTGATAAAAAGCGTACGGAATAATCTTCTATTAAAGGATTTTTACGTGGAGGGCAAGAAAGTTTCTTGGAAAGATATCGAAGAGGCATACAAAATAGATAAATCTTCTTGTACTGTTCGAGCAGCTGTAAAAATCACGGATGCCCACATCTACCCCAATACTTTCCAGCGAATGAGGGTTAAATTTGCAACGGAAGTGTTTTCCAACACCATAAGTGCTACGACAAGAACTGCTGTTGGAACGGGCGATTTAAAAAGCACCAGCGCTCTGGATACTGCAGAATTCGTACAGAAAATTAACTATTTATTTTATTGCTTAAACAGTCGAATGCTGAAAGACCGTAACCCATATGCATGTGCTCTATCCGTTAACGTACCGCGTACTGAAAATAATTTGAAAGAGTATTTGCAGTGGGTTAAGACTTGGCAAACATATACATCTAATAACTAGGTGAACCAAGGTGTTTATTGTTTTAAGGGACTTATTTTAACCATGCAGTTAGTTATGGAGCTATGGGAAGACTTAAAACAAGAAGGGTATCGTTTCCTCCTGACCAGCAGACTAAACCAAGATCCTCTAGAAAATCTTTTCGCGGTCCTGAGGTATAGGGGAGGCAATTCTTCGAACCCCACAGTAAAATCTTTCCGCCAAGCACTACAGTTCAACATGCTGGTTAAATTGCAGCATCCTACAGAGAGCTCCAACTGAGAAGTTGATGAAGATGCGTTGTCAACATGGCGAATGTTGAAGTGCCAGAAAAAGACGTCATGGGATATGTTGAGGACATACCATATACAGTTGCTGAATAAACTGAATTAGCGGTGACCTCAGTTTACTCAGTGAGGTAATAGAAGTTTCAACACAACCAAATCAAGAAGCCACATTAGCATTTTGTGCGACGGTATATGTAGCTGGTTATGTTATTCATAAAACGCTTTTACGTTTTAATTGTGATCAGTGTCAAAATATGTGCAGCCGTGACTCTGTAGTGCATCATAATGAACTGTTTTTACAGCAAAAAGACTATGGTGCGGGCGACTGTGTTATTTACCTAAAAAAACCTTCAAGTATTTTAATAAAAATAGTTACAATTTACTTGAACATTTTGAATATTATTTTAAAAATAGTAAGTCGTGTGTAAGTTTTAAGAAAACATTATTAGCATATAGTGTAAATAAAGTGAAAATTTTAGTACCAGGGTGGCTTAACGAGCAAGACACATGTTATTCTCATAATAGTACTTTATGTAACTAGTCCTCAAAGCAAGGCTTTAGGGGATGAGTCGTAATGTTTCCGGACGAGGCGGAGCGAAGCGCAGCCGAGTCCGTAATATGAAGATGAGTCCTCTAAAGCCATTTGAGGACGTGTTGCATACAACGTTTTTTTGTATTAGCTCTCCAAACATTATAATATGAAGTTTCAATTACCATTAACGCGGCATTATATTAGGAGGCCGCGCGAAAATGTATTTTTCGCTCCCCAAACTGGTTACTTTGGAAACTGTCTAGGATCCTCAAAATGGCCATTTAGAGGCCTTGTACTTAAAGTCGTCATGGCAACTAATGTTTGAGTCCGATAAAATGTTGCCATGACGACTTTAAGTACAAGGCCTCTAAATGGTCATTTTGAGGATCCTAGACAGTTTCCAAAGTAACCAGTTTGGGGAGCGAATACAAAAAACTGTTTTTAATTAATCATTTAATTAAGTGCAAACTCCATAAAATGGCTATCGCAAGATTTAAGGACTACAAACCAGTCTGGTACACGCAACAAAAAAATACAACATTTAAGTAATGTTTAAAGCTTAAAAAATGTACGTTTATATGCTTACAGATATATTTGTGTACTTCCTATTCTTTGTAACTTTGTATATTATATTGTTTTATTGTATGTAATATTTACACCTTGAAAATCTCATTTATTTAATAGATTATTGAAATTGGCGAGAGTAAGAAATGTATAACATCTTTATTTCAAAATACTTTAATTTAAACTGGCGTTAATGGATCTGACTCAAATTTCCTATAATCTGCCTTTATTTATATCGCCCAAAAATTATGTCAAATGCAAGAAATAATAATTTATTTAAAAATAGCTATTTGGCATAATTTTTGAGCGACTTAAGTATAATAATAATAATAATAAATGTCGTTTATTGAGCAAAAATAAATAAAATTGTTATTTTACAATATACTTCAATTATGAATACATAAGTTGGTCAAAAGAGCGAAGTTCAAGCGTGCTAATCGAATTAGCATACTGTTCTACCACTTAACCCCAAGGTAAATAAAGAAAACAGATAATTTGTTAAAAAAAAGTATATTGTTGGGTATTGAACCCCAACCCTCGATTAGTTTGCAGCTCCTTAACCACATAAGTTCTTTTTGGTTTCTACTCTAATTTACGTTTAAAGTGCAGTAATTTAAACTATAGTATAAATTATTAAATAATTGTGAGTGAAAACCGCCCCCGATTAATTTTTTTAAATAACAGATTGTACAGAACTTGGGTCAGATCCCTAATCACCAAATTAAATTTTTGCATACATTTCTGAAAGATAATTTAATGTCGATAATAAATGTTCGAATAATATTGTCTTATTCTTTGCTGAGACTATACATAGAGAGATTGCCAACTTAAAAGTGCCTGAATAGAAATTTTTTAATGCATCAGGTAAATGAGATATTCAAGGCGTACTGTTTTAGTAGCCGTACTCTATACGTATCAACTTCACAAGACACGATATTATTTTTGTTTTTATTTGCTTTTTAAAATAGATCACTGCAAACTATATTAATCGTCAACATTACTTGAACAATAATTTCCTATCGTATTAAAATTTTTAAATAAAATCCGTATATTGTTTATTAATGTTTTTTTTTTCATTATTTGTACATAGCTAATTCTATATTTATTATAGAATTTTGTGAGAATAAAGTGGGGACAATCCGTATTCCGTATAATCTTGTGCTCATCGGTGAACTTTTTGTTGAAATTATATTAGAAACCTCTTATGTAATTTTTATAGGTACCTAGCTACCTATTAAATGTTTAAAAGTGTTGCATGTGAAACTTATAAAACCTTTATTTTACTTGGTACTAGTTCATCCGATTGACAACAAATGTTTTAAATAATAACAAAACAAACCAAAGAATATACACCTACATTTAATATTCTTTGTAACAAACTTAACTTAGATGTAAGCAGAATCAAACTACTTAAATATTCTGTGGCAGAATACAAGTTTATTTCGGGTAGGTACAACCATTGTAAAACTATTGGAATTGTAGAGAGAAAGTTCTTGCAACACTGTTATAGCTCAAGAATGCTAATGACGCATTTACCTGCTGAATGCCACTGATAAGGTAATCACTTTGACGCTAGGAGTTTCCAGCGGCATTTTCGAACAAAAAATGATATATTTAACCAAGTAAATAGTTATGCAACCCAAATCACAGCATATACTTTATAGCCCCTAAGGCTGTCCTTCTTCCCCTATCTATATTCTTTGCTATTAGCAAAGAAATGATTCATTATAACTTCGGCGACTCTCGCTTATTTTGATAGTTTGTACGAAGTGCCATCAAGTTCTGGTACCATCTTGAGATACTTTAAATGGAATACTTGTTCCATATTTGCTGGTACTTCTTCAATATTTACATTTTCGAAAACTTCGGGAACCTCTTCGTTTTCTTTACATACATTTTTGTTAACGTCGTCTTTACGTTTTACTAATGTGCAACACCTTCGTATCTACTACTTGTATATACTCGCATATAACTGTTTACAGTTTTAGAAATGCTTCGATTGCAGTTGCTGGAGTTATAATTTGGATTATTCCTATAATATGAACTGTATTATGACTGTCAATGGTATGGACGTTTATATCACTTTTCATTTATTGTTACCTAAATATCAGATAACCTGTGCCCCGCCTTGCGGCACTACACTACACTATTATCAGCGGCAAAAGCGCTCTTGTTTCTGATGGTAAAATATGACGGTGGGGACGGTGAACTGCTGTCATTATATGATGCAGATAGACCCAAATTTGATAAAATGTTTAATACGTCTTGATAAAAAATTTCTATTGAAAAATATAGATAAATATAGGTAGTTGTCATCGAGATATAAACGATCTTCGACGGACTGCTGCCATAATAGCATGGCTAAAGGTGATGCCTTTAAATTTCAATTGCTCTAATTTACTGTTCCTATTTATGAATATGGGTTCTTCCAGGAACTTAGTTAAACTATTTGGATTTTTATCAATGATGTCACCAAACATTTTATTAGTAGGAGAATAATAACCTTTATTAACGGGTAAAGTCCGAGCACTTCATTCCATGGAGGAATATGCCTAAGACAAGGCGAGTCAGCAGTCACCGAAATATCTCTTTCCGAAACCCAGTCAATCTGGCACACCGTTAACGACGTACTGGGTGATGTTGTCAGCTTCACGCTTCGACGACTGCCTTACTTTCCCTACTTCCACAACTGTGGTTTCGATACCCAATTTTTAAAGCGACTGGGTGGACCGCCCGCCAGTTGCCAGATGTCTGGATTGAACCCCGTACCGTGGCACCGCCGCTCGGCCACGCTGGTATTAACGGGTACTAACCGAAAATATCTTCACGAATAATAGCTGCAGCTGCTTCTAAAATTCTGAGACGTTTTTCGTTTTTACTTGATTTTCAATTCTCGTAACACACTTTACATAAAACATTACATTGCACATCTGTGAGGTAAATTATTGCTGAACTTCTACTTTTTGTTGTTACTATTACGATTGTTCTCTATTCCATACCTCTGTACAAATTTATTTTTGATGGTTTTTGCATCAGGAATAAAATACTTGGATATACCATTCAATTATATTAAAGTGAACTGACAGTCGTCATTATTGTCAATATAGGAAAATATATCTTTTGTAGTTAATATAACAGAGTTATCTTCTGGGCGCTCAACCTTATCTCCTGTAGTGGGTTTGAGAAAAGAGAGGTTACAATCTTGTTATGTTGCCTCAGCGGCAGCCAAGTATGGTCATAAATAAACCGACTTTTAGCAGCCTTTGCAACGTTGTCACTACGTTTATCAGCAGCTGCAATTACAAAATCTTTAAAAGAAAGAGTCAAAACGTGTTTATTTTTCGAAGACTCTCTTTACTTTTTCTCTTCTCTCTATTTTCACTAGCTTTTTCACCACAAAACGTACAGAGCTATTTAAAATCAAAAATTGATTCACTTGAACGCATACTACTACACGGGTCCACCGCGAGCAATTCACACTCGTAGATGTATTGACACCTTCATCTCGCTGCGTTTTTGATGCCATAATGCTACTCTTTCGAGCACAGTCTCTACGGTACTGCACATGACTTTTAATAGAATTGTCTTTATGCAAATAATCAATAGTCGAGGCTCTTAAAGTTTTTATTCCACTTTCAACAGCAACAGTTTTTCCTTCCGACAAATAAAGCACTCTTTAATTTTTTACACGAATTTACAGCAATAAAGGCAACTAATCAGATCCATCGTGAACGAAGCACTGCCAAATACTAACTTTATTTTGTTCCTTTGGAGATGGGATCGTTTGCTGAGGACGTCAATATAAAAAAGTAAGGTTCAGGGCGATTCATTCCACACGTAGGAACATGGCATGAGACTCGGCATGTCAAGGCCGCCGAAATATCTCTTTCCGAAACCCAGTCATCTGGTAACGGTTAACGGCGTACTGGGTGATGTGGTAGAATCACGCCTTCGACGACTACCTTACTTTCTCTACTTCCACAGCCGTGGTTTCTGTACCCAATTTTTAAGGCGACTGTGTGGGTCGCCCGTCAGTTGCCAGATGTGGTGAGTGAACCCCGTACCGTGGCAACGTAGCCGACTTCACTAAGCGCTTGCTCACGCTGGCGATGAGGAGGTCAATATATTAGGTACATGGAGCAGCTATAGGGCAAATTTACATGGTAATATCTCCAAAGTCTTGCTGATACCAAAAAATGGCATAGAACTTTTTTTTTTAGCAAATTTTACAGTTTAAAAATTTCATAATAATTGGTTTTATCATAAAACTAATTGTTAAGGTTGGAGATAAGAAGTAATAAGAAACTATTCCCGCGCGCGACGCCAGCAACGCTACGAAGGCAATTTTTAGTCATGTGCCAAACCATACTAGTGACAATCTGTAATTACAGTTTTTATTGATTTCATGCAGAACTCCATCGAGACGTAAAGTCCGCGCAAAAACCCGTTTGAATTCTCTGGCTATTGTACCAACAGTTTTTCTGAGAAAATCTACGATTTTGTGCGGACCATAAAAGTTTTGTTTTGTCGGCAAAAGTTCTTCATTAATGGATTGCATCTCTGAGTGAACACGTGTAATATTGATAAATCAAGTGAAATTTTTAAACATTAACAGTCATGAATTAAGTTAAGAGTAAGTACTTAGCTATGTAATAATTTCCACACTTCATTTAAATGTTGCTCAACTGGAAAGAATTCCCAGATATTGTCTTGCTTAGAAACTCTCCCCTTTACCAATAATCTAATTATAGTTACGAAAGGGAGAAGTAATTCACTTTTGCAAATCCAGAATTCAAATAGGTAACTGAGGATTTCACACAGGTAACGTAGCAGATGCTCCTGAAAATGTAAAATTTTAACTGAGGACAAAATGCTTTGGCAAAGTTTTAATGTGGTGCGCAATATCGGAAGCTGGCATTTCGAGCATATTCATCAAAGGTTTTTTTAAATGCCGTCACAGAATTCTAAATTTCGTCGGTGTGAGGGGCTAGCGGTACTAGCCGTCGCGATGCCAGTTCCTATATGGCATCGGCTATCAAGGGCGCATGCTGCAAACTGGTGCAACGAAAACAAAACAACAGTTTGACGTGACTGATATTAAACACTTTTGTTGGATTTTTTTTGCGAAGCAAACATTTCTATCCTCTTCGTGCGCTAAATATTCCAGTCTATTTGAATAATTTGGGTTTATTTATTTCATAAAGTTGCAGTAGGCAATCTTACTAAACGTGAGTGCTAAGTGTTACTTAGAGTTGTTGCCTTGGTGAAGATTTTTTACACCTTGGAAATATATGGTAATTATTTAAGGTTCAATATTCATTCAGATGCGCAAGAAACACTCGTTTTTAGAGTCCTGCATCGGGTCGGGTACCCACGGGTTACCCGCATCGCGGGTCGGGTTGCGATTAGGATTTCGTCAGCTGTTTTTCTTTATTTTCATTATAATATAATAATAATAAATTGTCTTTATTTTCCCCATATAGACCTTGTAAAAATAAAAAAATATATATATAAAAATTAAAAACAAGAAAAACAAAAGAGCTTATTAAGTGTAGCAAATTGTAAACTAAAATAACAAACATTTTTCTAGTGTACCGTAATAGGGAAAATCCCTAGGCGAAGTTCAGCAAACGCTGCTCTTCCACTTAACCTAGTTGTTATAAAATGTATTTCAAAATAATCTCCGTGCAGTTGAGTTCAACAGGTGTTAAAAGGGCATTACTATAGTGAGATATGAAGGTTAATCGGGTATATATAAATAGAAAAATAATGGAAAAACTATTATTGCGACTATAAGGTGAACAGAAACCGTTTGTACCGTTTTTTAAAGGTTTTGATTCTCAGAGCACTATATTCTTTGGGCATTTTGTTGTAAATTAAGCATATTTGGTATCTAAAAACAGATTTAAAATTTTCAGTACTGTGCCTTGGAGTTGTTAGCAGACCCCTAGATCGAACATTGACATTGTGAACGTCGGACCTATAAGTAATTTTCGTAGACAAGTATTTTGGGTACCCTGTACTGATAATTTTATGAAACAAGCTAGCAGAATGGTGTAAACGCCTATTGTGCATGTTTAACCAGTTCAAATTATTGAGTTTGTGAGAAATTCTCAAGTATTTGCGTATGCCGAATATGAACCTAAGGCAGGAATTTTGAACTCGTTGCAGTCTATTTTTATCGACTACGCTTAAACAAGGTCCATACACTACATCACAAAACTCAAACGAGATAGTACAAGTGATTCGCATAGCATAGCTTTAATTTCAGTAGTTAGTAAATGCCTGTGAGGGTACAAAACTTTTAGACTTGCATAAGCAGATTTAAGTAGTTTGGATATATGTTGTTTAAAATTTAGTTCGTTATCAATTTTAAGACCAAGATTATTAATTGTGTCAACTAGTTCAACTTAGCTATCATCGACCACAATAGAAATGTCAGGTAGAACTAATTGTTTTAAGTGCTTTGGTCCATATGAAGTTGCAGAGGTTTTAGAAGCATTACTAATTAGTGAGTGTTCATAAGACTGATTTACAATATTTACTAGGTCTTCATTAAGACGCTCGCAGATAAGCTGTACTTCACTAGGCTTAAATGATATATAAATTTGGGTATCATTGGCGTATTGATGACATCTACAAAATGTCAGAACTTTACTTAAATTTAATGTGTAAATTGTATACAACAATGGTCGTACTATGGAACCTTGATGTACTCCTGCTTCTACCGGCAATACTGTTGACATATCATCAGCAACTTTAACAATTTGAGTTCTATTGCCAAGGTAGCTTTGAAAAAGTTTTATTGGCACTGACTCAAAGCCTATGTATTTTAAGTTTGCCAAAAGCGTCGTGTGGTTAAGCGTGTCAAACGCCTTACTGTAGTCCAAGCACACAAGCAATGTTAATTTGTGCTGATCAGTATGATTTAGAATATCGTCAGTGATGTCCAGCAACGACGTGGAGCAGCTGTGTCTCGGAAGAAAACGGGACTGTGTGTCAGGTAATACATTGTTCTTATCAAGATAATCCCTAATCTGATCACTCACCACTCTTTCCAGAATCTTAGAAGCTGCTGATAAGATGCTGATGGGGCGAAGGTGTTTAAAATCTTCAGGTGCTTTAACCTTTGGCACCGGTGTTACGATCGCCTTTTTCCAAATATCAGGAAATACTCCTTCTAATAAACAACAGTTTATAATATGGCAAAAAACGGCATTACGTGCGGACAACAGAGTTTAATTATGTTCACGTTTAAACCATCCGCTTCGACAGCATTTGTTTTGATCGCTTTACTAGCATTAAACACCTCGATCTCATCAACTTGCTTACAATTAAAACTACTGTCGCAATATTTGTTATTGTTATAAAAATCCAAAATATTTAAATTATCGTTATTAGCTTGTGGCACAGAATTGACAAAGAAATTATTTATTTCATCGGGATTTCTAAGTGACATTGGAATTTCGGTTTTCGGTTTAGCATGTATGTTAAATGTTTTTAATTTTTTCCACAGTTCTTTGCCTCCTTTATTTTTTAATTCAATTCGGAACAAATGCTCTTTTCTCATTTTTGACAGCTAAATTACTGTAGTTACGAAGTTGTTTATAATAGTTCCAATTCTCCTCCGTGCGACTTTTTCTGAACTTAGTAAGTGCCTTATCTCTGAGGGGGATCAAGAGTTTTATATTTTCTGTCAACCAAGGAGAACATCTTTTAGTAAATTTAGAAGTTACGAAAGGGGCATGTTTATCAATAGTTAAATTGACGATATTGGTAATATGACACATATTGTCCTTAATATCGTTCATATAAAATATTTGATGCATTGGACTTCGAGATCCCTTGTGAAAGCTGCAATGTCAAAATTCCTGAAAGAGCGGTAGGTTCTCAGATGAGTCACAGGCATCTGGTTTTCTATAGAGAGGCTGCAGGACACCAAAAGATGATCTGAAAAATTTAGATCAGTTGTACTAGTCTCCACTATTTTATTTTTGACAGAAGTTATAATCAGATCCAAAATTGATGCACCCCGTGTTGGAGCGTCTATTATTTGATTTAAATTGTATCCCTCAAGCACCGATTCTAACTGGACACTTTTGGTTTCAATACTGTTATATAAAATTACATTAAAATCACCAGTACAAAGCACTTCGTCGAATTCAGGTACCAACAACGATAGGATATTATCAAATGCGTTGATAAAATTACTATAATCCGTATTAGGTGGTCTGTATACAACCCCAATCGCGAAACAAATCTTTCCAATACTTATTTTAACCCATAACTGCTCTATGGTATCAGATGTGTCAATAATAATAGCCTTTAAATTTTTGACTACGTACAATGCAACACCACCACCTCTTTTATAAGTTCTATCTTTACGTAATAAGTTATATTGAGGTATCTGCACAAGATTATCACAAATATTTGGAGTAAGCCAAGTTTCACTAACTGCTAATATATCTGGGTTATTACTGCTTACATATTCCATCAAATCATTCAAATTAGGTACTAGTGAGCAAGCATTGAAATGAGAAATTTTAAGCTTTTTAACCTTCATTATCTCAACAGAAAACTATTAATTAGTATATATAAAAAACAATAACTTACAAATTAAATTTAATTCTAACTCGATTGAGTATTTATTTGTATACAAAAATATAAGAGTAAACAAGATATAGTTTTAACCTTTGCAGGTAACAAAATAAGGACTCTCACTTATCTAGCGCACCAGACGGTCCCTCGGCGTTGCAATTTCAGCTGCAGTGGCCTCGGTATTATTCCTTATCTTCTACAGGTCATCGTACGACTTTATTTGATATTTGTGCCCATTTAGCGAAACATAAATTGTTCCATCCGATGTCCAGATACTTTTTATATCATACCATTGATTAATAACTTTCAATGCTTTGACCCTATCGCCAACGTTCTTTAAGTATACGGCACCCGTTGCCAACGATACATATGTTAATATTTGTTTCGTAGGTATTTGTATTTTAACGACGAAATATGGGAAAACTAGATTCACTATCAATTTTCAAAATATTTTATTTTTATTTGGTTTCCCCTGTGCATTTACTTGAGTTCGTATTTTTATTGGAAAAATCCAGGTTAATTGTTCACAATACGAATATTTAGAAAGTAATTTCTCCAATAGTATAAAAACGTCAAAGTTTAAAAAAGAGACAAGTGTAAACAAATACGAGAAAAACACATAATATTAATTTATTCGAAACGTTAATTTCCTTAAAATAGATCATAAACTCGATCAGAGCCGTAACGAGAGTATTAAGCGCTTGTGGCAATTTTATAACATGCAAATAAAATAAAAACATTTTGAGAAATTTCAAGGTCAAACGTGTTAAAATTGAAAGTAAGCTTTAACTTGATCCGAGTTTGAATGCAAATTGGCAATTTTTAATGGAGCATTATTATTATTTTTTTATTTTAATAAAAATTGCAGTAATTTTGCGCCCTCAACGCAGTTGCGCCTGTGGCGGGCGCCACCTTTGCCACGCCCTAGTTACGGCTCTGAACTCAATAGGTTTCAATCATACAAATAAGTATATATACATTTCATTTCAAAATTTTTTTTAAAATCTTAAATTAAATAAACTCTATTACTACATGTAAATTTAAGACAATATTTTGACTTTTCTATGTTCCTTTTTCATTTTACTAGAAGCTATTCGCATTGAGTCGATACGCTCAGTTTCATTTTTAAGGTTTTTATAAATTTTTACCTTAATTAATAAGTTAATAGTGTCCTTCATGTGGTTCTTACAAATTTGTTCACACAATTGTGCGGTTTCTGTAGTTAAATAGTTCGTGATATTTTTAGCAACATTTTTGGCACATTTAAAATCAGTGAATGACACATTAAAGAGCGACAATAACTTAGAAATAAAATTTATAAAGCAGCCTGACGGCCTCTTCAAATATTTAATGTTTTCTGCACCATAATCCTTACACAGTAAATAAAATTCATTGCCAGAATACAAATCTTCTTCAGCCTTAACAATTTTATTCTGGCATATTTCGGAGTTGTATTTATTTAAAAGCTTAAATGCTAGATAGCCAGCAAGATAAACCGTACTGCAGGATTCCAAATCTATGCTGGTTGTAGAAGTACTTGGTTGAGGGTCAGGTGCAATAATCCTGTCAGCATCCAGTTGTGGATCGATTTTAGAAGTCATTGGGTCTGATGTATTAACTTCATTTTCAGCATCTATTTGTGGCTCTAACAGTTCAGGTTCATCATTTAATTCTAATGCTTCACCATCGTCGTTTTCACAATTTGAAGAATCTACGCCTGCTTGAAGTCGTATGAACATATTCTGCTGCATAGATATTCGAAATTGTCGAACAGAAGGTGTCGGATTATATCCACCCCGGTTTCGAATTACGGAATTAAAATTTTCCAGAGCATCCTGATTGATGAATCCCGTTAATAAATATTTAACGTCTTCATCTTTTAAATCATCCCATAATAATAATATTGCACGAATACTCCATAGGAATCCATCGATGCAATAAATATTATTGCGCCTTTTCCCATCACTGTATACTTCAATATCTTTAAATTACTCGAATCCGTCTTCTAAATTTTTTACAGTATTTCCAAATACAGATAGTGGTCTTCTATGCGGGTTGGGGTCTTTCAAAATTCTGCTATTTAAGGAATCGAAAATTTTGTTAATAGTCTCAACGAAGTTTGCAGTGTTTTCGCCCGTTGAAGATTGGAGCTCTTTTGATTTTGAAACAGTTTTTACTGCTGAAGCTACTGAATGGCTGAAAATTTGTGCAGCCAATTTGACTCTCATCTTCTGGAACGTATTTGGATTAATATGAATCGGCGTGATTTTTGTTAACTCGCGAGAGGTGTTACTGCTTTTATCTATTTCGTACGTTTCCACAATGTCATTCCACGAAATACGCTTCTTACGAATGTAGATCTGTAACTTGTGATTCATGAAGTTATTTCGCAGGCTTTCTAAGAGATGAGGAGGATGGAAACAAGTATATATTTTCATGTTATCGACGTATATCACTGGATTTTCTTTGGTAGCGCCCAATTTTGACAAAGCGCCCCTATTATTGGTTGCTTGGTCACATACTAGAATCATGGGCTTTAAAGAAATAGTAATTAATTCGGAAATAACTGTAGTAATTAAGTCCTTTAAAAGATCGCTCTTTATTGGTCCCGCAGATATATAATAGCAAAAGAGAATTTTCCAGTTGTCCAGTCGTAAGTAAAATACCATCGCTGTATTGGCAATTTTGTCGTTTCGTCCCAAGTGTCCCAGATCCTCATAACCTTCAATTACATCTTGCAGTTTATTATACTCTAGTTTTTTCTTAAGAATGATTTCGTCAAACATAACCACGCACATTTTTTCTCTGTCACTCATGGTTCCAACTTTAATCGCTAACTTTTTTGTTAAATTTGTTTTTACGCCTGTTGTCATATTTGAAATTTTCAACCAAGATTGGATCGTTCTTACGGATGGTAAAATAAAACCTAACTTTCTTCCCATATACTTGTAATTTCCTGGCGATTTATAATACAAAGATAGCGCTAACTGTTTTTCATTATATGACCAACGCGTGTGTTTTCTGTGAAATAATTGCATGTTGGTGAAGTTCTTTACTGCTTTACTTTAATTGATGAGCGAATTTTCAACAATGTTTTTGGTGGAAAATTTCCTACACTTCAATTTTAATCGATCGTTCTGAATATTCCTTGCTTTAATTTTTTTATTAAGTAGATTTAGTTTAGCTTTAAGTTTTTTGCACTTAGGTGTTAGAGTTAAATTTTTTCCCGTTTTTGGAGATAGCATATTCAATAGTCTCGTGCTGACGACGGATGCCATGGATGAATCGCTTTCCCACAATTTGGAGGATTCTTGTAACTTAATGATTTTCGATGGGACTGAATTGTCTAAATCCGACGAAGAGTGAGAACGTTTATGTTTTGCCACATACGTTTTTAATTCACGAATTCCACTAGTACCCGCTGCAATTAATCTCGCAGAAGTAGTCTCTTGTGGAACATCTGAGACCAAAAAATGTAAATTGAAAAAGGCAGCATAATCGTATAAATAACATAACTTTCAGGGCCGGCGCTAGGCAATTTGGCGCCGGAGGCAAGTTTTAGTTCTGTAAATATGTGCCTCCTAAATAACGCTATCAGCAATGCTATCAGTTAATCAAAACAAATTATTATACTCTGTTATGTTTACAACATAATTTTTATCAATTTTAAACAAACTACGTACCTACCCATTAATAATTTATTTGTAATTCAAAGCTCCTTTAGGATATGCATGCTTCATACAATCATATAAAAAAGCATAACATTCTTTTACCCACCTAAAACCGGCTCTGATAACTTTCCCTCCGACCATATTAACTAATGAATGTAGGGAAATTCGGCTACCTTTCCTGAACTAATTTATGAAAAACTGTAACACGACTTACCTTCCACAACTTTATGTACAGGGATAAGGTCCACGATTTCATCAACGTCAACAACAAATTGTTTTGGTATTGCACATTTTTGTAAAACTTTTCTCACAGAACTGCATGAAATGTCTTTAGTTGCAAAGTGTTCCTCACAAATTAATTTCTGACATAAGTCTTCATTGTCCATTTCTGCTATAATTATGTTACCACAATTTTTTTTCCATTCCTAGCATCTTTTAACATCCTTGACGGGGAATTTAAAATAACTTAGGTTGCGCTGATTCTTTATAGAATTATTACAGTTAATATACACACAGGTATGACAAACCAATGGCTTAGGCATTGCTAATTAATTAAATCAATGCTTTGAAACACAGAGCACGATCCAACCAAAGCTAGATGTTCACACGACGACTGTTGCCGGTCAACCGAAAAAGTTTCGGTAGAAACGGCGAGACACGCGCCATCTGTAGGTCGCTACATTTCTACAGCACAATCAGCTCCGTAAAGCTGCGTATCTTCTTCTACTTATTTAATCAATGATCATACGCTTCCTTACATGATGTGAAAAGTAACTGTCTTTTCCTAGTACGGTCTTCTCTAATAGCAATTTTTAGTCATTTGAGCTTCTTCTTGTTGGAAAAGACCATATTTTTGTAGCGGTGCGACATGAATTTAAGAATAACGGCGCGGTTTATCCCATCTTTTTTGGGGCCAACTCTATGGCATCTGTCGATATAGCTTTCCATTACTTCCACACCAAGTTTTTCCTTACATAACGCCATCACTTTTCGTTCGACATCTTCCCCATTGGTTTCCGGTAGCCCAAAGATCCTGATGCTGTTTCTGATTGTGTATTGTTCAAGGTTATCATTTTTAATTTCAAGCTGTATGTTTTCCTTTTCAACTCCATCCAGACGCTGCCGAAGCTCTTCTAGTTCCTTATCATCACAAACTTTTTCGAGATTTCTTGCTTTATGAGTTCACTCACTTTAACAACAAGGCTCTTTATCCAATCGTCCCCAAAAGCAACACTTATCGATTCGTCCACAATGTCTTTAACATCCTTTTGTTGGGATTGTGTAAATGGAATATTGCTGTAGTAAGTCAAAAGCCGAGCACGATAATAATATATTAGGATACCACCAATTGTCGGGAATTCGCTGCGCCAGACTAGAACGTCTACACTCGTTGCATGCTCAAACTCAACTGCTTATTGTACTCGCCCTATTGGCTCTATACCACTCAAAAAGAATTTTACAAATATACAGCGTGGTTGTGGACTTTCAACTGTATGTAGCATAAGCAATGCAATCATGTGTTTGACTAAATAATGTCTATGGTCTAAATTCTTCAACAGCAGCTTAAATGCTGTCTGTCGATTTACAATTTTTTTTAACCCATGTCAAAAATACAATTCAGTCAAAACAATCATGTGTTCTTGCGAGAAAATTATTTTAATATACAACTTGATTTCACAAGTGTGAAGTTGATAGATAAATTAGTTATGAATTGAACTGAGCAAATCACCTGGGTCAGTATAAGTTCAGAACTAAAGAATCATCTCGAAAATACATTTTTAAACCTTTTCCGCGAATGTTGTCCCTTCTGGTACAGATATGTTGATGAAGCAATCCTAATCTTTTCCGGACGATAACAAATTTGATCAATTGTTTAATTACATCAATTCTTCGAATCCAAATATTGGTTTTACTTACGTAAAACCAAACCTTTAAGATTTTTAGATGTATTTATAGATATTTTTTCTAATAAATTCCAATTTTGTATCTATAGGAAATCCATTCACACCAATAATGTCACCTTACAATAGCAACAGCCTTACAATAACAAGTTAGTTTCTATACATGCCTGTCAAATTAGAAACAGCACTCCCCTCAAATTAAATTGCGATGTCTAGCATAGTTTTTAGAATGTCTAATCTTTCTTTGTCGATACTAATACATATTGTGTTTATAATGTACCTAAAACACTTTACCTCTCTTATCATAAATTCACATTTTTTACCAATTTCAATCTCATGACTTATTTATTTACTGCAAATTGGGTCACTTTTACTTGCTTCATTAACTACCATCTTATCATTGTCATCATTTCCGGAATCACACTGTATGCTATCCCTAGTCAAACTCTGTCAAAATAGAAGCAGCACTCCCCCAAAGATTTTAAATTGCGAGATCTAGGATAGTTTTTATAATGTCTAATCTTTCTTTGTCGATACTAATGCACATCGTGTTTATAATGTACCTAAAAAACTTTATCTCTCTTATAATAAATTCAAACTCTGTCAAATTAGAAGTAGCCCTCCCCCCAAAGATTTTAAATTGCCAGGTCTAGGATAGTTTTAGTAGTGTTTAATCTTTCTTTGTCGATAATAATGCACATTGTGTTTATAATGTACCTAAAAAACTTTAGCTCTCTTATCATAAATTTACATTTTTTACCAATTTCAATCTCATCACTTATTTGTTTACTACAAATTGGGTCGCTTTTGCTTGCTTCATCAACTACCATCTTATCATTGTCATTATTTCCGGAACGACACTGTATGCTATCCCTAATCAAACTCTGTCAAATTAGAAGCAGCACTCCCCACAAAGTATTAAATTGCGAGGTCTAGGATAGTTTTTGCAATGTTTAATCTTTTTTTGTCGATACTAATGCACTTTGTGTTTATAATATAGCTAAAAAATTTACTTCTTTTATCATAAATTCACATTTTTTACCAATTTCAATCTCATCAATTATTTGTTTAACGCAAATTGGGTCGCTTTTGCTTGCTTCATCAACTACCATCTTATCATTGTCATCATTTCCGGAATCACACTGTATGTTATCTCTCATTAAATCTTGTCAAATTAGGAGCAGCACTCTCCCCAAAGATTTTAAATTGCAAGGTCTAGGATGGTTTTTGAAATGTCTAATCTTTCTTTGTCGATGCAATGCACATTGTGTTTATAATGTACCTAAAAAACTTTACCTGTCTTATCATAAATTCATATTTTTACCAATTTCAATCTCATCACTTATTTACTGCAAATTGGGTCACTTTTGCTTGCTTCATCAACTACCATCTTATCATTGTCATCAGTTCCGGAATCACACTGTATGCTATCCCTAGTCAAACTCTGTCAAATTAGATGCAGCACTCCCCCCAAGGATTTTAAATTACGGGGTCTAGGATAGTTTTTATAATGTCTAATCTTTCTTTGTCGATACTTAACACAATACGACAGTGGCCTCACACTCGAGGGCGTGACGAAGGTTAAAAAAAATGGCTTTTTTACGACCATTTACCAAGCTAGCTCATGGTAGGGATGTCCACGAAAGACGGCTATTGGCGCTCCTGGAGAAGATCATGATTGGTTTTAAGCATACGTATATTTACAATTAATATGTACAATGTTATAAAATTACTCCCAAAAATATATATATAAAAACAATAAAATAAAATAAGCTATGCCGCGTGCGTGCCCGGTGGAGGGCATCTCCGAGGGCGAGAAGCGGATGGTGGCGGTCGACCGAAAGGCAGGAAGACTTCGGCCAGGATTTCTTAGACCTGGGGCTCGCGTCCTAGCGAGGCCCTTTGGGGGCGGGGCGGTGTCCACGTTCCGGATGGCCTGGAGGCAGGATGACACACCTCGGCGGCAGGCCAAGGGGGCGGCGGCGGAGGTTTGAGGCGTCATTGCCGTGGCCAGGTGCATCCTCGGCGGAGCTGTGCGAAGCCGGGGTGACGGTGCTTGGAAGCGCGAGCTCAGGCGAAGTCCTCTTCGTGGCGCGGAGTTTCTGGTGTTTCAGGAGCGACCTGGGGATGGCGTCGAGCCGGATGATGCGCGACGGGACGGAGCGCTCTCTGGTTCGCAAGCAGCTAGCGTCTCTCTGAATCTTGGGGCGTCTTGGGGCCGAGCAGAACGCGTCTGACGACAGCACACTCCAGGTGCGGGCTGCTGCAGCGAACCTCGAGCTTGGCGACGGCGGGCAGCGAATTCGGGCGTCGGCTGTCCATCCTCCTCTTCCTCGATGATCGATGGCTAGGCCCCGCTGGAAGGCGTGGGCTCTAGGTTGGCATGGCGTAGCTTGTGGCTACGAGTGGGCGGCGGCGAGCGTCCTTTGTGGATGCTGCGGGGGCGGAGATGATTGGTTTCCTCTATGGAAGCGGTGTCGGGCGGCCTTCTGCTATGGATGCAGCTGCGGCGGCGGCGAATGGCTTCCTCCATGGAGGTGGTGTGGGGCTGCTTTCTGCTATGGGTGCAGCTGCGGCGGGGCTGAACGGCGTCAGCTGATGGCGCGAGCGAGCGGCGTCGCTTGGCGGCGAATGGGAGCGGCAGCTTGCGTGGTGGTAGTCCGAGACACGGCGATGCTCCTCGCAGTGAGCTGGACGTAGGTGTAGTCGGCGGCGGCGCCTGTGGAAGGGTGCGTGCTTCTGGCCATGGGAGCGGCAGCGTACGTGGAGGCGGCGTCCTCCTCGCAGTGGACTGGACGTAGGGACGGACGGCGGCGGCGTCTGTCTTCACTCGCATGTGTTGGTGTGGAAGGGTGCGTGCTTCTGGACATGGGAGCGGCAGCGTACGTGGAGGCGGCGTCCTCCTCGCAGTGGACTGGACGTAGGGACGGACGGCGGCGGCGTCTGTCTTCACTTGCATGTGTTGGTTTCTGCGAACTAGATTCGAGTAGCTGTGTTTGTTTCTGAGAACTTACGTGGGCGGCATCCTGGCGTGTTGCGTGTCGCGGTGTTGCGGAGCGATGCAGCGGAGACGGCGAGAAGCGCTGGAGGTCCGGGGGCGGCAGGGCCTGGGGCACGGCGGCGCACTAAGCAGCGTTTACGGCAGGCGACGACGTGGACGACGAACCAGGGCTCAGCTCGACCTGGGGCTGGGTGCTCTTCGAGAGGTAGGCGGTGGCGGTTGCGACTCGGACTCCCTTTGTTCTGGTGATCAAGAGGATCAAACAAGAACTCAGAGTCACGGAGTCGACTTCCACGATCTAGAGGATCTAGCAGAAGGTTTTTTGGTTCTTTCCAGGGACCGGAGGGTCTCTGCTGGAAGGGGGTTTGACTCGAGATCAAGAGGATCGCCCGAATGATTTTTCTGGCCGAGGAAGCTTTTTTTAAAGGGCTCGTTTACTCCCACTGCCTTCTCCCGGACGGTCGTTTTTGGGGTGGGACGTGCTACTTTCGCTTGCGGGGGTCGGTTTGTGATTAATTACTTATTTCGTGTTTGGCGCACTAATTTTAGCCCGGAGTATTTTTTTATGCGGCCCATTGGACTGCTGATGCGAAGACGTTTCTAATGACATCCGGCTTGCCTATGTTACGCTCACTTGGCCGGTGCGTTTAATTAGGTCGCGAGATGAGTATTTGATTAAGTCTTCGCGCGCGCCGCTGGGTCTAATCCGTGCCGTATATTGATCCCTTGGCGCTATCCGCCTCGTGTTGGAGAGGCGCTTAAATCCTTTTACCTGGCTTAATGCTCAAGCCGAGTGCCTCCCTTTGTTCGTTTTGTGGAATTTTCCTGGCACGCGGCCGGTGATTTGTACGGAGTTATAACTTCTTTGTTGGCAATTTGTATTTTCGTTTAGCGTTGCTTTGATTTCCTCGTTGTCATCTTCCTCGTGAAAAGGAAAGTTTAAGTCGTTCTTTCTTTGTTAGCCCGAGCGGCAGATGACACGCTAATATCTCCGGTTGTTGGCCTGGCTTTATTTGAGGGCCGTTTACCCTAAGAATGCTACTTTTAAAACTTAGCCAAAAGAATAACATGGCTGTAATTCCGTGTTTTTCTGCTCCTTGAGAAATTGCATGCGAGGTTTGAGGGCGTTAACTCACATGTGATTTTTAATTGAGCCGCTATCTTGACGAATAGGCGACAAGCGGCGATTATGCACGTGTGAGTCATATCATACTAATGCATATTTAGTTTATAATAGAGCATAAAGACTTTACCTCTGTTTTCATAAATTTACATTTTTTACCAATTTCAATGTCATCACTTATTTGCTTACTGTATATTGGGTCGGATTTGCTTGCTTCATCAACTACCATCTTATCATTGTCATCATTTCCGGAATCACACTGTATGCTATCCCTAATCAAACTCTGTCAAATTGGAAGCAGCACTCCCACCAAAGATTTTAAATTGCAAGGTCTAGGATAGTTTTGGCAATGTTTAATCTTTCTTTGTCGATACTAATGCACATTGTGTTTATAGTATAGCTAAACAACTTTACCTCTCTTATCAGAAATTCACATTTTTTACTAATTTCAGTCTCATCACTTATTTGTTTACTGCAAATTGGGTCGCTTTTGCTTGCTTCATCAACTACCATCTTATCATTGTCATTATTTCCGGAATCGCACTGTATGCTATCCCTAGTCAAACTCTGTCAAATTAGAAGCAGCACTCTTCCCAAAGATTTTAAATCGCGAGGTCTAGGATAGTTTTTATAATGTCTAATCTTTCTTTGTCGATACTAATGCATATTTAGTTTATAATGTAGCATAAACACTTTACCTCTGTTTTCATAAATTTAAATTTTTTACCAATTTCAATCTCATCACTTATATGTTTACCGCAAATTGGGTCGCGTTTGCTTGCTTTATCGACTACCATCTTATCATTGCCATCATTTTCGGAATCACACTGCATGCTACCCCTAATCAAACTCTGTCAAATTAGAAGCAGCACTCCCCTCAAGTTAAATTGCGATGGCTAGGATAGTTTTTATGATATCTAATCTTTCCCTGTCGATACTACTGCCTGTTGTGTTTATAATGTCCTGAATGATTGTAGCATCGTCTATATTGCTCTGGTACTCGAAACTAGTCGCTTGGTGGAACCAAATTCCGCTGTCAGAGACGTTCTTCCCTTTGATTTGATTGAACATATTCACCGGCATAGCGCTGTGTGAGCAATAGATTCCAAAGTTACGGAGTAGGTAATTTTTCTGCAACTCCTCGGACTTCAGCACAATTGTAAATATGTCAGACTGGGCCAACCTTACAGCCTTCACGATGTCATCGAACTTAATGGTGTAACTGCTTCGCAGCAGAGATAGGTAGGTGGACTCCAAATTGATGACCCTCCACGTACCCGCTAATGTAACACTGTAAATGTAGGCCCACAATACCTCCTAGATAATCAACACATCATCATAAACACTTACAAGTTTCTTGGGGGAAATGCCGTCTACTGCAGTACATCATTTTCATGTTCTTGTGCAGGTTCTCATGTACCATCGACTGCGTGTTGCAGCTAAAATTGTCAAATATAAGAGACCAAACAAAAGTGTTAGAAACCCTGATAGCATTGATCGCATTAGAGCAGCTATAGAGCGCAGTCGAAAAGGCTAAGTTCGAAAACAATACTTATCTAAGACCTCTGAACTACGAATGTTACATAAGGCTACATATCAAGCAAGCTTTATTGATAAACGAAGAAAGATCGGGGGCTAAAAAGAAGAATTAATGACGGCATTGCTAGCATTCCGTTGGATATCATGCATGGTGTTATGCAGAATTACGACGCATTTTGGTATAGTTTATTACGTAACTACATGGTATTTATACAGTCCACCTGTTTAATCATGCAGTAGAATTTAGTTCAAAAGCGCAGGTGTTTGAATCAGCGTTCGGCAAACTACTGGGCCTAGCAATGCGATTCCATCCCTTCTATATTGCCATATACGTTCTAACTTGTTTCTAGCTTTAATTACATTTATTATATTTATTGGAGGATGCAGATAATAATTTGGGTGTTTCGTAGTTTGTGTAATCGTGGCATCAGTAACGGCTTTCTAGATTTAGATACTGATTTTGTATTTACTCAATTTCTTCTTTTGAAATTAGTTTCGGTAAGCATTTGAGTTTAATAGAACTGTAAAATTTTACCAATCAACTGTTCCTTTAATTAGAGATTGCGCTGGCATATTAATTTCTGGCTTTATAAAAAACTTTATTAGAACTGGAACTTAGCCAATTAAGTCTAGTATATTCGGGTTGTGGGCTGTAAGATAGGGAAAATAAGTGGCCCTATTAGGAGCATCATTGTAGGCTAAACATAGAGAAGCGTTAAGTAAACGAATTTTATCTGGATAGTCTTTGTTGTACATACCTATAAAATGTTCTTGGAATTTCGATCATCTACAATAAGATGGCAGAAGATCTCCTCTGCCAGACTCTGTCTTGCTAGAAATGCTACAAATAATTACCTCTGGGATTTAATGCCGTTGGCGTTCTAGTTTAGCAGAATAATGTTATTGAAAGCATGTATTTTATTTGTTAATATTATTTAAATTTGTGGGAATGAGCGAAGACAACAATGACTTGATGATGTTCATTTGAGGAGCAAGGAAATGAAATCAATTATGGCATTGATAATTGTTTTAAGTTATTTTATTGAGTTGTACTAGTATTATCTTGTTCTTATTTACAGTAGACAGTTGTTGTCCACGTGTGGTGTTTATAAAACACGTGCTGTTAACATATGATGTTTTGTCACTGCTCTCTGTTGAATTTTGCGCCGACATTTTGATAACAGTCGCATCCTTTGTAATTTTGCAGGATGTTCTCCGCCGCACTTGTCGCATTGTGATTTAGTATGCGTCAATTTAGAACATTCCTTAAGTATAGTAGTGATTTCTTGTACATTTGATGCAACGTGCGTCAAGCTTACAATAATTACGTGTATGCCCTTATCGCTGACAACTCAAACACTATAATTATGCAATGATATAGTGTGTTTAAATTAAAAATACTTTAGGCTTGGTTGTTGTTAATTTGATTGACTGCACATAAAAAACATAGGTTTTTCGTTCTTGTTAAAAATTTCTGTCACATTAAGCATTAAGGAAAATGTCTAACTATTACTGATAACCGTGCCGTCTTGGGATTTTTAAATGGGTGTTAGGTAATGTCGTTTCTATTAAAAAACTCAGTAAGTAAACAAGTCCTCAATGGAAGAGATATTGATTTAAATAAAATCACTCTTAGTGAAAGTAGTGAATATGGATTTTGTATTATTTTGAATATCCATAATAATCGCTTAGTAATTGGTTGCATTGTGCAGAGTGTCGGTGTTTTTTAGACTTTTTCTGATGATGTCAAAGTTTGAACAGGAGTTTCTGTATCACTGTCGCTACTATTTCCAGAGATGTTGAAATATAGGTGGTGATATTTGTTTTTACTGAGTAATTCAGCATTGGTGAATAAAAACTGCTTTTTGGGGATAAGTATTGGAGGAGAATTATTACTTGTTTTCTTGCTACTAATATTCTTTGTCGTAAGCAAAGGGTTTGTATGCCACAGTGACGTTTCTGCGAAGCTTTAACTCCAGAGCTCTTTTTTTAAATATTGTTGTAGACAGGTATTGGTAATATATTTTTAGTCATTATTTACCGTAAGGTTAATCACGAGAGTATTTTTACTTGTTAGGTATGTACGTCGAAATAAATTATCTCTAACCACTATATGCCGAGCACTTTGATAAAGCAGAAGCGCAGGAAATAATGGCAGCTTTTGAACTCAAAAAGAGCGATGAGAGCATGGCCATCTGTTCTCAGATGATCAAGTTATAATAACAAATAGGGAGGGTACAATACAATTGCTTGAACTGAGTCAAACAAGGAAGAATACAATGAATATCAGTCACCAAAACAAAAGTAATGGATTTTAAATTACGCGAAATAATCACACTACAGAACAAGTAAATCCCTCTAAACTTTCTCGGCTGCATAGTATCGCTATATGAAAAAAAAAACTATTCAAAACTAAATCTATAAATTTAATTATACAACGGTACAATAAAACGAACATTTAGAAACAAATTTGATCAAAGCACCACCCTAAAATTATATAAAACAATATCACCACCAAGCATAACATATAGAAGTGGGATATAGATGCAATGAGGAGGTACCTAAGCATTTGTTATTTCTTTCCGCAAAAAATATTTTTTCATTTAAGTGCGTTGTCCGCTACACTTTGACTTCCACACTTTCAGAACACGGTATATAAGACATTATACGTAAAACTATATTGTCAGTAGTTTCGAGCAACTATTATCAATAGCAGACTACAGGAAATTTTTCGGAGCAAAAGCAGCGTGACACTGCTTAGCTGTAGGTCGAAGGATCGAAGCGCCGACTCAGAGTCCATTCCTGTTGGAGCCTCGAACCAACCCCGCCGTTTCCAATCCTCAGTTTTGTTTCGGTTCTCGTAAGGGGCTGATGTCGTGTAGATCAATTTAGTTCGAAATTACATTATGTTTTGTCGTAAACATGTAATTTTTCTTTAATAAATGTAATCAATGCTTGAATATGAAGTGCACTTCTCGTATCACGAGTATTTATATTATGTGTGTTTTGTTAATGGAATTAGTAGGTGAGTTTCTCTACTGCCGAATGTATGTAATGTTAGTAAGGTATTTGATAGTGTAATAGTTTTGCTATTGTACATATGAAAGAAAAGTGAAACCTGAGCCGGATTTTCCTGAACGAAAATCGTACAAGGCTTTCGTGTCCCTTAAGCGACAGAGTTCTGAAGGTTAAAACAACTGCAATACAGTCTATCTGTATAATCTGCCGTAATGCGAAATTTTAGTTGCACGTTTGTTCTAATTAATATATTTCCTACTAAATAGTGTCTATAGTTTAGTGATAATATGCTGCATGCTGCGTGTTTGCCAGTGTTTATCGATTAATCGCACTACGTGTTTCGTTGTAGTTTAAGTTATGCCCGTTGATATTTGAAATTGTACAGTAATATCCAGTGTCCACTGTCTACACGCGATGGATAAAAATATATCATGCTTCACGTTTTGTTGATTTTTGCCTAGTTCAAACTTTACAGACTGCAATAATCGTTAAATAATATCAGCACACCTTCCGGTGACTAAGGTCAAGATGAACTGGATTGTCGTGCACTGGGTCAGTTTTCGTTCTGATTTAAAAAATACATGAACGGTAGGGTAGATCGATTGCCACCCACGCAACTGTGTATGTTTTTCTGTAAAACATTAAAAATGCAGAGCAGCACGCACTCTATAAATGTTTCGTATTTTGTAAATAGTAGCAGTAAGCAATAATCAATTTTTCTAACCAGCTTAATTAATATAATTAAAAAATATATATTAAGACAAGAAAGTTAAAACAAAATCAGTAGCATTAAAAAAATAATGGGGTAATTAAACTATTTGAACAAAGATGCTGTAGTAGAACTTCATTCACTGTCTTTTTGTTGTTTTAATAGAGTTGTAGTGTTTGTCAACTATATAAAAACATGGCGTGACGTCTCTTCCCCCCAAATAAAGCAAGGGAATTTCAGGTAAGAAAGCTGTTATAAGTCTCGATTGTCATTAACAGTATTATAGTTGTTATAAAACCTGCTCAATCTTTCTCACAATCTTAAACATAATAAGAATAGCATCTAACGCAAAAGGAACAATAATAGCAATAAAATGTAATGGTAAAAGAACAGACGATTGATTCAAGAGGTCTATTCGGGTGGTAGGGGGAGAAGTGAGCCCCCAACTGCGCCAATTCAGCACTGTAATCACGTGGGGGTCACCAAATATAATGATATCTAGTAATGTTGTAGACTTTGTAGCATGAAGCCTTATCTAAAATATAAAAAATTATAAATAGCTATATAATAAGTAAGTTTGGTACTCATTTTTTATAAAGTCGCTTTGTGAGGTTAGTTATCTTACTAACAGTAAAATTAAAGAGCTTATTTTGCAAACATGGCTAAATAGCCATTCTATGCTTCTAAATGTTCAATGACTCGCAAATTAAATAACTTTAAAACGCTATTTTCAAATAATAAAACAAATTGATAATCGAAAACAAACAATATGTATTACAATGAAAGGTCATTTTATTAGAAGCAAATTCTTTTGGAAAAATTGATTCTACGCACTACAATAAGAGAAAAGGTTTTAAGAGCAATATTACTGTTTATAGATTTTTTTTTATTGACTCAGTCCTCGTAACAATTCCGTACACTTTTGAATCTCTATCTTCTGTAGAAATCCCCGCGTAGGGGAGTAACGATCTCCATGTTTAATTATTAGTCAGCTGTGATTACGACTTTTTGCCATTCCTCTCTATTTTTAACAATTCGAGAGGATTCCGCCAGGATCTTTTCGATAACTGCTTCACTTGGTCGGTCCATCTCCTAGATAATCTGCCTCTCGGTCTCTTCTCTTCCATTTTCCCTTGAATTATCAGTTTCTCCAGATTGTCATCATCCCTTCTTGATATGTGTCCATAGTATTTTAAGATACTTCTGTTAATTATTTTTGATAGTTGGTCGGGGATTTGAATTTCATTTGCTACTGATTGGTTAGTGCAGTGTTCTGTCCATGACACCCTCAGCATTCTTCTCCAACACCAGATCTCGAACGCATCTATTCGCTTTCGCATGTTCATTTTTATGGTTATTATCTTTCCAGATTTTGCTCAGTTTGCTCATGACGAACATTCCCATTTCTAGACGCCTCTTGATTTGCTTCGCATCCACCTGTGTTAGTGATCATAGATCCTAAATATATGAAACTGTCTAAGACTTCTAATCTGTTAATCAATCCGTTGTTTGCGACTATGCGGGCTGGGTTTGGTTTTGGTATTCGTTCAACCACCACCAGCTTGGTCTTTGTTAAATTTAATGCGAGGCCCATTCTTAAGCTTTTTTTCCTGAACTTTCCGTAAGATTTGATACATCTCTTCTTCTGCGCGAGAGATTAGTGTGGTGCCATCTGCATACCTTAGATTCCTTATTCTTCTTCCCCCTATCTTTATTCTCTCTTGCCAAATTTCTAAGGATTTTCTCATAATATATTCGCCATACAGATTGAATAGTGATGGAGAGAGAATGCATCCTTGCCTGACGCCTTTTTGTACTTTGAATACTCCAGAGTCCCGACCGTGAATTTTAACATAAGCTTCGCTGTTTTTTTATGAGCATCGTCAGATGTTTCGGTACGCCCATTTCTGTTAAAACAGTCTATATATATTCCCAGTTTACTGAATCAAACGCTTTTTGATAGTCTATGAAACACATAAGCATCTTGACGTTGAATTCTCGTGCTTTTTCTATGAGCTGCCTCATGTTTAAGATTTGTTCTCTTATTCTTCTTCCTGTTTTAAAACCAGCTTGCTTTTGCGGTATTTGCCAGTTGACATAATTTTTTAGTCTTTCATGAATGATATGCAATAGGACCTTGCTGGCATGCGATATCGCGGCAATAGTTCTATAGGGGATCCTCTGGGAGCCTTTCTTCTGCAATGGAACAAATGATGATTTTCTCCAATCTTCCAGCCATTGACCGGAAGTCAATACTTTGTTGCAGATTTTATGCAGTATGTCTATCCCTTGTTCTTTGGTAGCCTTTATTACTTCCGCTGTGATTGCATCTGGGCCGGAAGCCTTGCTGTTTTTTAATTATTCGACCGCTCTCGTTATCTCACTTTTTAGTATACATGTTCCCTGTGATCATCGGGTGGAACGCCATCAGTGCTTATCTTATGTGGTGTATTGCACGAGAACAGATCTTCGGATTACCTTTCCATCTGTCCATTACCTTCTCTATATTGTTTAAGGGTTTGCCATCCTCGTCTTCTATTGACCACGTTTTAGGTTTAAATGTCCCTGTTAACTGTTTTACTTATTTGTATAGATCCTTGGTTTCAAATTTCTTAGCATGTTTTTCTATTTCCTGTCATATGCTATTCAGGTATCAATTTTTGTCATTTCTGTACAGTTGTTTAATACGTATGCTTAATCCTCTGTGGCGATTTCTGTCTTCGTCTGTTCCCAGACCTTTCTTTTTTAGCTGTTTGCGTTCTTCGATTATTGCCAAGGTGTCATAGGTTAGCCGTAGCTTCCTGGGGAGTCATTTCGGTTTTTGCTTTTTGATTTACAAACATGCTTCTGCCATTATATCTTTCGTCTTTTCCCGTGTCACATTGCTGTCCATGTTGTCACTTTTATTGTACAAATCAGTATATCGGTATATAATGCTAAGGATTGGAGATCTTTAGCTTCCAGTTTTCCGGTTTGTTTGTTTGTACATTGGTTCTTCTTGATGGTCTTTATTTTAATTTGCACGTACCTACGAGAAGTTGGTGATCTGATTCACAATCAGCGCCTGGGTACGTTTTGCAGTTTTGAATTGTGGATTGCCATCGTTTTTTGATCAGGATGAAATCAATTTGATTTCTGCATCTACCTCCTGGAGAGATCCAGGTAGATAATCTTCTTTTATGATGTTGAAATTTGGTGTTAGCAATTTCGAAATTGTTGTCAAGGCAAAATTGTATCAGCTCTTCTCCTCTCTTATTCTTTACTCCTAGCCCAAATTTCCCTACAGCCCTTTTTACATCATCTTCTTTATTTTCTCTGCTCTTTTGAATTACTACAGATATAAATTATAAAGGTGTCATAGTACATATGAAATATTTTTATATCAACCTTTCAAACTATTCGTAGTACTCTCTTAAACATTCAAATATTGTTATTCTCTGAATTTATTTGTCAGTACGTCACGCTTTCACAAATTATTACATACATCCATAATTAACAATTATACTAATAGCAAAGTGTGGTGTATATGTTCAAGGTGGTATTTCAAAATCACTTTCTGCTTGAAACTTCTTTGGCAAAGACTACATACAAGGCTGTCTCTCTGGTTGCATTCGTGCCGTATGTGCTTCACTAAATTGCCCCTGTACTTATGTCGTTTTACACAAACTTTACTCGCATAACTATAATCTGAAGAATTACGGCAGAGATTATTAACAAGATACACAATTACTCAGTACAATTCCATTTTGCAATACATAAGTTTTATGTACATGCTAAATATACAGTGTGGTCCATTAAGTGTGCAACAAATGGGACATTTTTTAATTAATTGTAAAACCGAAATTTAAATACAGCCAAAAGTTAGTGCATGTTCGATAACCATATCAGATGCCCTTAGAATGGCTTCAAGTCAAACAATATACAGGGCAGGACAAAAAATATGAAATTCGTTCAAGAATAACGTTACCTTATTTCAAAAAATATAGCAAAATTTTATTGAGAAAAGTTGTTTAGAATCAAAAGTTATGCTCAAATACACAGTCACGGCCTCCTATTCGAATTTTGATTATTTTTTTGTAAAATTTTGTATTATCCCCGTATGATACATATTTTTATTATTCTGATTTTATTAAGAGTTTTTCATATGTAAATTATTATTAGTAAAGCATTTGCCTTGTTAAAAAGAATATTTGCGAAATTCTAAAGTTCTGTTAAATATCGTTGCAACAAACATGAAGTGGACGCTTACCTAAAAAAATATAAATCCAAGTAAATTTTACAAATACGCTTCAAGTTGCTAAAAGTTATTTAAAAGGGATGTGGTTGTGGCTACTTTAAATACATTTAAAATCAAAATAATAAAAATATGTATCATACGGGGGTAATACAAAATTTTCCAAAAAAGAATCAAAATTCGAATAGGAGGCTGTGACTTTGTATTTGAGCATAACTTTTAATTCTAAACAACTTTTCTCAATAAAATTTTGCTATATTTTTTGAAATAAGGTAACTTTGTTCTTGAACGAATTTCATATTTTTTGTCCTGCCCTGTATATTGTTTGACTTGAAGCCATTCTAAGGGCATCTGATACGGTTATCGAACATGCACTAACTTTTGGAAATATTTAAATTTCGATTGTACAACTAATAAAAAAAATTCCCATTTGTTGCACACTTAATGGACCACACTGTATATGCTTTGTTTTTCCACTGTTGGTCTGTAGTTGATTTCTGGACCCACTTTTGCATTTAGATCACCTTACATCATTTTGATCTCATTTCTTGGGCTGGTTCGGGTTCGAGATTATCATTGATCGAAGAAGTCTTTTGCACCGCCTCAGTTGTCTCCTGTAGATACATGGGCATTTACGATGGTGTAGTTAGAAGAAACCCTTAAACAAAAGCATCAATTACTGTGTAATTGATGCCTTTATTTACAACAAAGCCAGTGTCCAGTTGGTGTTCTTTAGGGCGGTAGCTGTAGCAGGCTACACGATCTCTCTTTGTTAGTATTTAGTTGGTTATGCGTCTCATTTCCTGCAAAGGCGTTAAGTCTGCTTTGTAGCTCAGCTCTGTGCAGTGATCGTACATGCCATATATAAATGCTTGAGTCGTTTTCTCTTTTAATTTGCAAGCGTCGTCGTTAGAAGTCAGTCCAGTTTTTTTCGTTGAACTTTTCCAACAAACGTTTTAATGGAATAGAGCTGTTAGCACTAAGCGCAACCCCCTTTTCGAAAGACCATTTCTCCTTCGTGTGCCCGGACTCTACTTCCCATTGGGGTTGGTTACCCAATTTTATCTAAGTGGCTCGGGTTCACCGGCGTTCACCACGTGGCTTTGAGGGTAGGAATTGAGTAGGAGAGGCTATGCGTCACTAGATCGTAGCTGGATAGCAAGTTGCGCATTCACTACCCCGTTTTAACCCCCTGAATAAGGAGTACAAAGTTATAATTGAAGAACTATAGTAACTAATGGATATATAGTCAACAAAATAAATGACAAACATGTGAATGTCTGTGGAAAAAGAAATTGCTATGACGAATGAATACTAGTAAATAAAACAGAATCAGATAATTGTAATTGGTATTACTTAAAAATGTATGTTGACAACAACTGGAAGATTAAAGGGAATTACTGAAGAAAGCGCATTACCTTATTCTAAAGAAAAGGATACTGGCAGTATCGATATTTCTAAGTTAATAATGATACTCGGCTAATCTCACCTTAGTGTTTATTTATTTATAGTATTTACCCAAATTGATTTTCTGCCACCCTTCAAGACAGAAATACAGTATAAGATATATTAAAAAATGCATTGAATACTATAGTATAATTAATGTCCTAACAACTGCTACGTAGTGTACTATTAGGAATGGCATCATATACTAGTTCAGATCATGTTCGACATCAGCATAAAAAAGTCTAGTGTTAGTCTCAACACCCATTTGCGCTATCATTGATACTAATCAAATTATAACCAGAATACGAAAACTGGAAATTTCCATCGTTTTAGTTTGTAGTGAAAACAAAACGATTTCACTGTGGACCTTAGTAGCACTTGCGACGCTCAACATTTTAGCTAATGTAACCGAATATCTATCTTTTACCGCCGTTTTGGGCACACTGTATAAATGGTATGGGATTGCAGATCTGCAGTACTGCGGAACATTGCAGTTATTCAAAAACATTTGAAGCTGTAACAGAATTGGCTGCGGATCTCGCTTGCCAACACTTAATAGCATTAATTTATTGCAACTGCTTTAGCTTGCCGGTTCAGTAAATACATTTTTGGGCCAAATGTAGACAAGGCTGAACTAAATGCGTCTAGTACATACCAAATTTTAGAACAGCATCGCCATTGGTCATAAATTTGGAACATATCCAATCGTCAATTTTAATTTTGATGCTCCTCGAAAAATCAGTGCTATTATGCTATTTCATCTTTCAACCAGGACGAAATTAATACAACATAATTAAAGAATATATATGGTACTAAAAACCAAATTGCAATTCTAGAGTACACTCGCATTTTTATAAAGGTAATTAATTGTTTAAAAAACCGAATAGGTAATAACTACAATAATATTAGAATATTTTACATAGTTCTGGGAGCATTGCCTAATTATTCTGCATCGTTTGTAATCTCTACACAGGGTGATTCTAAAATGCTTATCAGCAATTAAGAATCTATTGGGGACTGAAAGAAAGTCAAAAAATTCCTATTGACATTTGTCTTCGAAATCTCTTTATTACGTAAGGCTTAGCGCCAAAAATTATTTTAATCTAGAGAAGGGCGATCATGAAGCTGGTATATTGATGAGGGTTTTGAGGATAAATTTTTCTAGCAATTTTCACAATATACAGCATATGCCACGCATCTGGGGTCTAGTAAACAGTAAAAGATAGATGGTCAGTTAAATGGTAAGAAATACTTAGCATCGAAAGTGTTACAATGATCTACAGTCGGAGTTTTTGTTTTATTTTTATGCCAAACTAAAAAAACTAATTTTAAATTATTGTTTCTTGGATATAATTTATAACCGTCCTAATATATTTTTCCCTATTTTCGTTCGTTCTTGCAGTATTATTGAGAATCTTGAGCACTATTGCGTATGTTGAGTTGGTTACCCTTCAGATTTATCTTTACGAATTTTTGAAAATTCTTTGGCATATGAATTGTGGATAATTTTGATTTGCAATTTTCATTCGCCTTGTTTTTGGAAATGTCCGGTATATAATATGAGGGGAAAACTTTCTTCCTGTTTTATACATTTTTAGTTTACTGCAGATGCGTTAGAACGCATTTTCGGAAATTGTTTTGGTGCACACTTAGAAAGTGAATTTCTCTTCAAAAATTAGTTATAAATTTGGTGTAGCGGTTTTGCCAATTGCTGCAACCTATCTGATTGATCCAGGATTTGATGGTATTTTCGAAGCAACGTATTTTTTGGCCGCACGAAATCTCAGGTACGGAACTGTTTATCGCCCTACTCTCACATGGTTTGACGTTTGACTGGAATTATTTAAGACGTTCTAGTAATATTTTATAAGATTCGAGTAATGTTTTAGTAATCTTGAATATTCTTAAAGTAATCTTCAATAAATAATCCTTCCAACTCTGATTCAGGCGTTCTCTACCTTTCATCTGTTCGACTACACATCTTACGCTTGGGAGAAACCCTGCCACTTGGTAGTACCGGATCCGTTCTGGCCTATCCGCAATCCCTTTGGCCAGAAAGTATGTGAGAGAATCTTCGGGAATTTCGACAACAGTGGTCAGCGAGTATGTGCAGATCAGAGATATTTTACTGTACTTCCTGCGTATCTAAAGAAATAAACGGCTCTTCTGTTTCCCGTTTCGACTGAAATCGATTAGCTTGTTGAATTAGGTTTTTGATAGACGTTAATTACTGTTACATCTTAAGTTCGTCACTAACTCTCATTGTTTCCTTGAGTGCCTATTTCGTCATGTATGCGTTTTAAGCTTATGTTTCGTCTTATCTGTCTACCATGGATGGCTTTGCGGGAGTGTGTCACGATAAGTCATATAACGTAGCGCCTTAAGACTATATTGTTTTGCCCGCAACCCCTCTTCAACCTATATTCGTCAGCTGGCAATTTTTTCATTAGATTGCGACGTGGCTAATTGGTACATCCTTACATTTGACCCGAAATTATTCCAACAAATTCGATTATTATCATCCAAAGCGCCAAACTATTTTCATGTTACGAGCATTTTTTCAAGTAAATTTCGAAGATGAACTGGAACGTATAGGTTCTCAATGTTTCCAAATATTTACATTAACTTCGTCTTTTTAACACCGTCGCTAATTGGAGCTGCAATTCTTCTCCTTTCCATTTGTGCAAGAGTTAATCTGTATTTTTTAAGATAATGAAGCTATAAGTGGAAAACTAGTGTTACAATAGCAAACTATCACAAATCAAATGTGAAATAAATAATACAGGCGAGAAGAAGAAGTGACGATAATAACGTGTGCGAGATGCTTTATTTTTACTCTAATACGAATTATTTAAAAATGTATGCTTACATGCAGTGGTATAGTAAAGAGGATTAGCAGAAAAAGCGTATTACTTTAAGAAAAAAAAACGGAAACTGCTGTGTATTTTATAAATGAACAGTGATTTTTATGTAATTACATGTTTGCAGATATTTTTAAACGTTTTTATCCTATTCAGTATCCAGTGATTTTATTTGCAATCCACTTTAAACAGAGTATTAACTAGATGATATAGATGACATAAATTTAAAAGGGGAACATCCATCCATCGTCATTCTTGCTGCAGTAGGTCGTGTGAACAGGATTTCTTTATTCCTCTGGTGCGCGTTTTATCATTATATAGCTGCTCTGCAATTTAGTTTTGTATCTTGCAAGATTATTGTGGCATTGTTAAGCAATACCGTATATTACATCGGTAAGGCAAGAAATGTTCAAGTTTTCTTGTAACATTCATTTGGTAGTGCACCCAGGTGCATCAACTAGCGCTCAGAGGATTTCTAATCAACATGTTTGGATGATTTTTAACCATGTCGCTTTAACGCATCTCCATAGTTGAAGTCCGTAGGTGCAAGTACCTTTCAGCATGGTCTTGAATAAGAACAATTTATTGCTAACTGATTGATTCAACTGAGCATGCTTTATCTATATATGTCTATATTAGATTAGTGTTGGACTCCCCCCGGTGTTATTGGCATACTACGCAACTCCATTAATTATGGTGGCCTGTACCAACTTTGAAAGACTTTAGTTAACTATCTATTGCACCACTGTTTAAGAATGTTCAAATGTGTCTCTAATTCTTTGGAGGCTGTATCTGCAACATCATTTGTTGTTAGAAATCCCCCATCTATTAGGCTTAAATATTCACTAGCATATGACTGTATCCGTGCTTTTGGTGTCCCAGTTCTGGCACGGACCAAACGAATTATTGGGCAGCATAGGCTCTAGAGATCGTGTAGACAGATTTCGATGTTGGCCCAGTAACAGTTCACAGTACATGTAATTAACGACCAATTTCTTTTTATCCATCGATTTAATATCGCCCATAAAGAAGCTGCCGACATGTTTTTCAAATGAAGAATTCTATGAATTTATAGACACTGTGCTTATTTGCATTGCTAGTCTATTATAATGATGTCGGCCAACGATATTTCGTGATTTTTGGCATAATGTTTTTGTACAGCTTTCGCTGCTATGTATTTGATATTTCTTGATTACTGTTAGTTGTTGCTCAACTAGTTGTTGGTCATTGTAGGTCTGAAATACCTTTTAGTCTGTGTTTTTCGAAGTGTAGTTTACAGTGTCTTATGTATAATATGAAGTCCAGAACGTCAGGTATCTTTGTTTGATCTTCAGGCCAATATGTGAGCTTTCCGATCGTAAGGCATTCATAGTCATTATCAGTTATTGCACGTAAAAAAACTTTGTTGTAATAAGCCAGAAAGCCCAATGTGCGTGCTTAGAATTCTACTCAACATTTGATAAATATTTCTGTATAACGAATCCTAGGGCCTAAGGCTTTTTCGGAGATGTTCTCTCATTGCTTTCTATTTTACTGTTATCGTTTCCCAATGGCCCACCTCAAGTTCCACCAAACCCTCTTTTATACATTCTAACCGATGTCTTTTAGATCTATCACTTCTATTGCATCTTTCCTGGTAAAGCGTTTGCTGTGGGATTCTTATTTCCTCCACTTTTATAATGTGGCTCAATCACCTTAAACGGTTTAAAAAATTACATTAATGATTTTGGATTTATTGTACTTCTTGTACACCCTTTATTAGTTCTTCTCTTTAACTTTTTTACCTCACCCTAGATATTATGTCTCAGCATCAATCCAATACGCACAGTTTTACTATATTACTTTATCAAAGAACACAAGTTGTTCTTAAACGAAAGGCGACCACATCCCTGGCAGTGAATGGCGTGGATTAGGACTAGGCGGCAGTTCTTTACGTTAAAATTGGAAATTACAAGTGGGCGCCAGTCGTTTACCACGACAAAAAACACAGATCTAGCTAACAGTCGGAAACGCACCTACCTTTTGTGGATTCTCGCTTAATAATCCTAAACTAAAAAAACGAGCAGGTTTGTTGAGGGTAATTAAAGCAGATACACCGTAGTAGCAATGGCAAGAGGCTTAAATAACAGTTAAAATTATATCACAAGGCAATATCAACAATGTCAAACAATTAACCTTGGCGTGCAACGCCCAGGTCATAAAATAGGCTCGAAATTACAAAGCCAAAGCAAAAATACAAAACGGTTATATAGTGTTAACCCAAAAAGATATATCACAACTGGGTTGCAGTGCCAACGACTAGCATGATTGCAATAATCAATCAAGAGAAACTACGTTGTACATGACCAGATGCAAACTAAATTTAAAAAATTACACAATTAAAAAAACTAACTTAAAAATGTTAACATGTGAGCAATACCGAGGTAAGCATAATTTGCTTGCACACGTGGCAAGCTAAATTACTAGCAGAGACCTTAATTGATGCAGTTACCGCAGTTTAAACACAATATAATCTTTTATCTTAAACCGTGCGCCATAAATCCCAAAGGTCTTCGTGTTTAGACGTCGCATTATAAGTAGCAAACACGCCAATTAGAATTACAAAAGAGCTGCTGGTATAAAGCTAGAGAGGGACATGGGTTAGTACTCAAAAAGAAGTACGTTATGTATGTAATCATCTGGTCTAAATCCAGCGCATATGGGACGATCTTGAAGCTATCGTCGGCGGTTCAAGGGATTGGCATTGAGAAATTAGGCTTCTAACGCCGAAATAAAAAGGGGCCGTCATTTCGTTTTAATCTCTAAATTATTAGCATATGCTAACAACTGGTATGAATTAGTAACTACGCTGTTATTTCTTTGGATCGTGTAGATCCTTATTATGACTTTTAAAACAAAGTTTAACACTATCGTACGTATTACATCACCCTTTCTAAGTCCATTTTTTTTCTTTCAAACTCTTTCGACGGCACCCTTTGAATTTTCACTTTATTGATCGCGCTAGATGTAGTCATATTCAATTAGTTCATCTGGAAATTTAAGTGTCGTAGTGCTCGCAGCATTTTTATTTATTTTGTCATAGCCGGTTTAAAATTAATAAATCGTGTATATAAAGTAATGTTCTTCTTTAGGTATTTTTCTTGTATATTATTATACTACCCATCAATTTCATCACAAACCACACTGCAATTCGCCAGAGTATCTTTTTTGCAATTATTTTAAATATTCTATTTATCAGTCTACTCACTATTTTGTACGATACACTGAGAACTATTACAGACGGTAGTCGGTTCTCTTCTTTATAAGTAGAGATTATCACACTCCACTCGGCAGGTATTTCTTTGTTCATCCAAATATTCGTAATCAATTTTAGTGCTCTTACAACTATTTCATTTTTTTAGCATTCATTCCATCGCTGACACTACACTCATTATTTTTCATAGTTTTCCATATCCCTTCAATTTCCTCCTTTTTCGGGAGCATGCTTTTAGCTTTCTCCTAGGTAACCTTTCCTCTTCCTCTTTCTTCATCTCTGCTGATTGACCCTTTCTTATTGTCCGAGTATTGCTTCTATATGATATTTCGGTGTCTTTTCAAATCCTTCATTTAATGTATGACAATACTGCTTCACTGCTTCCTATCTGCTATCCCTATAAGCACATGTACATTAACCTAGTGCTTTAGCATTTACCTTTAATAAGTTTCTGTTTATTGAACTCGTTTCCAAGTTTTTTCTGTACTCCACCACTGTTAAGGAACGCATGCTCATCTATTTCTGTGATATATTTTCTTTTTGTATGATCCTACACAGGGATGAGGTGAAGATTAGATATTTTTATTTGTCCTACTGAATTGACCCGTGCACCTTCAGTGTTTCAACTCGTAACGTTTCAAGGAGCAAATTTCTTTTCCATTAGATGAGCCTTTGTATTTCCTCCATGTCTAATTTGTTCTAGTTGTTGTCTACAGCTTTATTGACGTTCTTTGAGTTTTCTGCTATTCTGAAATACTAGAATTTGTTGATTTTGGTCGTTTTCCTGATTACTGCTTCCGTTTCTCTTAAAATGCTCATCTGGTGATCCCAGACTTAAGTCTATTTCTCATCAGTCTTTTGCATTTCTATGGTTTATTGGTGGAGGATGGTATTGATACTTACTTCTATTTCCAAAATCTAGCAATGCAGTATACAATTTGGCCACTCTCGTATATAAGCTTAGATAACCGATTTTGCTCAGCGTTTACTTCCAGATTAGTTTGAATATTATTATTACCCTAGAGAACTCCGTTTGAGGTATTCAAACTTCACTATTTGGATTTACGAGAATTGTACACTTTCTTAAAAGGTAACTTCTGTTAGAGATTTTTATAGATCAAATGCGTCAAGTGGTCGCTTCCACAATGTTTAGAACAATTTCTTATAGCCATTAGAAGAAATTATATGTCGCGGTAGGCAGTAAACGGCGCTTAAATTAAAATTCCATGGTATTGCATTTACTTACATTCCTGCAGATTGCACTTCACGAGTTTGACATTTTTGAAATGCATAATTTAAAGTTATTACTTCCCTCGTTTAAAAGACAAGGGAAGCATTGTAAGCACGAAAAAGCCTTTCGGGTTTTTTCAGGCCTTCACGTTTCAGGGTCCCTAGATGACGAAAAATAGGTGCTTGTCTGTCTGTCTATCTGTCTGCTGGCGATATAACTCAAAAATAATATATGTCTACCTGTCATGAAACCAAGAAAATTTCGGAGAAATGTATATAGGGTGAGCACAATAAAAAAATAAAATTTTGTTTTGTTTTGCCTTACCTGAGAAATAGAGACAAAAGTAATAATTTGCACATAGCTCAGGTTTTATTACTGCCGAAAATGTGACCTAATAGATACAGGGTAAATATCACAAATTGGCCAGAATAATATGGTGCTTTATAACGCAGTAGAAACTTCGAGCACTTGCTTGGCTCAGTTATTCTAGCAACGGAACACTGAGTGCAGATACTAGCGGACTGTATTTTTACTTCCTTCATCTAAAGATGAAGGAATTTTTTATTTGCAAAAGATAAAAGTAATAATTTGTAAATAGCTCAGGCTTTCTCATTGGCAAAAATGAGACCTAGCAGACATAGAGTAAACACCACAAATGGGACAATAGAATGGTGCTTTATAACGCTTCAGAAACTCGTCCAATTCAAATACGCCCGTGGCTCAGTTATCCTAGCGGCGGACAAGAAAATGGCTGGAAATATTCGCCTTAGAGCGTGGAGTTGGAATTCCAGCGGACTAGATGTTTTATCTACAAATTGGGATCAGGAAAGTTCCGTGTAAACCCATTTACAAATTGTTTTATAGTAACCGTTGTTCCTGCATGTGCTGTGTCACCATGATGAATTGCATTGTAGCTTAAACATTGTGGTAGCCATTATGTATTTATAGTACCTATGGCATCGGCAAAGTGACTCAGAATCATGTTATTTTGATTTATTAGTAGGTAAAACATCTATTTTTCTTTTATATGGGGGTTGTTGCTTCCACCCGATACATTGGCGTAACTAGGATTTTTTGCTGGGGGGGTCTAGGCCCCCAACCAACCATTGACCATACCTATACCTACGAAGACATGAATTTGCTAGTAGAATCGAATATTAGATGAGCAGGTGCCAATTAAGTGGTACAAATATAAAATAAAAATGCAGTTTTTGAAAAATAATACCTTTATTTATTAAAACAACACTAACATTTGTGTATCTAGGTCAGCTTTAATTTTCTGTTTTTTTTTCACAAAACTTATTTAAAACATTTTGCGCCGAGACTTTCGATTTTACGAGACTGTTTTCGATGTTTAACATGGCCAAATTGCAAAACCTATCTTGTGTCATTGTAGCACGGAGCCAGGTTTTAATTCGGCGCATTGCCGAGAAGCTTCGTTCGCAGTCAGCCGAGCTAATTGGAATGGTCATGGCTACTTGAAGCAATTTATAAAAATTCGGACAATAATCTTTATTATTTCTGATTTTAAATTTTGGATCCCGATACCTAGGTCAGCATATGTTTGACCGATTTTGGGAGTATAATTGCCGTGAAAATTGTATTTCTGGGCAATTGCAATGTTTTTTTACTTATTTTCGTATCATGATATTCGTCGCATTTACCATAATTAAATAGCTCAGAGTAGTATGCTGTGTTCGTAGCCTTCACTCGTCATGCACTGAACATTATCATGGCATTTTATTTGTAAGTCAATAGTTATTTTATTGTGACATATATATTGATGTTAAAATATTCCGTTCTTGCTTATGTGTGTGTGGCTCTAAGTTTATGAAAAACCACACTATTTATTTCTATTTTGATATTCATTATATTTCGAACTTTGTGATCAGCGTCTTTCAACTTTGCTTTAATAGTGTCAAGCGGTACTGACTGATTCAAGATTTAACGACAATTCCCTAGGTTCGGTCTTGTTTTAGCTGGTATTTGTGATGTAGGATGTTCTCATTCTTAAGGTGTCACGCCGGTTTAATACATCTATCGATCGTATGCGCACTAACTTTAACACTTTATTTTACTAGAGCGTTGCTAAGTTGCTATAAAAAGTTTATTCTCCGGTCACTTTTGTTAAATCGTGGATTTGAAGTTTTTCGCGCCTAGATAAATATAGAAGGTGGCTTAGTAATTTGTGGTTGGAAGATATTTTCATCCCTGGCTTTAACTGTGTCATTTATATTATAGGAACGTTTTCGTTTCGCTCGTCCTTTTCTTCACAATTTGCAAAGGACGTTTAAGGACTTGCGTATCGTTATCATTATTTTCAGTGTCATCACCAGCGATTTGTAACAGTTGTAGTTATCAATTCGCAGTGAAATTGAAACAAACATTTTCCAATTTGAATGCGGATTAGAATAGCACTGAAAATGCTGCAAACGTTTTCTAATTTTACCAAATCTTTATATATTACCCTTTAAGAAAACGCAGGGGAAACGATATTTGTATCTATCGCTGTGTCTTTACGACTGTGTTTCCTCGGATACTCTATTGATAAAAATGTCTCAGAGAAGATCTTTGAAAAACGCAATTTATTGCCATCACCGTCCATATTTCATACGCAAAATAAATTTCTCTAAAGTAGTATACAGTTGTCTACTAACTTACGAAGTGTGCGATAGAAAACATAGGATAATCGTGTGCGAGTCAAAAGTTTTTTTTTATATTAAAGGTATTTATTTTACTGTAATTAATGAACAGTACTTACTCTTACGACTGTAAAAAAATTAAAATGATTCTGAACGTTAAGCCAGTTTTCAGGGTATACATTTGCACAATTTCCTAAGAGTTGACCGAATTAGTCAGTTAACACGATGCTTAACATTGTCATTTGAGATATTCTTGATAAGAATGTAATTCAGAAAATTTACATTTTGGGCTTATAACAACAGCAATTCATTTTACTTTAAGAGATAACAATTTTTATTCGAAACTGAAATCACCGCCGAACGGTGCGAGATCTAACAATAACACTTTGATATTTTCTAGTAGCTAATGCACAATTTTTGTCAGCATATCTTCGCTTGCAAAATTCCTTTTTAAAGTGACTCTAAGGAATGAGACATAAACTTGATTGGAGAAGTCGTTTTTCACGCAAAAAGAAACATATTGCTTGTCACAGTCAGTTATTTTGACAGTTTAATAATAAGCTTGGCTACAGTTTCCTCAAATTTTGTTTTCCATGTCCCAGTAAAGAATTTTGTTTGCTATAATAAAGGTAATTATGGAAGAAATTCCAAATTATCTTCAAAACTACTACCGTTGGTATAGGATATCCTTAATGGAAATTAAAGGAAATTTTAAAAAGCTGTCTAACTATGTAAGACACTACAAAGTGTTGCATTAAGAAAAAATGACTGAAGACTCCTTATAGTTTTCGAAAATCAAAGAGCTCTAAAATTCACCCTGTGTAAGAAATATCCTTTGGTAAAAGAATACAGCTTGGGTTTTTCTGAGTTTTTAAAAACAAAACTGCTATGATTTTTGGATAGGCCTACAAGTGGCATTTTTCTACAAAAAAAAAATTTGTATACTACTGATCAGAATTTTAAAAGTGAGATATGCCCGTGTAGATAAGGCCACGTCCGATAATATAGTGAGAAGAGGGGTCCCACATGAGTCAGAATATGTTTAACATGAAAAGCTAAATACTATGCATAGAGTTACCGCCGTACTTTTGCACATCTTTAATAGTAAAAGCATAATAGAGCTTTTCCCGAGGCATCCTGAATGCATAGAAGTACTCGAATGTTAAATTACATTACATATGTAATTAATTAGCCCTTAATCCATTCTCCTTATATAGTAACACATTGAACTCAGGCTATTTGAAGTTGATTTGACATTGGTATTCCTCAACATGAAAAAAACATATTTAAGACAAGAATTGCCTATACGTAACTGTTCCTAGTAAAAGTGCCTAAAATCATGCCGCAGAAAGTTTTATCATAATAAACTCCAGTGGTGTCTCCTGATTGCAGCTCCCGAGATTTCTTCAGATCTTCACGTTTCATGGTCCCTATATGACGAAAGACAGCTTTTTTTTCCATCTGTCTGTCATCTGCTTGTTGCTGGTATAACTCAAAATTTGTTTATTGAAGAAAAACGATGCAGATTATATGTGTACCTGGGATGAAAGAAATGTCAAATTTATGCAGGGTAAGCACCCTAAACAATTTAGTGTTTTTATTTTTGCTGGGAGAAATAAATAAAAGTGATTATTTGCCCATGGCTGAAGCTTTACCGTTGGCGAAAATGGGGCCCAACAGATACAAGGAAATGTTGTAAAAGAAAAAAAGGGTCAATAATAAACGCGTTGTATTTAAGGCAGCCGCAACTAGCCGATGCGAGGGGTAGGTACTCCGTGGTCGAATGCAAGGAACGGGCGGTTTACTTGCGGGCTATCGCCAATCGTTGAAATCGCATTCACGGATGCTGAAGTTCAAATCCCACCGCCGATAATGTTTTTTTTATTTGAAAGTTGATGTAATTCGTATTTCCGAGTGTTTTCTTTTATTTTTTCCGTTTTATTTCGAACCTGAAGATATTTTTATCCCTATTTTACTTTGATTGACGTCCACTTGCGAGGAAAGGTCTAAGTAAATCCCTTTAGAGATTACTATTACAAATATGTTTACTTGCTTTAGTAGTATGTGATACCCTGGCGATATAGAGCACTAATTTTTACTTCCCGCGTCTGAAAGACGAACGAAGTATTGTAATCACGTAAAAATCACTTTCCGAGATTTCTTCAGATCTTCACGTCAAAGGGATGACGTAAAACAGGTTTTCTCAATTCCGTCTTGGAATACTGCATTGGCAGCTTAACTCAAAAACTATTTGTTGGAGGAAGACGATATTTTGCATACATATTATGTATCTACCTGGCATGCAACCGAGAAAATTTCAGACAAATATATACAGGATGAGCAGCTTAAAAAATAAAATGTTGTTAATTTTTGCTTGAACTGAGAAATACATAAAAGTAGTAGTTTGTACATAGCGCAAGCTTTATTCTTGACAAAAATGGGACCCAACAGATACAGGATGTTGACCTTTTTAGGCCGCGAGCCGCATAAATTCGTAAATCGCAAACCTTCAAATCCACGGGAAATGTATATTTGGACGAGGCCATAAATTCGAGCATAGGATGTGCACTCGAAAATGTTGTTAAAAAAATGTACACTGTCTTGAATTATCTTGCGGATATAAATGTAGAGGTCCCCATTCTTTGTGAGAATGCAAAAACCGAGAAAAAATCTTTTCAGATTTTTTTATTGCTGAAAATTGAAGAATTTTATGCGTACGTCGCATTTACAGGCTTAGTTTAGAATATTTCTCAATGATTCTTGAACTAGTGGAAAGCGTATTCTTTATAAATTTAGATGATATCAAATTAATCTAAAAATTATTAACAAATGCTTCAGAAATTGTTTAAATAAAGCGTACGGGGAATGTGCAGCATAAATTTCAGCATCTTAAAAACTATTGCACATAAATACAATACATCCTACGTATGAAATGTGCAAAAAGGATGAAGACATTTTTAGTGAAAGCATTGATTTATTGTTGTATAACACGCACCTCGCTTTGGCACGAAACTTAATACATGCCCGGCGTGAAGGGGAAGCTAGCTACAACGCAATGATATGAGGAGTAGACTCGTAGACTTGCAAGAAATTGGCGAACGTTTAGATCGCATTCGCAGGGACTGCGGTTCAAATCCCGCTGGTAAAGATTTTTTTATTTGAAAACTGATGTAATTTGCATAAGTGTTTTCTTTTATTGTTTCCGGATGAGGTGGAACATGAAAACACATTTACACCTAGTTTAGTCTGACATTTAAAATTATTAGGATCACAATGTCCACTTGCCAGGGAAGTTCTGAGTAGAGCCTTTTACAGAATTTTAAGTCTACTATATGTAGCTGCAGGAACATTCCGCAGTGTGTACAGTATGTCTAATACATAAGTGCTCTATTCATAGAAACCTCGTAAAAAGGTATGTAGGGAGAGCGAGTTAAATGTGAAAGACATGTAGTGTCCAAAGTTATTTGGATGATAGAAAATTTTTATTTCAGGTGAATTATAAAATATTAACGATAGATTCTGTGACATTTTAGTAGCATTTACGACAGGGGACACGGACGAGGTTTTACTTTAAAACGTAAGTGGATAAAGATCAATTCCGTAGAGACATAAAATGTATTTATTAATGATTTGTTTGGCGTACATCGCAGTAAACGACCAAGGCATCGGTATGAAGTTAAAGTCTGCATTGCCTCAACCTGCAGGTGCTTACCTTGCTCATAAATTTTACTGCATACAGTTGTTCGTAGTACAAATAAACACAATGGTACAATTGGAAATTTATATTGAGTATACAGCAATACGTTCCATTATCACTACGAGGAGGGTATTGCTGTAACGGTGACGTCACGGTTTATATGCTGTGATTACTGAATTCTAAATAGGCTTCTTTAATGGGGAGATCTTAAACGTTGTGTCCGCTAGGCAAGCACATGCGTAATCATGCACATAAACACATTATCCGTTTCAAAGCTAACTATCCTAGCTACGAGGGGGAAGTAAATAAAGGTGCAGCATAACATGCAGAAGGTACACAGTAAGAAAGGTAATTATAAAGTAGCTTCACTTGAAACTTAACAAACATCAAGGTATACCAAACCAGAAACAACTCTCAATGTTTGTCCTCGAAGACAACGCCGATAAATCAAAATTTAAGTTTAACATTGACTTTTATAATATCTAGGTCCGACAATTATATATGACAAGCAACTAATTTGTTCTGAGTTTACAGTGGTTACAATGGGCAAGCCAGTTTTAGCTTATTCCTGCACTCGCAAATAACTAAATACAATAACGGAGCAAATTAACATGCTAATTGTTTTTAAACATGTACAGAGGCAGAAATATTACATCAACAGAGTATATGTGGGCGCGGTTTAACGAAATTGTCTTCGAAATTCAGAGGCTCTTTTTTGCCTACTTGGCTTTCAATGAAGCAGCCCCCGATGTTGAAATTATGCGAACGATAGTGACGTCGCTGAGCTATTACACGGACCGTTGCTTCAAGTTATAATATATTCACTTTTCTGTGAAATGTACATGATTTTTAAAGTTTTATTAACAAGTTGAGTTTCAGCTGTTATATATATTTAATAACAATAATAATAATGGCCATTTATTGATGGATAGTATCACAAGTAATATTCATCCATACAAAATATATCATAAAGAAAACCATCAAAAGGGCGAAGTTCAGATCTCCAATTGATAAGGTTATCAATCGGAGCCCACTCTAATACTTAATCCTTTTAAATTTAAATTAATGGCGCCAAGAGTATAATGTTTTAAATTAATTGTCAATTGTGCATTCGTAAAAAAAGATTATCATATGCTGTGTAGAGAAACACATTTATTTTGGATCAAACTTTAAACTTGTGACAATAATGATTTGACAAATTGTTTTTAATTGCACTACAATTGCTGGAATATGCCTTATGATGCAGCGAGGTGTTTGGAACTTGAGCAAGTTGAATTTTATGGTGGTGATGGTGCTCCTCTCAATAAAGAATTTAATAAGTTAAACTGATATCTGCCTATTTATATACCATTTTGAACTTGACGATAGACACAGATATGTTCTACAGATACATAATAGCTTCTGCAGGCTTCATGAACCCATCGCTTTGTTGATAATTCGTTTCTGTTCTTGTCTGTCTTTGAAAGTGTTTTCTAATTTCGAATTTCTATATTTTATAGATCATTCAGTATAGTCTCCAACCAATTTCTATGTGGTCCTCTGAGCCACTTCAAAGTATTTTTGTTTTGGTTCTCTTTTCCGGTGACCTTTCTACGTGATCTAGTCGTCTCAATCGTTGGACCTTCACTGACGCTGTAATACTCGTATCTGCCTTACCATATAATTGCCTAACCTTTGCATTGGACCATCTGCCCTATAGTTCCCCTACTTTGCGGCCTCCATAAATTTTTCGTAACCATACTTCGATGTCATTTTGTTCAGCTTTATTCAAAATCCATTTTTTACATCGTAACTCAAGATTAAAAATTAATATTATAAAAAAAGTCATACTTCAAGAATAATTATGTAATGATAAAGTACCTAAATGTTAAAACATTATATTTTATAACGTGTGAATTTCATATCAAAAGGACAGGATAGCTATTTAAAATGTATTTAGGAAATTACAGATTTAATTCAAATCCGGTAAAGCAATTAATATCCTTAGAAAAAGGTTCTAACATATTGTTACGTTTTTACGTTTCGGGCTATTTAAAAATTATACGACGCTTCCGGTTTTAAACGTTTATTTACAATGATTAATTATTATTATTTACAAACACACGAATTACTTAAACTACGAACTATTTCTAACAACGATACACTTATTATTTATATACCGCTTAACAGTAATGATTTATATGGTTATACACTCTATTTATTTAGACTGGATTAAACATAAATTATTTATGTGGCTATTTATTTTATACGCGTCTATTTATGTAGCAGCTTACGCCTTTCGAGCTGTATTCGAACTGTTCGAGTTCCAGCTGCGCTGGCTTATATATTCGCGGAATAATTCTTTCTGGAAGTTTCGCGGGCTTGCTGGACTTTCCGGCAACGCTGGCGTGTCACGCGCAAGGTTGTTTCTGGAATGTTCGGGAAGGCTGACTCACGCCGTCTCATGCAGCTGGCTCCAAGGTCGTTCTGCAATGCTGTCGCACGGGACGCTGAGTCATATTTCTGGGGCGACGGCCTAGCCCCAGGATCGTTACAATATGAATTAAAACATATTTGGAGTAGTAAGATTTTTATTTGGTAGTATTAGAGAACAAATCATCATTGATATTAGATAACAATTAGAAGAAACTATAAGATAGTTTGAATAAATGTGAAAGGCATACGTTGAAGAAATATTTTAAAAGGTAGCCTGAAATGTCAAAATAATTTAATTAAATTGCACTGTAAATAATCCAGGAGTGTTAGTTTTTAAAAATGTATGAATGGAGATTACTATGGCGAAATTTAATTAAGAAATAACAACTAATTTTTTATTTTGAAAATGTACAGTCGTGTTCATTAAAGTGCTGTACAGACAGAATTTGTGCTTTGTGAATTTAAATTAACTACACAAAGTTCAAAAAGTGTTGCATATACATATATTTTGAGAGTATACATCTAGGTCTACCTAATTAATGATACAGTGGGGGCATTTGTTGAATAATAACACAACCACCAATAAACTTACAACTACCTCTGTGCAACACATTTTTGAACACGACTGTACATTTAAAATTTGGATTTGAAAATAAAGCCCGCATTAAAATGCATTTTCTTATTTAAATAGTATAAAATGGTATAAGTCAGGGCTGTCCAACTTCAAGAGACCCACGGGCCACTGTAAAAAATTTGATGGTAACGAGGGCCGCATCTTAAAATGTGTCGTAACCGACTTTGTGAGTGATTTGTAATAAATATAAAACGTGTATATTTTAATACTAATTTTTATTTATTCAAGAAGCTTAGGTTACATTACAAAAAGCATTGAAACATAAAAGAGATATACAGGGTGTTCCCTGAGGTAACCGACAAACTTACACCATATGTTCTAGAAGTGATTCTAAACAAAAAAAATCCTATTCACTTTAGGTTAATTCCTTTCCGTTCTTGAGATACCGACAAAAGAAAAAACATACATCAATTAATGTAAATTTACGTATAGAGATGTGACGTTTCACCCCATTACTAAGAGCGTCAAAGATTTACACCTCGGGTTAAGCTCAAATCGGAAAAATACGTTCACTCAAATATATATTCGATTAGGTAAAACACCAGATAATTACCAAAACAAATATAATGTTTTTAGCTAGTTACAATTATTAATTAAAAATAAATCTGAGTTGTACATTATTTAAAATTAACATGTTCTTCTGGAACGGTGTCTGGTTTCCTGGGTCGAGCTGCAACCTAATCCACCGGCGAGTGTTGCGGGTCCCTATTGGTAGTCCGCCGGTACGCACACCGATTCTTCGGGAAATGGGCTGAGTGAGTCTTTTGCTCCTGCAAACATGACCTTCCACTCAGCAGTGATTTTAAGCTGTAATTTTCTGGCGAATTTAGCGATTTTAAGGGTTACCTGGGGCGGGCGTTAGTGCCTTAATCCTGGTGCAGAGGTTGCTAGTACCTTCGGCATCGTTCTTGGAGCGAATGCGGTGTCAAATCCTGCAGATGGAATTTATTCGCCTTGAGCCGGAAAATGATGTTGACATTCCCCCCGCCTTTTAATGACCAAAAAGGGGCCCTGCATGTGAGTTTATGGCGGCTGCAGGACTCTAGCCGCTCAAAAGCGGGGTAGAGGGCTGCGATTCCTACAGGTTACAGGTTTAATTATTAGTAAAATGAGGTCATGAGGAGTATTTCACCTCTCGGGGGGCCGGGATTTGCATTTAAAAATTGGGCGGTCGGAAATGGCTTGTAAGCAGTTAGCCCTGCAAGACAGTACAGCGTATCAAGATAGGGTTAAAGCCTCAGGGGATTCGATTTTCCAAGAAAGTTCAACAATCAAGGTAAAATCGAATTCTAGCGGTCTTGCTCTTGCGGAAAATTTGAACTTCTCGGGCTGACTGTACAACACGTCATCTCCCTTGAAGCCTGGTCTGGTAAGGGTTGGAGGGCTACTCCGTTAGACAGTTTAGCGTGTCAGACCGGAGAGCCTAGGTAGAAAAGGAGAGGACAGGATCAGGAATGGTGGACTCAAGGGGAATTCGATCCGCGGGCCGCAAAAATATCCTGGCGGGCCGCATGCGGCCCGCGGGCCACATGTTGGACAGCCCTGGTATAAGTGATTAAATTAAAAATAAAATGAAGTCACAGTTATAAAATGACTACTGGAAGAGAATTAAAGATAATGGTATTAAAAGCAGAAGGTGAACAGCTACGAAAAGCAGGGTGGTCTTAGGTCCTATAAACGACTGAATGATTTGGCTGCTGACTGCATTGGAATCGATGTTAGGTGTTGTTGGAGGAGAGCTGGTTTAAAGTATTCTGGTTTTATTTGGATGAACTGCGGTAGAGTCACTGCTTGATGTGAAGGAGGAGATTTGGTCTTCAATATTCCGATGTAGGTCATCCTGGTGATTTGGTTGAGGATTAGAGTAAACACATCTACACCTTAGGTTGATTTGGATACGGACAGAGGTGGAGGCCTTAATTGCAGTTTAAAAACGAAAATTGTTTTCCAGGATTGTTGTGTTGGTTTGGATCCGGATTCCATTCATCGTGGCAGTTTGGGTTGCCGATTGAGAGGTTGGATCTTTGTTGGAGCTGCAAATGGGGCAATTAGTAACAGCGGCTGTTATAAATGGTTGATGGGAGTGTTACGTACCTGGCCATTCCAGTGCACCGGAATAAGCAGCTAGCATGTACATGGTTGGACGGGGGACATCTGATAGGAGCACTTAAATGAAATTAATCACATGTATATGTAAAAATAAACATTAATAAATTATAAACGTGAAAAAATAAGATAGTAACAGGAAATACTTTATCAATATTTAAAACGATATTAACTGTAACAAAATTTAGTTTTGCTAACTTTTCATATTGATGTTTTGACTTTGACAGTTCAGTGAAGAGTTATTTGACATAATTCTCATATTATCAATTAACAATAAAGTATACAAAATTTCGCTCATAGATTGGCTCTCACGCCGTATAATCAAAAACTTTTATTGAGCTCCTGACAGTGAAGGTGGCATTGGCATTTTACATCTGACAGTTTAAAGTTGTATTAGTAATGTCATTTTAACAAATGCAAACATTTTTGTTGAATACATAACAATGTTTATAGCAAAAATAACTACATATGTTCAAAGTGACTTCTTGCATTTTCCGTGCGCAGCACCCTTTTGTGTTTAGTATTAAATATTGTGTAAAAGTTAAGTGATTTTGTCAAAAGTATGGGTTATACCGGGTGATTATAAATGTTTTTCCATCAAGTTCCCTTTGAAATATTTGTTGTATGAATAATATGTTGGTGGCACTGTAAGTCTGCATCAAATTCGGGGTTAGCAGGTTAGTTTTTGCGTCAGTTTTGACACAGACTGACGCAAAACCTAAGCTGCTAACCTCGAATTTAACATAAACTGACAGTGCCACCAACATATTATTCATACAACAAATATTCCAAAGGGAACTTGAAGGAAAAGTATCTATAATGACCCAGTATTATTAAGTACCTTTACTTATTACAGCCAAAATAAATAAAAATTTTAAAAATTCTACAGCCTTCTAGGGGGAAAAAGTTTTGGATCATACGGTATTTCCTCTCCACCCAGCTCGGAACTTAATTTTCAGCAGCACTTTTGTTGTTTGTCAGGGGTATAGCTGCAGTTGTAACCTTTTTTTGTTGGTGGGTGTATATTTGTAATACTTTGGAGGTTAAACATTTCATCCTCTCAACGGCCTTCTGTTTCATTATTTAACATTTCTTCCAAATGCTGTTTCCATCTCTCTATGACTTCTATTGCATTTCATACAAATGTCGGTGTTTACCTTTTGTAAAATTAACTAAATCTAAAACATAAATCCCCTCTAAGTTACATACTATTTTCTTTTGACCTCCATTCACATTGAGAACTGTTTTAGATCACTTTGCCTCAATTTTAATATCACTTTAGATCATTTCAGTTTGAAAACTCCTTGTGGTTCTATCAATTTAATTACAACAACAACGAATGATGTGCGAAGGAGTCTCAAAAAAGTTAATTTTAAAGAAGTCTGAGATCCAAATGGAATTGGTCCATATTCTATTAGGTAGTGCTCAGAATTTGGACTTATTTCATTTGTCTTTGTTCTGAATGATTATCGATTTTTTTCTAATTTTTTTATATTTTGTTTTCTTCGAATCGGTTTGAAACGCGTTATGCCTCACATAGCGTATGTAACACAAGTTTTGGCAAACTGTTCAAATCGTATTTTATATTTTTAAACATATATTATATAGAGTAGTTAGCACATACATTATTAACAACAATAAACATTTAAAGCACAGATGAAGGCCAGAGTGTTTCGATGCTTTGCAATTTGCGGAGAACCTGTCGCGTTAGGATCTGGATGGTTAGGATATCAACTTCGCGAATCTTCTGTTAAATCTTTCATTTTGATTTTCGCACGAATTACCATAAATTTCTCTAATAAGTAATGTCCAAAAATGTTCGATAGGTTTTGTTTGCGGAACATTTGGTGGGCTATCATCTTTTGGGACAAAAGGAATGTTATTTTTATTAACCACTCCCTTATTGTTCTCGCAGAGTGGTGATGCTAGCTCTGGCTAGAACTCTTAAAGAAACACCTTACTAAGAAGTCGTATCAACGATCTGGAGCAGAACTGTAGAGTTAAATGCCTTGAAATATATGGTGTTCCTGAGATGAAGGGTGAAAGTACATTTACAGTGGTGGAGTCGGTGGGCAAAGTAGTATGGTTGATACGGCACACCGGCACATCAGCTAGTGCCGATGTGCATTCTGATCAGCCGAGATGAATCATTAGTCCAGTCACTATGTACAAAAATAAGGCCTTTGCTGGAAAGTCAACCGAAATTTGAAATTTCTTTTTTGAGGTATTAGGGAGGTCCAGCAAAGCTTAAATTCTAGTTGTCGACCAAGATTTCCTATATGCTATTTCCGCCATCTTAAAAAAAGGTGCGTTAGATTTTTTTGCGATAACTCAGTTTGCGGTAATGGTACATGAAAATAAAGTAAATCTGTTATTTAGAGTTGTTTGTGCTCTATAATTTATGTTCAACCATTTTTCCACGTACGACCGATATTAGTCGAGATATCGAACGCAAAAGGAAAACGTGAACGGGTCGAGATTTCTTTTTGAGCTTCTTCGCTTGTATTTCGTTTCTCGACCTATTTAGCAAAAAATTAGTAATGATGAAACTTGTAGAGCTTGCAAATACCTGCAATTTGACCTATTATAAATTAAAATCCGACTAAAATTACGACTTATAGAGCGGACCAAAGTCGTCAAGTCGGCGCGTAATTGATTTCATGTATCCTACTCTTACAAAAATGACATGATAAACGTTATTACATTATTAGACATATTATATTTTATAGAAAATCGCAGTGGACAACTTGAAATTCAACTTTTCTGGACCCCCAACATTCCAAAAAATTTCGGTTCTTAAGAATTTTTACATTATTCAGACTACTACGTACACTTACAATCCGAGTCTCACGTTCATATGCGGCTTCTGCAGGATATAACATGTTATTTTATGTTTTCTGAATTGCAAAAAATACAACTTACAATTGCGAAAACTTAGCTTCACTTCTTTACACAAAACCGATAAAAGTTTATCAGTGATCATAACCAGCGTCAGAGATTAAACGTTTTGGTTTGTTCCGCTCTCACAGATTAAAGTTGGTCTTTCCAGCGTCTTCCGTGGTTTCTTTATCCGCCTGTAGGCTGGTAATAAAGCAGTTGTTTTCATATACGGGAATCATCCATCCTATAGAGATGTTCGTGCCAATTGGTCCTGTTTTGTTTAATTTTTTTAAAATTTAGGTTGAAGATATCTAATTTTTTTATAATTTCGTCGTTGTGTTTATGGTCCAATATTCTTCTTACTTGTCTTTTAGTAATCGTTCAATTTCCATATTTGTATAGTAGTACGGGAACAGCCATAACCTTATAAAATTTAAGACGTGTTTCTTTACTTGTGTTTTTTAGATATGCACACATGTAGTCTATTTTCGCTATTTTGCTGTTGATGTCTCTTTGTTCTCCATATCTAATTTTGTATAATAAATAACTGAGGCAATTGACCCGTGCGATTAGCGTATCATCAATAAATAATCTTGGCCTTTAAAAGCTATCACCTCAGTCTTTGGAATAGAGATTTCTAAATTATATATTTTTGTTGTTTTGTATAGTTTATGAAAAGAACGGACACCTTCGAAATGTTTTGTCGGCGTATAATGTTACGGATCGCATGTACTGCGCATAGAACCAAGCGTCTGTTTTAGAGGAAACAAAGCCCAACAAACTCCTTTCAAACATCGTTTGCACTAAGATAGTTCAATGCTTGGGCCATACTGCCAGTAGAACTGACAACCTAGAGAAAACTATTGTTCAAGGAAAACCACATGGAAAAATACGGAGAGACAGATTCTCTAAACGATGGCTTAATATCACGCGGGGAGTATTAGAAGAACCACCTCAGTTTCTATGGATTGAAATGCTGAGTGCGTAATGGACCACAACACATGAATCATGATGTAATTATGAAAGAAAAAGATAGTTTATATATTGCTCAATTACCATTCCAAATAGTTAAAGGAATTAGAAAATGTTTAGTAATATGCAATCATATAATGTTATGTATCGCATACTTAACGAAGTATATTTATTCTAATAGTGTAATAACATTTTTATATTTCAGAATACATAAAATAACATGTTGTATCCTGCAAAAGTCATATATGAATTTGAGGCTGGTATTGTAAGTGTACGTAGTACCTTGAACAATGTTTAATAGTAAAAATTCTTAAGAACAGAAAGTTTAAACTTTGTATTTGAGATGTTGGAGGTTCAGGAAAGTTAAATTTGAAGTTGTCCACTAAGATTTTCTATGAAATATAATAATTCTAATAATGTAATGAAGTTTATTATGTCATTTATATCATTTATTATCAAAATTACGCGCCGACTTGACGACTGTGATCCGCTCTACAAGTCGTAATTTTAGTCTAATTTTAATTTATAATAGGTCAAATGGCAGGTATTTTCAAGGTCTACAAGTTTTATAATAACTACCTTTTCGCTAAATAGGCGAGAAACGAAATACAAGCGAAGAAGCGTGAAAAAAAATCTCGACCCGTTCACGCTTTCCTTTCGCATTCGATATCTCGACTAACATCGCTCGTACCTGGAAAAGTAATTGAACATAAATTGTAGAGCACAAACAACTATAAATAAAAGTTTCACTTTATTTTCACGTACCGTGAACGGGAACCGAGTTGTCTCAAAAAAATCAAACCCACCTTTTTTTAAGATGGCGGAAATAGCACATAGGAAATCTGAGTCGACAACTTGAAGTTAAGCTTTGCTAGATCCTCTAACACCCCAAGAAAGGAATTTCAAATATCGGTTCACTTTCAGGCAAAAATGACATAGTAGTGACTGGACTACATTATCAAATATGTCTGCAGAACAGACAAGGATGAATTTCTGCGTTTAAAAAGATGAAAATAAATCTTTAGGTTAGTGATTTGTTATTTAAAGAGTTCGGTACCGGGACAAAACAACTTTGTTTACGTGAATGAGTCCCTAACACAGGAAAACAGGTACATGTTGTGCCAAGCACGTGAATACTAACGTCAAAATAACAAAGTATTTATGGTGTCGTAATGGCAAAGTTTGAATGAGAGCTACAGATGAGAGCGATCAAATCTGTCGACGATTTTATGGATATCTACTAGCCTGTCTGATTTAAGAGTGTGTATTAGTAGAATCTACGTGGCATCAAAACCAAAACCATGTATTTTTAAATAGTGCTGTGACGGAAAACTTTTCTTAATTCGGGTATCCATGACAGTGAAACACTTGCCGCCAGATATACTCAATTTCGTACAGACAGAAACTTATAACGAACGTGATTGAGGTGCAGTCTGGGTGGCTATAAAAACAAATATGTGAGTGCGTGGTTGTCAGAATTTGAGACTAATCATGAAGATTTGTGGGTTAAAGTTAAAGTGGGTCCTGACATTTTCTACATCTGTGCGGTTTATTTAAATATTATAGATTGTTATATCATTTCAGTGAAACACATTTAGATATTTTCAAACATAAGCTTTTGTTATTCGGAGATTTCAATTTACCTCACGTCTACTCTGATCTGAATTCAAAACAGTCTTTTGGTGCGGTCGACAAAGAATTTTTAAATTTTATAAATTTTTTCACCTAACACCATTTTTAATTCGATTGGTAGAACTTTGGATCTGGTACTATCAAATATAAATATTACAGTATTTAGATGTAGGAATAACCCATTTGTTACTGAAGATGTACTTCACCCTTCATGAGAGTGTATTGTTCAGTGCACTAGAGTAAAATCGGAACTCTTCTTTGGAAGCGAGCAATATAATTATAAAACATCTGTAAAAGGCTTTACCCAGACCCTCATCGACATTGTGACACTAAGTAATTTTAAAAGTGGAAATTAAGTTAGTAGTAAAAATATCTCCCGTTTCTAATAAATTAAATAAATTTTCAAATAAAAAAAAAGTTACCGGTGGTCGAATTCGAAGGGCAGGCGGACCGCGTGTGCTGTCCCAACGTTTTGTGGGATATTTCAAGGGAACGGGCTATTTCTACCTGAGCTACGGAGCACCGACCCTTCGAATTCCTGCGTTGCAGCTGTATTAAGTAACGCATTAATATGTTGCTCCTTTTTGTATCATACAACATTTATTCTATATGTATTTTGGACCATTTTTGGTAAGAATAAAGCCTGCGCTATGTACAAATTATTACTTGTATTTATTGCTAAGTTAAATAAAAAATAAGCAAAATTTTATTTTTTTAAGGTGCTCACCCTGTATATATTGTCTCAAATTTTCTCGGTTTCATGCCAGGTAGATATATAATATGTTCAAAATATTGTCTTCCTCCGACAACTAGTTTTTGACTTATGCCGGCAACAGACAGACAGACAGACGGAATTGAGAAAACCTGTTTTTCGTCATCTAGGGACCCTGAAACGTGAAGATCTGAAGAAATCTTGAAAGGTGTTTTTTTCGCAATTACAATACTTCCTCGTCTTTTAGACGAGGGAAGTAAAAAGTATGAAGCACTATCGGGAGTTCCTCATGGTGCCAATTTGGGGCCATTGTTATTTCTTTTATTTATCAATGACTTGCCAGCTGTCGTCGATCACTCCAAACATGCTTTGATTCCGGATGACTTAAAGCTTTGGAAGTTGGGCACTCGCTAGACGACTGTGCCTCTTTGCAGAGTGACATGAATAAAATATATAAATGGAGGAAAAAATTAATTTGTACTTTAACATTAATAAATGCTACACTCAGATTTATTAGAACGAAAAACTTTAACTGATTTCAATACAGTATGAACCAAATTTTATTAGACGTTAAAGATAATATAGTCGATCTGGGTGTTACTTTTGACAGCGCCCTTACATTTGGAAATCATAATAATAAGTCAGTAATCCATCTATTAAAAATGTTCTGATTTTTAGTACGCAACACTTCATTTTAAAAACAGTCAAAGTATAATAAAACTTTCTAATGCTTACGTTCGATTCAGATTGGATTTTTTGCAGTTACTTGGTCATCTATGTATACTACGTATATAAGATGCGAGTTTAGATGCGTTTCACCAGATTTCTGCAATACAAAGTAACGGGTGTTTATCCATTGTTGACGCCCTCATATTTAGAACTGTTAGATATATTTAAACTTCCAACTATTGAAAGACGCCGATGCATTTCTTGATTAGTATTTTTGTCATTATAGAATTAATTGTTCCACTATTTTGATGCAGCTAAATTTCTTATCAAGGCTTTACATTATCGTGCTTATTTTTATTTTGATAAACTCAGAATCAATATCTTGTGTCACTTACCTCTATACATGATCTGTTATTTGGCTAACAAATGAATTGACCATACTGATATATTTAATTAAAATAGTACCAAATTTAAACTAAACTGCCCTAGTGCACTGTGCCAGTATATTGTTCCTTGTACATAGTATGTGTCTATTAATTTACTTTGTTTTTAACCTATCCTACTTGGCTAATAATTTTTTTTCAAACAAATTGAATAGCTCAGGTTTGATTTATCTGGATTTATTTCCTTCTAATATTTTTAGTCATTTTTCACTGGGCGGAAGTGGCCTTTTCTGACGATGGCATTAAATATCATTGTTATCAACTTACCAAGATATTGTCATATCCTGTGGCTATTCCTGAATTTAGATTGTGTATATTGGGCTGTATTTCATTTACTTTTATTTTGTTGATTGGTGGTTTATCTGATAAGGTCTATCTAAAAATGGTGTTATAACGTTATTTTCTACGGGATTCATTTTTGTGGGAAACCTTGAAAAACTTTTAAGATATCTTCAGCAAACGTGGTCTTTTCTCAGTTTTTGCTCAAGTTCACTTTAATTCTCTTTGGTCACCTTCTACAGCGAGTATTTGGTTGTCTCAGCTGTTCTATATAGGTTTGTATAGAGCTATTGCTTCTTGCGGATCATTTTCTGTTTATATTGATTCTTATTCCTTTGTGCTGATAATTTTTTTCATTTCTTCCCAATCAGTACCTTTGTTGTATAGGGAAAACATAATTATGTTTTTTAGTTCATTGCAATATTTCTGATTATACAAAAGTCGATCAGGTGCGGTGATTTAGCCCTTTCCAGCTGTGGTTTGTTGAAGTAATCCTCGAAATATTGGTGCTTTGTAGAGTGTTTAAATGGATAGTAGAGTACTGAGCAGCTAAAAGGGTCGGTCTAGTAATGGTCGCTGACGGTTGTTGCCTGTAGCACTCTTTATTGTACTTCGCAAAGCTTCCAATTCATGATAATATTAGCCACCTCCATTTCGACGACTTGTTTCGTATATTGTGTCCTTGCAGAATTTTATATAACTTAGAAATTATAGGCATAAAGTTGCAGCCAGATAAAAGAGGACGTTAACGGAATGGCAGCCTGTAAACAGTCAAATTATAGGATAAATTAACAAGCCCTCATTAATTAGTTTAGAAACAGTAAAAGTAGAACATATGTAAATGGTACAAGTTCCTGCAACGTCTTAATATTCATATTACGCTTACGCAGAGGCCACCATATTGCCATGTTGAACATAATGTTGCATAAAAAAATACCAATTTATGAACTAGTTCTAATTGATTATTTACTTAATTTAATATTTTTCGGTATTGAACATTGTGGAAAGATCAACAACTTAGCCTAACGTAGAACCCCTGATAAGCTTGTGAAAGCAGTTAATGAATCTATAGTAAATTATATAAATTTTATAGAATCCAGTATACGATAGATTACGATAAAGGAATGTATAATGGTATTACTAGAATTACAATTTATAGATCCCAAAAATTACAATTACGCCAGTGTTACATTTCTTGGTACTACACCGGCTGTTAACACGTGTCACTATTTGATCTTGACGCTAACTGGGCTAAAGAAATTTTAACAACTCGAATGTTGTTCATACTTCATCCTTCATGGTCTTAGTTACAATAACTAAACTACCCTCTTGAATTCTATATAATTTCAACCGCCCTCCATCCGCAATATTTTGATCTTCCCCGCAAACTCCTGAAGCGCTCGCTCTTATTACACCTTCGTTGCGATAGCGGTCACGTCCTGCAGAACTTTCGATCATTTCAGCTCACTGCCACCAAGCGTCTTGCAAACATACCCCGAACAACATCTGTTCAGCGGTGCCTGATTTCTCGCCGTAGTCGCAGACGTCGTTATACGCCTTCCCGATTCGCACCAGGTCGGAAGAAAAGCCTCTGTGGCCGGATATTACCAGACTGTTTGAAATTAAGAATCCATTTTGTAGATTTTTAACAAAAAGTCCAGTTACCGTACGTGTATAAATAATCTAAACAAGACGATAGCATACAGCTCCATGTAATGTACATAGGTACCTAATTAATATTATTTCATTTACTTTTCAATAATTTTATTTTCCAAAACCTGACGTGCCACAATATTTTTTTATTACTATTATAAGAATTATAAAAGAAACGAACATTGTACATAGTTTCTAAAGAAAAATAAAAAAAATTACATTTGTTGTCTAGTGTTATTATGCATTAGCGAAATTATTGAGGATTTTCTGGACCTTTAAAGGGCGTTTAACAGAGTCTCGATAATTGCATTACTCTAAGGTATGGCCTGCTATAGATGGACGTTACTCTATACTTAATCAGAGTACTAGCATCAATACTTCAACAGAGACTATTTGTAGGAAGAGTAAGTTATAAATTTTTGATTTGAAAGAAGCGCTACAGCAGGGGTCTTACAAGAAGGCTTTTTGAGACTGTATTATTAAACAGTTCAATGTTAAGATGGTAAAAATGCCTCAAGTCAACATTACGATAGAATGGTACCCTTTACTAATTGCAAGCATCAGCCGATGAATCTTCAAATATAAAGTTGTGATAAGCCGTACTACATGCAAAATGAAAAGATGTACTCTTGGAAGAATAAGAAATCTAACCAAGTTGGATATAAATGAAAAATAAATTTATTATAAGCTGCAAGAGTCGTCCCTTGCATAGGGAATTAACAAAACAGCGTCAGCGGATTCTGTTCATACCTAATGCATAGACTTGGCTCCACATCTTCTAATTCTCCATCGCTTCTGTCAGGGTTGATCTCCACAATGTCTGCATTGGCCTGCCGCGTGTCCTTGTCCGAGATAGGTTCCACTCCAGGGCCTCACTCTCCACTGTCCCGTTAGTTTGCTCAGAGTGTGACCGATCTACTCAACTTTCCGTTTTTTTATTTGCGCGGCAGTCCTTTTCCATACATTCTCAGTAATGATATTATCCAGTTAGTGGATTCTGGGTATTGGTCGAAAGCAACGGTTAATAAATACTTACAGCTTGCTTGATATGGTCTGTATCATCTCTCAGGTTTCCATCCTATATAGGAGAACCACATTTATATTGCTCTGGAAGATGCGAAACTTTGTCTGCATTTGGCACAAAGGCTGCGTTTGATCTCCTTATCCTACGCTATACATCTGCAGCCGTCTGTAGTCACAAGATTTCCCATGTATGTGAACTGGCTTATATCCTCCAACTTCTACCCCTCCAAGGTAAATGGTTTTTCGTTTGTGGCATTAATGTGAAGTGCCTTCATCTTTGGCTTGTCAACCTTGAGCCCTACCTTAGGTGCTTCCATCAGTAGATCGTTGAACGGTGGCATACCTCCTTACGCTTCTGACAGCTGTAGTCTTTGAGTCTGTCCTCTAGTCTCTACTGAACACAGCGTCTTGCGTTTCGTGCCACCTTGTTTACCACTGCATCCACAATAATCAGGAAGATGGGTGGTAAAAGGATTGATCTCTGTCGCACGCCTGACGTCATTCATCGGCAATGGTTCCACAGTCGCCCCTCGTGGACGACTTGAGAAGCAAAGCCTTGGTAGGCCTCTTTGATAGGATTCATTATTTGATCTAGCACTCCCTACGCGTTCGGAGGTTTCCACATGGCCTCTCTGCTTAGCCTATCAAAGGCCTTCTCGAAGTCAACGAATATGATGCAGAGGCGAGCACTCTGCTGCACGCACTGGTCGGCAATGACGCCTAGCGTTTCGTAGTATGACGCGTGTAAAGACTTTGCTTGGGATCAGCAGGAGCGTGATGCCTCTCCAGTTGTTGCAGATTGACATTTCACCTCAGCTTTATCAGCAGCCATTTCCTCCAGTCTTCGGGAATATTTCTAGTGGGTTGTATCTCCTTGAATAGTGGCTATAGAGCGTAGCTGTGATTTCAACGTCAGATTTTAGTATTTTCACTATGGCAGGGTTCGGTTCCCCATGAGCTGTCCGGCCGTCTTTCTCTGCCACTCCGATATTCTGGTACCTGTGTTATCTCGTCATCCTGAGCTGTTCCTCGATATTCGCAAGTAGCTTTCCTTTCTGTGTGCCACTTTTTTCATGTCTATTTTAGCTGTTTAATGCATCATTTTGAAATAAATAAAACGCGATACTTTTTATAACGGATTATATTTTTTTCAGAATTATCTGCAGCTTTTGAAAACGAGCATTATATTTTTTTGACAACGAGCAGAAACCAAAATTAATATAGCTTTCTTAACCAAAGTCACAACTCATTTGCATATTTTCCTGAATTGAAAAACGAAATAAAACTTCTTATTCCCAACAACTCAAAAACAAACTTTAAGTAAACCAGAACTAATACTACTCGAACACTTACACAACCGACTCAACGTTTGGAATTTTTTCGCAGCTGGGTTATATCATGCAGCACCCCTATTTTACGACAGCGTTCTGGCAAAAAATTCGATGTCCAGAGATTTTACATGATTTACAACAAATAATATAACACATTCTGCAAATATTGCTTATCGTACGCCAGTTCATGATATCGCTAAGGTATCCGCTGTAACTTTCAGACATTTTTTAACGCTTTACTCGGTTGAACTCTACATATCTAGCCTTCGAAATGCCAGGGATTGTTAGTTTTATCTGAGGTGTTAACAAACTTTTAAAACTTCGTAGTTGAACTGTACGGTCACCAACTTTTGAACTTCCATCGGACTTCAATGAATAAGCAGTGAAATGAGTTCTTAAGTTTGCACTTTCGAACAAAATCGACATAGAATTCAGGGTTATCTACATGATCGTTTTTGATTGTGGTCTTTGCGCTGATAAGAGAATCTCTGTCGATTGCCATCATATTCTGTCCAGATGCAGATATAAAATTTAAAGCCGCTAAAACTCTCCACGAATACATATCTGGTTCAAAAAAGAGAATAAACACTGGTTTTTGTTCTTACTAAAGCAGTCATTGCAAAACAACTTCAATGTTTTGTGTGTATACGTTTTATGGCTAATCATAAAATCTTCCAGACAACTGACTACCTCATCGTGCGTTTTCTGAGAAAAGCGTTCAGCTTACACGTACATCGTTGTTTGCGTTGTCGTAAGGCAAAAGTTGTGAACCCATAATTGCTTCAAGTAATCTTCGTCGTGAATATTCGTAACGGGTAGTGGCCGGTTCCTCTCGTAATCAAAACATAATAAAAGTATTATTTCATTGTTATCGTGACTAGCGTTTGACAGCTCTTTTTGCAAGAATTCGGTCTTTCTTAAATTCAATTATTTTAAAAAATCTTTTTTCTCAATTTTGGCTTGTTGCAGACTGACTATAAGTTCAGTACAGACATTGCAAACATCTTTCTGTGGAAAACGGCAAGATATGTTGAATTTCACTAGAAACAGTTTTCGATGCATTTCATTAAAAACTTTGGAGTTTAGCTATTATTAAGCTGGATTTGACATATTTACGCAGCCTGTTTTTTCCTGGGGCAACAGGATTTCCTGGAGGGTACCTGTGATATAAATTTTCTCACAGGATTAAAAACATCTGATTTTATTCTATTGGCTCGTAATACGCGTGACGTCTTCTGAAATCCTTTGGGGAGGCACCTTTTTCAGAATATTTTGCCTGGGCCTACTACGTTGCAGACCGTGTACAGCTAAAAATGTTGATTGACAAATCAAAATCGTTTGGTCACTAACTTGTACATTATATTTGAAGCTTCTAAATCTGCTGTTGGCGTTTTTCCCTCATCTAGGCCGCGATATTTCTGTGGGAATAGGTTGCACACAACATTGAAGATAGATGTTTTGCTCAGTGGTAGATTCAAATCGCATATATTTTTCTAAAATAGATGGTCTGCTACAGATATTTACATTTACAGTTTAGGACTGGCTTCCTTTGTTGAAATTGTTCGCGTTTTTTAATCTCTTTGTGACGTAAGTGATTCAACTTTCTCCTACTTTAGGAGTGATGCTTTCTCCACCATTAGCTCCATTTTCCCACCAATAGCCTTGTTTTCTCCCACTGATAAACTTGCTTTTCGACGTAGAGCTGGTTTTCGATATTAACTCTTCATTTGCTTTCGGAAGTTGCGAAGAATTATCTTGATCGTTGAAATATAAAGAAATATATCAGATTTAAGCTGAAAAATGTATGTTGAATAAAATAAATTTTATAATTGTGACACGACTCGATGACAGCCTCGTATGTACGAGGGCCTAACTAGCATCAAGTATGGCGATCTTGTTCCATTCGACCAATAGCTCAGCGATAGTGGTGTGGACGAAGAGTAGTCAAGGCCAAGATCCTGTTAAAGTACAGCGATTAGCTTAAATACTTGTTTGTTCTAGATTTAAATTACTATTCGTACGTACACATTATTAATATTATTAACAAAAAACGAATAAAGAATAAGAATGATAATAAGATTGGTGAAAGAGAGGTAGAACGTCTCGGTGATCGAGAGGAGAGGCCGCTGGAGCCGGTGTAGTATTCGATGACAGCGATGGCTAGCGCCTGGACATGACTTGCTGATGGTCGGATTCATGGAGAGACGAAGTAGACCAGCGGTGAAGGAAACGGCGGACCAGAGCTTCGGGAACCTGGCGGTGTGTCCAGGCGAAGTCTTGTCGCGGAGCAAAGCTTCTTGCAAACGTGGTGAACTTGGTGCCCTTCTAGGAGCAGCCCTGGTGACGGCTGGTGGCTAGCGAGGGCGAACGTTGGTGATTTTACGCAGAGCTGGCTTGGCTAGAAGTTGATTGTTGCTTGCGTTCTTATGCCGCACTTGAAAGGTGCGGGCTCTAAGCTTGAAGGGTTTGGAAGTTTGATTGCTGCTTACACCGAGCATGGGGGCTTAAGCGCTGAAGTGTGAATCTTTGATGGCAGGCCGAGGCAGAATTGCTTCGTTTGAGCCCCAGGACTTGAACATGGTTACTGCATGCGGGCCGAACTTTTCGTTCGAGCCCAACGCCTGAATCCGTTGTGATTGCAAGCTGGGCAGAACTGTTTCGCTTGAACCTCAATTCCTGAATATTTGAATGTAAAAATTGCTATCCTTATAAAGGCAACCGCTGCTTTGTCTTCTGATCCCTTCGTTGTCAGTGGTCGATAGAGCTTTGCACATTTATTCGCGTTTCCTTGATTTTGCTTTTTAACCTTTTTATCAGTGGCGCTGGAGCCGTGTTTTGTGGCGCATTGTGTAGCTATCTTTATTTGGCGGATTTTAATATCAAACTTGAGGGTGCTACTGCAATCCTGGTGTGTCGTTTCTCACATGTGTCCGAGATCACATATGCGGATCCTGCCATTTTCGCAGCGGCTTGAACATGACGGACTACATCATAAAATTGGCACTATGGAGCAAATCTGATATCACCAATCAAAGGTTTTCAAAAGAACACGTTAGGTGGCGCCATTACCTTCTATTCACTGAAAATGTGACTTGGACACTTTTTGCACTGGACCCTTCAATTAATGTTACCATCAAACAACATTTTACCGATTATCGATCTCGAAGTCGAAAAATTTCGAACATCGATTATCGATTTTGAACTAAGAATCTCGATTATATTAGATTTTCAATGTGTACATACCGAATTGAGTCAGTTTCGACTGCATTATGTCCAAAATGGCCACGCCCTCAATGTATTGAGGGTCTGGGATTCTCCTGGTGATTGCTCATTATAAAAATACAAAATTTAGAATTTGGCTAATCTCTTCCCAAATAATCGAGATCGAAAAATACCAACTTCTATCACGATTACCGAGACGAGATAGAAAATTATCTTGCCCCAGCGGCACCACTAATCGAAATTTAAATTGTTTATTTCATTAGGTGATAGATGCTATTTTATTTTCAATAAAGGAACATGTTTATAGTATTAACCATAGCTTCAAAGCGATTTTGGGTATCTCGACAACTGAGCTTTGTCTCTCTCTGAAATTCCACATGATTACAACATTCTACAGGGTTTATTAAAATCCTATACTCAAATGTTTAATACAGGAAAGCAATTTAACCCAACCGTTAAAAAATGTAAATAATAATTTTTGAAGTAAATTGGTCATCGACCGCTTGTACAATAACGATAAAAGATTAATCGAAGCTAAGACGTGGCTCGTTACAAGTTATATACCAAATAGGAAACGAATCGCCCAAAACGTTTTGTTATTCTTAATACAGAACTCTGAAGCTCGATACTGTTGATATTAAGAACTTTTGGATATATGTCAGTTTGTTTTGATCGTAGAAACGACTCCTAAACTTTTGTATATAAATAAGGTTTTGATACAGCCTGTACAATCTTGCTGCCATGAGCTACACCATTCAGGTTACCATTTAGAAAAAAATCTGTAAAATGCTTTAACCAGAACTTCCCCCGTCGACCTTGTGACACTAAATAATTTTAAAAATGAAATGAAGTTAGGAGTAAAAATATTTTCTAACAGCGCTATGGAGCCCTGTTAATATCGTTCCTTTTTAGTAGGCTTAAGCTTCACGCCGGGCATGTCTTCGTTTCGTGTGCGAGATGCGTTTCAGCTAAATCAGGCAATGGAAAATTAATTATATTTTTTACATCAATAATCCAATGCAGATAAATTTTTTTCACTAAAAATGCATTAATTCTTTCTGACACATTTCATACGCTGGATGTATACACTTATCTGTAATAGTTTCCAAAATACGTCCATGCTTAAGTTTATCCTGCAAATTCCCCGTACGCTTTATTTAAACAATTTCTGTAGCGGTTGTTAAAAGTAATTTTGAGAGTAATTTGATATCACCTGAATGTAGAAAGAATAAGCTTTCCACTAGTTTAAGAATCATCGAAAAATATTCCAAACTAAACTTGTAAATTAATGCGATGTATGCATAAAATTCCTCATTTTCAGCGTCAGCCTCGCGAATAGTTTGGCGCATTATGCGCCTCCCGGCCGCAATACCTCCCGGCTTCTCCAATTACTCCGTCGCAACTATATTTAGTAACGTGCTAACTTGTGCCGGGTTTTTGCATTGTAAAAAATTTATTGTGTATCTATTCGCTCCCATTTTTGGTAAGAATAAAGCCTGCACTATGTACAAATTATTACTTGTATCTATTACTAAGTTGAATAAAAGATTAACAAAATATTATTTTTTAAGGTGCTCACTTTGTATATATTTGTATCAAATTGTAGCGGTTTCATTCCAGGTATATATATAATGTGTATGCAAAATATCGTCTTCTTCCGACAAATATTTTTTGAGTTATACCGCCAACAGACAGACAGACATATAGACAGCAGGCGCGGACTGGGACTAAAAGGCCCGGGATGCTGGGTGTCTGAGGGGGCCCGCTCGAGGTTGTGCGGTATACCTCGGGGTTGGGACGAAGCCCCAGCCGCCGGAGGCAATATCGCCGAAGCTGAATTTTTTTTTCGCTGGCGCGATACATTTTATGGCCTAAAACGCTATTTTAGGACGCGATTAATAGGCGCCAACTAGTAACAACCACCTACTAGTAACATTACCCGAGCGCGCAATTCAAATCTTGCGAAAATTATATTCGACAAAGGCCTACGACCAATAATGTAACTCGCAAGTACCAAATTGGCACTCGCAACCAGCAAGCTTGTGAGTGGATTTGGCAAGAGGCAAGGTGGCGGTCAGCGGCGATCTCAATGTACTGAACTATAATATAATTCCTTCCCGCGGCGTTCTTACAATTAATATCGAACCTCAAATTGTAAGTCAAAATGTAATAGCTCTCTCTTTGAAGCACTATTTCATATCAAATTAAATATACCCTTTTTCTAATTATCACAAAGAAGCAGTATCAGGCATAGCTCACTTATGTACTTACCTTACTTCTTAATGTAATAAATAGTAATTGGCGCATCTCATAAATCAATTTGACATTTAAAATGATGTCATATGATTATGGTTTTTTCAAGCCTCGACTAGTAAGCTTTACAAGCAATGGGACTCATAAATCCCAGCTGAATGGGTTAATCTTCAACTAACAACTTTCTCTTGTAGTTAAAGACTGAATTACTTTCAAAATATAATAACTATTTGATTGAATCAAATATAAGTTTCAGGCACTACACAAAATTAAATTCGTACTTTCAGTTTGTTAGTAGCACATTGAAGTTTGATCTGACATTACAAAATAAAATACAAATTGTCAAAAACAATTTAATCGAATATTAAGTATGTCCAAACTTGATTTAAATTAGAATTCTAAAATAACCTAATTCCAAAATGTAAATTTCAAAATATAATGGTCGAAAAACGTCGAGTACTCGAAGCACTATTAAATTTAGAAAAATTATTCTTCTAAATTAATTTCTAAATATAATTACAATTATCTTAATAATTAGCCGCACCAAACTTGCTGTATAACTTCTTAATATTTCCTAATAAATAGGCACTAACCTTCCGATTGTCTATCTTGTACCTGAATACTCTATCTCAGCTCCTAACTGGATAGATTCTAGTCAGCAAACACCTCCTCGGGTTGTTCCCGACCAAATCAAAGCTCGTTGTACCTCTTTGAAACCTCTATTATTTGGATAGACACAACATACCATAACACTCACTTTCACTGGTTTTACTGGCTTCGTAGTAAAATACCACGTTAAATGGAATCAAACGATCTTGAATTTTATATTTGAATAATATATGTGACTTAAAGTCAAATTTGATCATAGAGAATACTATATTGCTACCACGTATCAAATCATCAATTATTCTTCTTTACAATTAATGGGAATTTAACCCTTAACGTGACTGTTTCTCGTAGATTATCAATTCAAGTTATTTTTTTACTACTAAATATAAACAACCCTCTGGTTGCAATTTCAACCCCACCAGTTAAAACATACAACTGTTACATCACATGATATACATTAGAGATCTGGATATTATTTACATTAAATGTGTCATTCATACGGTATGCTGCATTACAGAACATTTTGATTGGAACATGCGTTGCATAACTTTTTAATAATCATCTTATTGAATAGGTACATATATCTATATATATAAAAATCAATCGCCGTGTGTTAGTAACGCAAAAACTCGAGAACGACTTGACCCATTTAGATGATTTTTTTGTTTTGTACGTCTTACTCTCGAGGTGGTTTAGCAAAAAAGAAAATTAGGGAAAATTCAAAGGGAAAGCCGGAAAATTGAAAAATATCAAAAGTGTGTTTTTCTATACACTGTACGAGTTTCTATTTGCAGTCATACTTTTATGATTCTGTGCTTAATGGTTTGAGGGGTTTTCCCCATCATGTCATAATCCAAAACAAGGTGTGCCGTTTCAGCTAGTTGATATATAAATTATACTTTGTTGCAGTCTTTCGTGATCCATCGGTATGTTTAAACTTGATTTCAACACACATAAATTTTATTTTCTAAAATTTACGAAATCCAGTCGCACGTTTTTAAATGCAATTCTGATTTAATAGCAAGAAATTTTTAATGCCGCAATCACCAGTCTTTGCTTTATTTAATATGTTTAAATTAGATTAAACATATATAAATTTCAGTCCAAATTTACGGAACATTATTCATAATTTAAAAGCCAGTGTTATTTCGCAATCAAACGAGTTAAAGACCAGGAAAACTGCAGATCTGCACCTCATTCACAAAACCGACCTACAGCGGCAGGTTCAACGGGCGACCTTCGCTCCAGCAGGAAATAAAACCGCTGAATTGCTACGTTGTTATTTTGTAATTGTAAACGCTTTTTCCTAGTAAACTGTACATTTGAACTTTGATATTGTTACTTCGTTAAGCATTCTTGTTTTGTATAAATAGAACATTTATTTTCGTAATAAAACAATCTGCATTTAATGTTTGATTCATTCACTACCCCAACACCCAGCCATAATACTGTCAAGACGTGAGGTTGCGTCTTATGGGGTAGTTTACTGTCGTCCCTTTCAAGTACCATTGACTACATTGGTTTAAAACGTAAACACAGTCTTGTTTACGTGATTGAGGGATAGAACTAGCGCAAAGCAACGAATTCCTGATTACAGCCTCCAGGCAATTCTGTTCAGGTATTAATGCTTTTAAGTTTATGGTAATTACCACACAACAAACTACTTTTTATTTTTCTTATCTTCTACGTTTCGAAAGACTAGGCTTTCATTCTCAAGAGGATTAGGGCATAAAAACAGAAATAGAATCATCAAAAATAGTTCATAGACAAACAATATATAAACATATATGAATGAAACTATATATATCCTCATTGTGTAAGTAACATCATTTTGTTTATTAAAATTTAGACTGGGGTTCACTGCCAACGCAAGCGCTTGTTTCCTGCTTTCTGGTTGTCAATCGCGGCACGTGCTATTTCAAATACTAATCAGGTGGGGTTTGGATTTTTTTAGCTATACACAAAGAAGTATTTACACCAATAATATATTTCTGGTGCTGTGGGATTTTGGGACCCCTAAAGAGCTATTTTTAATTACATTTTCATAATACATGGATTATAAATTCATTGCTGGGCGGGAGTCCCGGGGTCAAAATGTGCCTGTGTAAACGTGCTAGTTGCGTTGCATTTTAGTTTAAAGCCTGCGGGCCCGGACGGCCCAAGGGCCCGGGATGCGATCGCATCCCGGCATCCCTAGCCAGTCCGCCCCTGATAGACAGACACACATTTGTGAAGCTAGGCGCACCAAGCAATTAAGCATATCGTCCTCACAGACAGACAGACAGACGGAATTGAGAAAACCTCTTTTTCGTCATCTAATGACCCTGAAACGTGAAGATCTGGATAAATCTCGGAAGGTGATTTTTTCGCGATTACAATACTTCCTTCGTCTTTTAGACGAGGGAAGTAAAAATAATATGTAAATTATGTATCCCTAGTTATTATATTTATTGATGAAATATTATTTCGCGACATAATTTAATAAGTTAATTGTCACTTTGAATATTTTAATTACAGCTGTTAAACGCAGAGGATAGAAGAAGAAACTATCAACTTCAAAAGAGGAATTTCTTTGATCTCGTATTGACCAATTCCCGAAAGCAATTCCGTCGTTTGCCCCGATTTTGATTCTTACTGGACTTAATACTTTTTTCAATATAATTTATAAACACATGTTACCAAAATGTATAATTAATACAATTTTGTTAACAACCCTTCCGGAGCTTTTATATGTATTTAGCAACTCATCTAGAAATTTGTAAACGAACAATAGTACGTTTTGTTTCTCTTGATATCAGTATAGATTTTGTAAACAGATTAATGAGGGCAATGACAGTGGTGGCACCTAGCAAGGGATTAAGGACACACCCATTTGTTGCGAACCGCTGAGGGTAACAAATAATTTCGTACATTTATGTAAGGTAATGAGATATTGCTCTTCTCTTGCTCTAATATTAGGGACAGTAAAAAGGTTTAGTGGAATAAAAAGTAATTGCTGATTTGTTAATATATGTATTATATAATTACTATGATATACAGACCGAAAGAAGAATTTTAATTTTACATAACTGGTTATTCTAAAATACGATAGAATAGTAAGATAGAACCAGTTTATATCGCCCCCTTCCCCTGTTACTTGTCCGCTAAGTCTAATAGAACCTGAAAAACAAATTCCACTATTTTAGATTTATCCTGTTTTTGTATTAGTTTTAATTCAATGTTGTTGTTACTGGTGAGAGGTCGCTATTATATAATAAAAAAAGGGCGTTGTGAAATGCTGGATGTTTTCGATCAAAACTAAATAGCCACTTACTGAATCTTATCTAGTATGACACCACTGTAATTTTATTAGGACTATCACTTCGATTATAAACACTGATTGGAAGTCATGGTCAGTAGCGTGAGGTTGGCAACACCAAATTGAAATTTTAGATTTTCCCTTAATTAACATTAACCGTAATGTAGCCCTGGTGTTGTAATTTGTCATTCTTTGCATTTTTGAAAATGTATTCCAAAATGGTGCTGCCAATTTTGCGGATTGGGATATAGGCTAATCTAGATGTTATTACAGGCGCTTCCCAAAAAAACAATTGCAGCGAGACTAAAGTAAAACAGGACAGCGAAGTAACAACTATTAAACAAGGATCGATAACTATGATACGAAGAGGATTACGTTTAGGCAGAAGTCACCGTATGTTATATGTTACCTTTGCAGACAATACTTCAATCGCTTACATTTCAATTTTGCATCTAATGTCTAACCTTCTCCGCTTTATTTATTCTATGTGTTTTGACATATGTACGTCGTATAATATAGACTGAAACATTTTTAGTTGCAACTTACGTTGCCACAAATCAGGGGAATTATTTCAATTAGTAAATGCAAAAATTTACCTTGCAACTAAAAGTGTTTTAACTGTGTTTACCAGTGGCGTTTTCCTTGTGTATATTAGGTACGCGCTGCATGACCTAAAATTGTTTGATGCACAAAATTTGTTTATATTATTGTGTTTTTAAAAACCTTTAAGATATGAATTGTTAGTATTCATCCAAAATGTAAATTAATATTGTTACAACACTTCTACTCATTATAACACCCAACAAAATAAGCAACAAGGTTGGGAAGAACATGGGGCGGAATTTGCTTCTTCAGAGAGCTACAGTACAGGAAGTTAATTGAAATATTTGGCTTGTGTTTAAAGAAAGTAGTACAATAAGAGCACATTTGGTGATATTTGGCACTTCTGCCTGATTCTTTGTGCTTACTGAAGTCGGAATATAAAAAACTTCGGTGAAAGGTTCAGAGGGGTTATTTTTTGAAACGGGAGTATTTGTCAATTCTAGTTACATATTTGAAAAGTTTAGAGTCTTTCTTATATGAGAAAATATTTGACAAGGCGATTAGTTTTCTAGAAACATAGGATCGACTAATTTTATCAAATACTCAGGTTTGTTAATATAAAACATTTCGTGGACTCAAACCCGTGCGTCAAAGACAAGTTGACTTAAAACGATAATATGACGTACATATCAGAATTGCGTACCGTTCCACTATAAAGTCAAAACTACTTATATAATTTAGAAAATGTATTTAATACCTTTCAACATAATCCCTCCCTTATTTATGGGTTTATGATTTCCAGCACTTTATCCACCTTCCATAGCAATCAATGAATTTTTCTTCTGAAATCCTTTTGAAATACTGAAAAATAGCGCTTTCCAGTGCAAAGCGTGATGATTCATCAGTGATGAAAAAGTGATCCCTCGGAGTCAATTCTTGAGATTTGAAACAACCAAAAATCGCTGAGAGCAAGATATAGCAAATTCAGTTTTAAGGTACACTTGAAAGCACCTCAAGTTCAAGACTGTAACCGCTAAATTTTACGAAGAACGACAGGCTTTGACAGGTGTGTATATACTTAGCCTATTTTACAAATTACAATCAGGGGGTACGCCGATTTGGTATGTACCTCATATTTATTTGACTATATTATGAAAAACATACGTGGTTTTCGAGTTAAACTTTATTGAGAGCTTCTATTCACTGTATTAATTCACTGCCAGATGTATGGAAATTATGTCATTGTGAATGATCTCGTAAATTGGAGTAGTTCCTTTTTTTAGGAAACGCATTTATTAGTAACAATAAATATAACTTAATCGTTGTTATTGTAAATACTGCAAGTTAAAAAACGCAAAGTACAACTATATAAGGCAATAATAAGACCGATGGACGTTTTTAAAACGATATGAGGTGCTGCTAAATCGATTTGAGCGAAAAGTGTTAAGTGGTATTTTCGGACCGACACGAAATGTATGGAAACCACCTATGAACCACGGAGTAGAAGAAAGTTATGGAACACGTGTGGTGAATACCAGAAACAAGAATAGCAAGAAGACCAGTTTAATGAACCAGAGACATCGGCCAAAGAGCAAAGAATAGAGTAGTGTCCTGAAAGAACCATAATGCAACGAAGAAGGAGAAGTGGATGCAGTGATTTATATTTCCAATGGAAGCGTAGGTATGATCAGATTTCCAGTGGGTCACAAAAAGAGGAAGGCAATAGAACTTGTGAAAATGTGTAGGGAACGTAACGTGGTGAATCTAGAAATAAGATGCCAATAGATACTGGCAATGATAAGAAGAAACAGAGCAGAGGTCAAAGATACCTTGCAAACAAGTAAAATATCAATAAGATAACGAGAGTATTTAACAACTCTATACAAACTAGAAAAACAAGAAGCAGAGAGGACTGTGAACTGCAAGATAGTATAATGGAAGAAAATTGTATAACAATTATAGAAGAACAAATAGAGAATGCAGTGAGACACATTAAAACAAAAAAAGCATCAAGCCTCGACAACATCGCAAACAAAATACTAATTAACGACAAAATATATTTGATCGAAGTATCCTACTAAGAAAGACGTCGGGTAGAAATCTACCCATATCTGAAAAATTACAAAGAAAAAGAATTGAAAATTGTCGTGGAATAACATTGTTGAACATTACGAGGAAGGCTTTCGAGGTATTAAAAGACATATATTAATTACTGGCAGATGAAGAAGTACTAGATAAAGATATAAAGTCTAACTGTAAAACCAACATAAAGGTAGGACACTGGTGTCAAACTGGTTTCAGTACAGCAACGAATTAAATATAGCAGCAGGTCTTGGACGCGGGGATTTCATACGCCCACTTCTATTTAACCTAATTATCAATAAAATAGTGGAAACTCTTCAATTATTGCTGCAAGGTATTTTAGTTGTTTAGTTTTTTATGTACTTTATTTGGAGCAGACCTCCAAGCGTAACTCGCTAATTCTCTTATCAATTTGTCTATATGTAAATACGTTTTGATGGACCTGTCAGATTAGGTATGCTGTCTAGATATCCTCTTTGTTTATATTGAGAAATTATGCTCTGTACCAAGCCAATTGAAATAGCTGCGCAATTTTAGTTTTTTCCGCCATTTCGACGTGCATCAATAACCATCGATTGTCGTTCCCTCTCCTTTCAGTCATTTTTTATCTGTTGGGTAAAGGTCTCGCTCATATTGAACTTGAAAAAGCAATTGATATATTAACCATAATGGATAAAAATGATGAAGGAATTGCCTTTAAGGATGATCCTCAATCAATAAATGAAGAAAAATGGAATGCCATAGCATTATTAGAACGTACTGCAAAATCGCAAGAACATGCTCAAGACGCTATTGATCAAATTAACGAAATTATAGAAGATATCTTTAGAAGCGATGGGGTTGTCAACCTAACGCAAGAAATGGAATCAAAGAAAATATTTCAGAATATTTCTTTGAAACTAAGGATTTAAGTGTTGTTTCCCTAAAATCTGAAGAAAATTTTAATAAGTTGCTAAGTCCAAAGTAATATAACAGGCATTAGATCGCTTTATAAGGAATTTAATAATAAACTTAAATATAAGCAATCGCAATAGGTAGCAAATATAGACGAGAGTAATTGCTGAAATAGATGGTTTAAATTTAACCAACATAACAGATCAACGGAGATTAGTGAAAGTACATTTACTTTCAGTATTAGGAAAGTGACCAAAAAACCTCTTATTTCTTCCAAAAATAGGCTAGTGCATTTGCACGTGTCCGATACTGTATATGTAAAATATCGGTAATCTCTTTCTCTTTGTTCATTCCTCATGACTGAGGACCTTGCTTACTTAGAAGAGTTCGTTCATGGATTAGTTGTTTCCATTGGCATCCATTTTTCGCAGTATGCTTTCCACTTCGCTGACTTGGTCAAACCAAATTGTAGGAGATCTACTTCGAGCTCGTTTTTCTTCTGGACTAGGGAAAAGCATCAAAAAGCACAAATATATGACCAACCATATTATTTTAGCATTCTAACGAAATAATATTAATACATTTTAGATCTCAAAATATAGTTGTGGATGGTGAAAATTATGCTAATACCCTTGGTTACTTACGTACATTTATCTCAGTTAGTCCAACTGAATCATTTATAATTGCCGAACTGCCCCAGCAAGTAAGTTTACTTAGGTTGGATTTTTTGGGTAATTTATTTGCGTGAAGATACTAGATGTGCAGCGCCCACGTAAAGAATATTATTATTTTGGGGATGTATATAATCCTTAGAATGTCCTTTGGTGCATATTTCTGCATTGTATGCGTATGTGTATATATGTATGCATGTATATCTGCTTTCCATATTAAAATTTATTATTATGATTATTATTCTTTGGTCCTCGACCCGAAAGATAAAGCAGTCTACACATTGTAAATGAAAAATAAATGAACTAAGGAAAATATTAGAAATTAGTCACTTTATTTCTAGTCCCGACTTTTTCATTGAATAATAAAATATAAAAGGCCAATTGTGATATCTCAGTGGTGTATGGTAAAAGGTTTTTGAACGATGTACCACTCGCTATTAATTCTTCCTGAAATGTACTACCATCATAACGACACATTTATCTAGCTAACAAGTATCAAGTTTATACTTAACGCACGGGGCTACATTTCTACAGCGTAAGCGAAGTAAGTGATAAAAGTTCGAATAATATTTAGCGGAAGACGCCTTTTCAAATGTTAAGGGAAATACTAAAAAACACAATAAATGTTCGAAATTCCTCCCTGCTACCAGAAACATGCCTCTGCTCGTCAGATTATCAAACTCTTTAAAATACTCCTGAAATGTTTCCAATATGTGTAAATTCTTCTTGAATACGTTACCAGAGCTTAAGTTTAGTTTCTGTCGCTACTCATAAACCATATTTTTTACGTGGCTCCAGAAATAATAATCAAGTGGTGCTCAATCGAGTCACATGGAAGGCGATGCAGTTGGTCGACGCCGATCCAACGGCAAATTAATTTATTTAGAAAAGCATTAACGTTTGCCCCAAAATGGGGTTCAGCGTTGTCGCGCAAATACCAAATGAAACTACTGATCAATGCGTTTCCGGACATATCTTCATGAGAACGGTTTTCATATACTGGGTTCCCACAACATGTTGTAAGTATTGGGCCCCATGGTTTCTATAGTTAGTATTTGAAATAAATTTAATATTTAATTTAAAGTCAGTGTTTAATGACCTTTAAATTAAAGTACAACATTGCATATTTATTATTTAGTTAGAAATAGAAATAGTACATGCCATAAAACTAAAGTACAAATACGATTAAATTGTACACTAGACTTTATTTCTAACATGACGTCTACCATCCCGTCTAACTTGTTTAAATCGTGAAAGCTCACTTTCATAACTTTATGGTAGCACACCAAATAAATCTACATCAGACAGATCTGCAATATTCTGAGATTCTGCTTTATTGTCCTCATTAGTCGTTTTCCATGATTGCTTATACTTTTGCTTATTTTTAAGATTATGTAAAAGCCGTATGTTTCTTTCTTTAACAGCTGCTAAATGATGTAGCATAGGGCTTCTCCTATGTAACCTTACCAGTTGGTTAAAGTTTTGCCGTTTTTGACGAACATATGCACCCGAAGGAAAAAGTAATTCCCATAGTAGGCTGAAGAAGGCTTTTCATATATATCTGAATTCAGCTTCACAACGTATCTTCCTGATAATACTTAGACTTTTTTGCTCTGGTTGATAGTAATTGATGGAATAACCTTCTGGCACTTTGTAATCTTGGATATTATTATAACCTAGCCTACGTATAAATTAATTATTATAACCAGCGTCGCGTTTTTGCAAACTTGCAGTACCATAATCATAACCGTTATCTTCATCCGCATTTTCGATATCTTCTTTTCCAGGACGATATGGTAACTAGGCAACATTTGCGTCCAACATTACAGCATTTCCCCGTTTTCTTCTAGTTTGTAATATCTGCGGTTTGATTTTATTATCTTCTTCATCTATTTGTCGAGGTTTACGTTCCTAGGCCGTTCGTCGCCTTTTACAGTTTTGTATATCTTCGTGATTTTTAGTTTAAAAATTTATTGTGGAATCTTTTAACGAAGTTTCTCTTATCGGACATTTAGTTTCTTGATGAGTATAGCTTGATTTCTAGCTGCTTCCATTTTATAGCTACCTGATTCAGTCCAAATTTTACTTAATTTCGGTTGTATGTCTTGAATTCGCATCCCCCGTATTTATTTTATTTTCTATAGCAACAATGTTTTTTGAAACAACATAATATGATTGCCTTTCATACAACTTCTTCAGTTGTTCGTTAAAATGTTGATTTACAGTAGAATCTATTAAGTTTTAAGAATTAATTCGATCGCGTTTTTGAATATTTTCGTTATGTAAATCTTGAGAAACTTCTTCGAGTATTTGCAGATTAGCTTTGTGCAAACCTTCAACATTTTCTTGCTGGTCCTGCACTAAGTTTACATTTTAATTTATGTCAATCTCTTCATAAATTTGAGGTTTTCCAGTTGTAAGGCTAGAACTTTGACTTTGCATATTATCAGAATTATTGACAGCAGTAACATGATCTTTACACTTAGTGAATGAGATTATTTCTCATCTTTTTCAATGCTCAGTGTTCGGCTGTGAAAGCAATGTAGAATCAGAAACAGAATTATTTTCCATACTCTTCAAATTTTTCGATTATTCTAAATTGTATTGGTTCTTATTCGTATTAATAGCAGATACATAACCATCAAACAAATCTTCTTGCTGCACAATGGTATTTCTTTTTCTTTAGAGTTGCTAAAATTATTATTGTCTTCATCGAAACTCTGTAAGCTTTGTGAGACATACTTGTTTTCTTGGGGGTCCATTTGGTAATCCATGAGGGATTCGGGATCTTCTCCATTTAATTCGAATCAATCATTAGTATTGATATTTTTTAAGTTGGAAAAGTCCGGCAATCCACGTTTTGCTCTCTAAGTTTCTCCTACGTCAAATGTAAGGAAGTAATTTTTCTTCGAAGTTGTCTTGTGAAGTTACAGCACTTGGTTCTTCATCTAAGAGGGTAGTAAAAGCATCACGTTATTTTCGTTGGCTTTCTAGGTTATTTGTGGCAGTTTCTACAGTTTTGCATTGTAAAGCTGCAATTTCACGCTTAACCTTCCTTTTATGGCGTCGATTTTTGCCTGCAGAGCAAGAACATAAAAAGCTCTAGAAATTTAGAAATATTTGTTCGTACAAACCCTAGTTTTTCTCTTATGGGTAAAGCTTAAAGACTTTAAAATGTGGCGCTACACACGTACTGTTCGTTATTGGGCGTTTTTTCTTTTAACGGGACAGAACTTTATCTTACTGTCATCTCTGTAAAGAATTAACCATCACCAGTTTTCTGTCATTAAAATACATCATGCCTAAATTTTGATTGAGTATTACATGCAGATTTGGCACGGACACTGATTAATACTGTAAAACCTATTGATGTAAAAGATAGCAAAACGTATATTTTCATAATATGATATAGAAATTTACATATCAAGATTCAACAGTTCTTACAACTGTAAACAAAACTGAAATTCTATCGTTCGTATCGCAGCCTGCGCGATTTTTTACAGTTGACGGTAGTATGTGCATTGAAAACCTAGTAAATTAGAAAAGGCCCACAGCATTACGACGCATTAATTTTAGACTTTTCAGTACCATTTGACAAATGTATTATATTTCTTCAAAATGTAGATGTTCCGATTGTGAATGTGTCTTAGTCAGCTAACCTAAAAATCACCCCTACGCCCGCAAGACACTCTCTTTGAAACTGCTCCTGAACGCTTTAATTTGAAGCTATAGATTTCTAACCGCATACATAGAAAGGAATTCGGCGATATCTAACTGTATCCGGCTCTCGTTTGAAAACTGGTGCAGAAAAGATGGGTGTGTTATTGCATTTAATGAGTGGTGGTATACACCTTACCAATCAACAACATCCACAAATTCAATTCACTGATGTAGTAGATAGGTTGGTCCACTGAGGCAAAGTTTCCCAATTAGTTTAGCAGATTTTGTAGAAATAAGCAAACAAAAGCATAATAGTGCGTTAGATTGTCTGTAGTTAATATTTGAAATAAATATAATAATAGAATATTGCGTATTTATTATTTACAGAAATAGTACATACACTAAACCTAAGGTATAAATACAATTAAATTGTACTCTAGACTTTCTTTTTAACATTAAGTATATCATCCCTTCTCTTTTATATCCTGAAAGTTCACCTTCACAACTTTGTTGTAGCGCACCAAATAAATCTACATCAGACAGATCTGCAATATTCTGTGGTTCTTCTTATTATCTAAATGCCGTATGTTTCTTCTTTTAGCGGATGCTAAATAATAATAATAATAATAATAATAATTTTATTTGTTCCACTGTATAAAATTAATATAAACTTAATAACATAGATTACGAATAAATATAAGCGGAACAAAAAGGGGAAAGTTCAGTATCTTTAGAAGATACTGTTCTACCACTTCCCCGTATGAAATTGAAACGAGTACTTGCAAAGATACTACTCTTTAGAATAGATAGAATAAGATAAACTAATTACAAAACCGTTAATATTAATTAGACAAAGCGTAGCTACAGTGTATGTGTAATACATAATGCAAAGCAATAAAATTGCGCTCAAAATAAACTTACATACTATCAGCTCCCAGACAATACAATTATAATAGACAAAATAAAATTAAAGAAATTCCGTAGTTCTAACCAACAATATAATAAAATTAAGTATACACGAAAATACGTTAAGTATGAGTAAAACATGGCAAAAAAAAATATATAATCGTAGTATATTTACAACGCATGCAGTAAAATGGAATACCAAATAAACTTAATAACATCAGCTTGCAGACAATACAAGTATTATAGAAAATATAAATAAAATTTTAGGTACCTTGTTCCAACAGCCTTCTTTTATATAAGAATTTGAATTTAGGCAACGACAATCTAAGAAATTCCACCGGCAACCTATTAAAGAACATGCAAATGTTGTATGAAAAACTTCGCTGAAAGATGGCTGTAGAGTGTAAAGGCGTAGTTAATACACCTCTGAAACGTAAGTTAATATTATGTATGTCAGTGCGGTAGGTGATTTTACGACACAGATATGTGGGCTTCTTAACTAAATAAATTTTATAGTATAATACTGCAGCATGAAAGTCTCTTCGCTGCTGCATCGACAACCAACTAGCTTCTTTTAACGTATGTGTGATATGTTGGTACTTTGAAATACCATATATTAATCTTAAACAGTTATTTTGGACAACTTGTATTTTACGACGATCAACGAATCACACAGCATTATTTTAAGTTTTTTGTTCAGTATGTATCTATTTGAATAAATCATTTTAAGACTAGCATAAGCTTTGCCAATGACTTTCTTAATGTGAGTTTTAAATTTTAAAGTGTAGTCAACCACAACTCCGAGATTTTTAGCCTCGTCTTTCAAAGGGAGGAGAGTATTATTTATATAAAGTTTTATATCATTAAGAGCAGAACACCGATCTTTTCGCCTACCAAAAAGAACTACATTAGTTTTGCTGGGATTAATAGATAAATTATGTTCATGACATTTTTGAACAAGGGACTGTATATCTTCATTGATTTGATACACCGCAGTTGGCAAACATTCTGGAGGAAACGATAAATATATTTGAGTATCATCTGCATATAACTGCACCCGACAGTATTTAAGCGAACTTTCTATTAAATAGCACGTGTATATAGTAAAAAGCAGTGGCCCCAGTATAGAGCCCTGTGGAACCCCCGAATTTATGTTAAGTGCATCAGATAATTGATCATCAATCAACACTCTCTGTGTGCGTTCCCTCAAATACGATCGAAATACACTTACAGCCGATAAATCAAGTCCAATAAAATGAAAAATGGATTCCAAAACAGCATGATCGATCGTATCAAATGCCTTACTGAAATCTAATAATATTAATACAGTAAGTTTGCCCTGGTCGATTGCCGTCACAATGTCATCCACCACGTTAATCAAAGCAGTTGCACAACTGTGATCAGACCTGAACCCAGATTGACACACGGGGAGAATATTATATTCGTCAATGTGTTTAGACAGTTGAGAGGCAATGATTTTTTCCATAATCTTTGAAATAACTGATAAAATACTGATTGGTCTCAGGTCTTTAAAATCGCAAGGTTGGCACTGTTTAGGCAAAGAGCACTGTTTAGGCAACGAATGATGCAGCATATGGCCTCCCCCATGACCAGCTGGTCCAAGTTTTGCTATTTTCGACGAGCATATGCACTCGAAAGAAACAAGTATCACTCAGTAGCCTGCAGAAGGGTTTCCATACACGTCTGAATTCAGCTTCGGAACGTATTTTGACAACGGACTTTTTTGCTCTGGTTGATAGTAATTCATGGAATAACCTTCTCGCACTTCGGAATCTTGGATATTATCATAATCTGGCGTACGTCTACATTGATAGTTATAACCAGCCTCGCGTTTTTGCAAAATTGCAGTACAATAATCAAAGCCGTCATCTTCAAATTCGTCTCCTTCATCGTCGACGTTTTCTTCCTCAAGGCGATATGGTAAGTAAGCAACATTTTCGTCTAACATTAAAGCATTTCCTCGTTTTTTTTCTAGTCCATACTATCTGAGGTTTGCTTTCATTTTCTTGAATTTGTGGTTTTGCAGTTATAATGTTAGAAGTTTGACGCTGCATATTATCTGAATTATTGACAGCAGTAACATTATATCTACGCTTAGTTGGCGAATGAGATTATTTCTCTTCTTCAATGCGTGGTGCTGACGGAATTGCATAGTTTGGCTATGAAAGCAATGTTGAATCAGAAACATAATTATTTTCGATACTCTTTTCAGTAACCTTTACAACATCTTCCGATAACTCTAAATTGTCTCGATGCTTACCCGTATTAATATCATATGCATAACCATAAAAAAATACATCTTGCTGTGCAATGGTGTATAATTCCTCTTTAAAATTGCTAAAATCATGATCATCCTCTGCATTTAGCTCTTAATTTAATTCGAGGTAATCATTAGTATCGATATTTTTTAAGGTCGGAAAGTCCTGCAATCCACGTTTTCCTCCCTTATGTTCCTCTATGCCCTCGAAGTTCCTCTTACGTCGAATGTAAGGAAGTAATTTTTCTTCGAAATGTTCTTATGGATTAACATCACCTATTTCTTCATCTAGGAGGGTAGTAGGAGCATCTCGTTTTCGTTGGCTTCCTCGGTTATTTGTGGCAGTTTCTAAATTGTTCCATTTTAAAGATGCAATTTCACGTTTAATCTATCTTTTATGGCGTTAATTTCTGCTTGCAGATTTCGCTCCATGTCTGTTTCCTATTTCCATTCACTCAGTCCGTATTTTTGCCCACTTGAATTTATTGTGGTGCTGCAGTGATCCATATGTGTTACTGCTTCTGGGCCATTTTCTGAAGCAGCAAGAAATAATTTGTTACCACTAACCGTTAACTCGCCAGCCTTTTCTAAACCTTTCATGATGTCATTAACTTATGTGCTTATTTCTTGTCGTTTACTTCGTTTATAGGCTTCTCCTTCACTTTGATTGTTCGAAATGTTTATTTTTGATACACCCCTTGTATTTTCTAAATTTTTCTTCTAAAACATCACCTTTATTTTCATATCCAGAGTCAGAGTCGTTCTTAGATTTTAAAATGGAAGAGCTTCCAGCGACCTTAGATTAATCTTGTAGGGAATTACTATTTTCTGCTACTTCCTGCTCGTTTTCTGCCTCGTTATGATAATGTGTTTCTATTCTACGTTGTTGTAGTTCATGAAATATTCTAACAGTTTCTATTATTAACTCCCTGTTCTAGGTTTTCCTCCTCTTTATCGACCTGACGCTTGTCTAAACGATCTTCACTGTCGGAATTATGTTTATTTTTTGGAGATCCCAAGCCTTGTCTCATTTTCGAGTAATCCCATATCATTTAAAATGCCACGTAGGCCTTGCTCAATTTCTTCCACGGTGTTGGCTGAGTCTGAATTTTGTATTGTTGATCAGAATGTGTATACAGCTGTATACTTGCTAAGCCTTTATATTTTGTTTCAAATATTTGCTCTTTACGGATTGAAAATTTTATCGACAAAAATCTTACGCCTTTTCTCTTTATGTTTACTTCAGGCGCTTGCTGCGCTCTTTCAGGCCTTTTCTAGTCGATTAGTTTGCCACAACATTGTCAAGCGTAGGCTGCAAGTGGCGCTTAACAACTTGTCCATAATTTTCAAGGTATTTTTATGGTAAAATCTATTCTGATAGAGGGGTAGCAGATAAACTTACAGAGAAATACCTTTATACTTTCTTCACTAAACTAGTCGCGCACTTTAGTTCATTGCTAGTGTTTCTTAACTCAGCTTTAAACTGTAACATATGTAGTATACACATTTCGGAATCTGTAACATATAGTGACACGTTGGGAACTCTGACTAACAATAACTAAGTCATCGATAGCAAAATTCATAACTTTATCTATTCTTATAGTATAATATTCTCGATAAGGTAGACACCGACTTTCTTCATGGCAACTTTTTTTGTGTGTCCCGGATAATTTTATTAATTACTGTGTTTATCAAGCTTCTTGGTTCGTAAACCCAAATCAGCTCGAGATACGCACATTCAGCTTATACTTGTAACATATCAGACAGAGAATATGGTGTTCTAAGGCGAATCAGCAGAACATCGTTTTTGAATTTAATTATTCATAGTAATATTGTGTGACTTGTGGTGGAAAACCATGTGTCAGAGTTTTCATATTGCTCTAGCGTCCCTGATGTAATCCAATTGTCACCGAAATGATAACTAGGACCGATGGCTTAACCTGTTCTCCGAGGAACAGCTTGCTGTGACCTTAGCATGACTATTGATCAGACATCCATCTAAGTGGCAACCCGGCCTAGCGTTACTTAACTACCGAGACCAACAATTTTTAGCGAGGGTGGTGTGTCTACTTCTTTGTTACTATTACCCAGTTCTTAGGAAATTTTGGTGAAATATATTCAACCCACTTCTCAAAATTGTCGAACTGCATGTGGCCGTAATGATCTGTTGAAGCTTTGGATACCTCAGCACACCCTGGAAAAATCTGTTTTGAAAACTAGTGTCTTAAACCATCATGTTCTAGATATTTGAAATAACAATCTCTAAAGACGTTTTCTACCTCTAGAGGTTTTAACGCCTTCTCCATCTTTTTCTGCCTTGGATCTTCTTTATTTGATTCCAGTTCAGTTCAGTTTAATGTATTAGCTATATTGCTATTCCACGTCCTTCTTCATTTTCTTATTGACGCACTTCTTATTTTGCAAATTCTTTTATTCTCTTAGTATTTTCATTTTAAGCTCCTCCATTATAGATTTTATACCGTTTGATAGAACCCACGACTCACTTCGTAATATGAACATCGGTACTAAAATTGACTAGTACATCTTGGTTTTGTTTACTTTTGATACTTTCCCTTTATTGAAAAGGTGTTATAGAACCCTACGTATAGGGTTGACAACCCAATTGCTTCTACATATTCATTAGCTTCATCAATAGCGTCTTGAACATGTCTTTCCGATTTTCCAGTATGTCCTAATAATGCATGGGCATCCCATTTTTCTTTATATATTAGCTGGGGATCATTCTTAATGGCATTCCCTTAATTCTTTTTATCCATGTTGGTTAAAATGTCAATTGCTTTTCAAGCTTAATGTGAGAGAGGCCTTTACCCAACAGGTAAAAACTGGCTGAAAAGCAGAGGAATCGAGAATCCATGATTATTATTGCACGTCGAGATAAAAATTCCTTAGCTTCTTCAAAATTTGGTTGGTACAGACAATCGCAAATAATTTCTGAATATAACCGAAGATGGCATCTAGACAGCATGTCTAATCTGGCAGATCCATAAAATGAATTTACATATAGATACATTGATAGAAGAATCAGCGAAAGTTACGTCTGGGAGTTTGCTCCAAGAATAACTGCTGAAATAGATTGTTCAAATGTAACCAACAGAACAGATCAACGAAAATTAGTGAAGAGATACTCGTATTTACTTTCAGTATTAGGAAAGTTTCAAAATTTGTACCGGAACCTTTTAACGAAGACTCTCTATCGCTCGTATCTCGAGTTGAAGAGTCAGCTTGATTTCTAGGTGTTTCCATTTTATAACTACCTGATTTACTCGATATTTGATGTAGTTCCGGTTCTATGTCTTTTGAATTGCATCTCCTGGTTTTATTTAATTTGTTATACATTAACGTTTTCTGAAACAAAATAATTTGATGGCCTTTCATGCAACTTCTTAAGTTTTTCGTTAAACTGTTGATTTACAGCAGAATCTATTAAGCTTTTCGAATTAATTCTATAGCGTTGTTAAAGATTTTCGTTAAGTAATTCAAGAGAAACTTCTTTTCATTTAAAAAAAATCTATATCTGTATTTACAGCGGTTTCGAAAGTTACTTGATCTCGTTTTTGCAGATTATTTTCGTGTAAACTTTCAACATTTTTGTGCTGATCCTGAACGAAGTTTACATTTTTATTGTGGACATTCATTTTTTAAATTTGAGGTTTCCCAGTTCTAAGGTTTGAAGTTTGGCGTTGCCTATTATCTGAATTATTTTTTTTTATTAGACATTTACCAGTTCAACAAATTGATTGTTATTCATGGTAGCGTTAATTCATATATACTAATACATGACAAAAATCAGAATAACAGAAAGGTTAATATCACCGCTTAGAAATACAAGTTACAATAGTTAATTTATACACAGTATGGTAGATGAAATAAGTCAGTTAATCATCATCAGAATTAGTGATGGGCTTATTCGAATCAAAAATAACCTTTTATCCGGTTATTGAAATAACCTGTGTAACTCGGTTTTCGTTCCAAGTAATCGAATCAAAAATAACCTCAACCTGATACGTACTTCGTGCCGCGTCTCAGCGACCTGCGAGTGATCGAAATTCTGTAAATAATCATAACTCATATAACCTTTTCTACGTATGTACACACCAAGTGAGGCTTGCGGCGAGTTGCGGGCTGCTTGTTGATGTTATTAAGAGATTAAGACATTTGAGACTCCCAGCCGACGAGTTAGATTTATGGGGTCGTTCCTAGTAAAGATAACGCTCTGCTTAGTATGAGATTTGCCGAAGCTGTGTTGGTAAATTTTTGCTTCGAAACGCGGTTGATTATGCCTAAGCAGGGATAAACAGAAAGCGAAATAAGATTTTCCAATATCGTAACAGATTTATATTCAATTTTTATTAACGGAGCAGTCAATGCCCATCCGTCGTCATATGATATGAACGTGGGACAAGCAGTGGATTTCGAAATTTCCATGTTTAAAATTTTAAGTGTGTGTCCTTAGAACCGCAGAAGGCTGAACGTAGATAAATTATGGATTCTAAAATATACCGGTATGATGTGCAAGCGAAAAGGGAAAAATGCCTACTAGAGAATTTTAGGAACTAAAAATAGATTCAATAGATACTTTGTATTCGCATATTTATAATTTCTTTATGATTAGTATTGATATAGCTATTCTCAATGGTTTAATATAGATTTGATTTAATATTGATTGATATTAATATCTCAATATTTGCATAAATATTTTTCATGTCTAAAATAAATAAAAGGTTTATTCAAATTATTTTTATTATTAGAAAAGGAATATCCGATGTTTGACGTCAATAGATCGGTCTTAAAAAATAGATGTCAACACATGGTACATCTTGGCAAATAGAACATAAAACTATAATATTTATAATGAACATAGAAATAGGTAATTTTTATAATAGTTTGACAAAAAACAAGAAATCACAGGTTTTATAAAATAAAAATAACATACTTTTCTAGAACTAAAATAGAAAAACATAGTAGGTACCTGTGTACTTAACAAAATTGCGAAAATCCGTAAGCTCAAGTTAACAAGGTGTATGATTCAATTTATTTGAATTAAATCAAAATTCGTGATAATTCAAAAATATTATTTCATATAAGTGTTTGGGAGCAAGCCTATTTCTTCTTAGATTTGTGAGCTGACCCGTTTTCGAAAACACCCTCTCGGATGGAACCGAAGTACTTGGAATGCATAAATATTTAATTGCAATTTGGTACATTTCTGGTAAGAGGCCTTTGTATTTAGACCAGAATTCTAAAGGATCAGCTTTTCTTTCTACTGGAGCCATTTCCAGGTATTGTCTTACCATTAATGCAACCATACTTGTCGGCGTCGAAAATGATTTTTTATCCAACATCTTTTGATCAAAATGCGACCAGAGGTCGTCTTGGTCAAAAGTCACATTTTGGGACTCAAGACCAACATTTTCCAAATTATTATTGGGAATATGTTGATGAGCAACAATGTCACTAAGTTCCTCTGTAACCCACTTTTGCGCATTTGTAGCGTTATCTTCAGAACCAAATCCGATTTTCTTGAACCTTGGATCAAGGAAAGTGGCTTTTGCTACAGTTTTATCTCTTTCAAGTATACCTAGCCTTCGAGTAATAACGTCTAACAAACTATTCTTCAATTGTCCAGTGGCCTCTGTACAAGTATTTACATTTTTAAGTGAAGACTGAAATGCCGTAATTAATGGTACAATCAATGAAACTGTAGGGTAAGTTTCACCAGAAAAAATATTAGTCAATAAGTTGGCAGGTTTAAGCACTTGAACACAATCACTGATGATTATCCACTCTTCTGCATCTATAAATACCGGACATTTTGGTAAATTAGTGACACAAACACTTAAAGCGTCTTTGATTTTTAACATCCTTTCGAGCATTATATAACAGGAATTCCATCTTGTTGCTACGTCTTGTTTCACCTTCAACACTGGAAGACCCATTTGTTCCTGAATAGATTTTAATTTATCATTTGCGCTAGTACTATGTTTAAAATGGGCAACAAGGGCCCTACACTTTTTTAAAACTACATTTAATTTTTCATTGCAAGATAATGCTTCATTGACACTTAAATTGAGAGTATGGGCAACGCAAGGATGGTGATGCTTTTGTAAGTGTACTTTTATTGCATTTTTTATATTTGCCCCGTTGTCTGATACCACTGCTACAATGTTTTCAAATAAATTCCATTCCGTCAAAATAAGTTTTATAACGTTAGCAATATTTTCCCCTGTATGAGAGCCATATATATCTTTTGTTGATAGAACACGTGCATGCAGTTTATCATTGAATATAAAATGTGCTGTCAATGTAATGTATCCTATATTGCTATCTGAGGTCCAAATATCGGTGGTTATAGCCGCATTTTTAACACTCTGTAAGTCAGTTTTTAGTGCAGAAACCGCATCTGTATAATAACGGGGTAGAATAACTGTTGACAAACGCTTCCTGCTGGGCGGTTTATATAAAGGTTGTAGGACTTTAGAGTACTCCAAAAAACCTTCGTTTTCAACAATTGATAACGGCTGAAAGTCTCTTGTTATCATTTTTAACAATTTCGTATCAATTATTGCAATTTGCGAACCCGAGATGTTATTCTTTTTGCCACCAAAAAGTTTTAACTGTTTAGTTGGTCGCATTTTTGATTCATCACCAATAAATTCCCTTTTTTTCGAGGGACCCGGTTCTATAGTCGAAGAAGCATTAATTTGTATTGGTGGATTTGCAGCTGTACTAGTACTTGGACCTTGAAATTGTAGAGTATTACCTTCATTTTCTTCTTCGTGTTCGATGTCATCAGTAGGAGCTTCACTTTGACTCATTTGAATAGGATGGATTCTCATTAAATGTTGTCTTAGGTTCGATGTACCACCATGAAACTGAATAATTTTTTTACACTGGCTACATGTAGCACTTTTGCCCCCCTCGTTTTTTTTGGAAATACTTCCAAACAATCGACTTTTTTGCTCCTGGGCGCATGATGAAAAATGCCACCAATTTAGAATTACCTGTCTTACACTACAAAGACAAACACAAAAACTCACTTATAGGCTTATTACATACACGTGACGACACTACCGACGTTTATGTTATAATAAAATAATGTACCCAATAAAAAAGATGAAAAGTCTCTGTGGTGATCCAACCAATGGAAAGTTAGAAAAATACATAATTTACTTGGTTATCGCGTACCTACCTCATATCATAAAAAATATCTAATTATCAAATTCTGGGAACCTGAAACCTGAACGCCTAAAAACTGCAAACGCAGCAAGCTATAAATCAATTTTTTATTTGCTTACATCTCCAAAGATACAAAACAAGAGGCGGTCGTCTTTAACCCGCCCGATCGATAAAGATACACGTTTTACTACTGTTTTTATTGCGATTAGCAAGCAGTCCGCATATTTATTTCTTTCTACACTTCTTAATAAATACCTCTTAATTTCTAATACATAACACATAATGTACATTACATAAAACATACAATTACAACAATATATTATTAATTATTATTATATTATTAAAATTATTATAAATCGCCAGCAATCGAAAACAATAAAGGTGTACCCAGATATATTTCATTCATATCCACAATTACTTATTCTTATTGCACAAACTCCTTAGAAATCAAATAAAAATCATTTATACAATTATTATAATTAATGATTAACTGAGTTCCTCTGCTATCTGCAAGTTACGATGCCGATGCAGATGGCGGTGAACCTTCAACCGGCAAACCGGCTGACTTAATCGAAACGAATCGAGAGCCAAAATTGATTCGAATGAGTAATCAAATAATCAATCGGTTATTAATATGATTCGAATGCAAATAATTCGGTTATGAAAATTGTCCGGTTATGCCCATCACTAATTTAGTATGTATGTATACATATATTATCATGCTCTTTTCATTGCAAGGTCCGGTAGAAAATAACAATAAAGTGATTATGATTCGGATCACCCTTTTAATAAGCAAATAATGCATTAAAAGGGGGGATTTTATTTTTTTATTAAGCGTATGGCTTGTACATATACATTATAATAATAATAACAAGTGAGTGTCCAGGTTGTACGTGGTAAATCGAAGCCTTGCGGTGGTTACTTGGTTAGCCCATTGGTCTCCGCATTGAGCTTTTGTGCAGTTTCTACTGCAAGAGTCCTAGATTTAAGTGTTCGGATAACAGTGACTATCAAAGTAATGTTAAATTTGATGTAAAATTTTTAATAAGGGATGATAAAAAGTCTGTCCCGGGCGGATTATGGTATAGTTACTAATTTATGAATGCAACTACATTTCGATTCATCCAAAGAAGACTGCAGTAACTCAAATTTTACAGTTTTGAGGTAATTGACTCTAAACATTCGGTCATTGTTCAAAAATAAGGTTACTTAAAAATAAATCACTTTTTTGTTCTACTGCATCGAAAAACTATCAATTTGAGCAGTGTTTAGCGGCCGGAAACACCCACTTTTTCGTACTACTACCTTTTACTTTGCAGCAGTACTAACCATAATAACAAAAACTAACGCTGTATTCACAGTGGGCGAAAACAAAATACACATTGCAATGTTTTAATTGATCATGACCTCGAATTTTACCGACTTCCTCCATTAAACTGTCATTTTGTAATAAGAGAAACCGCTTTCAAAGCAGTTGAACAAAAATTATGTATGTAATTCGTACGAAAACGAACTTTTGGACTAGCCACAGTTTATGGACAAGCGAGCCCAGCGAGCGAGGCACATAAACTGTAGCTCGTCCAAAAGTCCTTAATTTCATAACATAAATAGCTATTGTACATCATTGCATTAATTTTTATGCTGTTTTTAAAAATTCTTATTTAAAGAAATTTTTGAATGAGTTACTACAGTATTCCTGGGAGAAAATTATACAATATAATAGTTACAATGCTTTATACGAAACTTTATTTTATAGAATAGTTTTTGAACGGAACAGTAATACACCAAATGAAACAACATTAAAGCTTATAATGAACACAAATTCGATATTATTTATAATACGGAATATTCATCTTTGTTTTTTTCGCTGTTGCTTACTTAATTACCAATAACATCTTCGTCTGATTGACGTGATTGAATATTTTTAGAAAACTGGTGCTACATTGTTGGTATTTTACCTGTGTAAGAAAGAATAACCCCTTCAATTTTTTTTCAGCAATTAAGTAATTCTTGTAAACCTTAGCAGGAAAATTACAAGCATTAGAGAATCGTCCCAGAGGTATTCGACGATTCTGAATATTACTACTATTTAAACTGGAATTGAAATCGTATTTAAAAATAGCAGTAGCATAGCAGATGAAAACTTTATTTCTCTTATTTCAGTCAGCTTAATCGTACTCTTCTCAATATCGATTTTCCAATTATTTAGTTTATCCGAAAAACTAGAAACCTAGAAAATCTTCTTGAGACATTTCCATTACGTCGCACAGTGGGAGGAAATAGAATTCTAACTGCCCAAAAATCAGCAAACTTTGATATTTGTAGTTTTTAGTTTACAGAATTCGATTTTGAGATCTATTTTGCTCTAAAATTTCACAGATTTAAAATAAAAATGACAAAACATTCTATATTTTTTATTATGATATGAAGATTGTGGTAGAAACTCAACACTAGATACAAATTTAAAAACATCAAATAATCAACAAACAAAAATAGGGAAAACGTAAACTTATGGTGAATTTAGGAATCACTGCTATCATCGAAATTTGATTCATCTTCCGCACAAGACGATTCGTTGTCACTATCGTTCATTTTTGTATCAATATATAATAAATGTAATACTTCACGATGTAGTTGTGTTTTAGATGTTTTTGTGTACTTCTTAAGGACGATATTATTGCATCCGATTGAACTAATAGCATGTTCAGCAGATCACTGATTGTATTTGATCTAGATGATTTCCGTGTGTGATGCTGACGTAATCTCTTGTAGTCTTTATTAATCGCTTTTTGTGCCTCTTCGCTCAATTGTCCCATGGGAAGAAGAGCAAATTTTGTTACCAGTGCATCATGTATCCAAAGTTTATGGATACTAGGAGGCATTCTGCACCAATTGTATAATTCAACATAAATTTCAGCTGTTTCCCGGGCATTTTTGTCAAATATATCATAATTTATTGTATGCCCACAAGAAATTGCAGTTAAAATCGTACCAAATCGTTTAATTAAAGTAACGTCTATTCCAGTAATTTCAGATGATTTTTCAGGGTTTCTGAAGAATCTTCTGGCAACATTGCCTGTATTGGAGGTGCCTCTTCCTTGGACTACTTTATCAATTTTTTCGTGCTGCAATTTCAGATTTCTGTTCAAGGCTTAGTCTCTTTGTTGTTTGACCTGCTGTTAATCGGTACGAAATATGTAAAATACATTCGAGAGACTTAATCCAGGCATGAAGTACTGATAAACCATATCTTAAACTTGCTTCATTAATTACAAAGCGATCCATGTTATTAATATTATTCATATTTGTAGGATTACACTTACATATAGAGCATACCTGACTAGATGTTTTTGTTAAAGTGTTCACCACTTTACCGTCTACCATTGTCATTAGCAGAGAATATTCAACAAGGAAAGTTTGAATGTTGATGGTTATTTTAAATGGTTTTAAATTCGAAATTTCTTTTTCTAGCTCCTCTACCTCTTTTAATGTGTTTTCGATCGTTTCCTTTTGATATTTAAATTTAATAGGTCTGCAATAACTTGTAGAGGAAGGCTTTGGGTTGCTCCAAAATATTACTTCTTCGCTATTATGTGTATTGATTTTTTTAAGTCTTAAAAGAACTAACGAAAACATAAATATACTTTCACCTGTAATTATTTCTTCCTCGTTAGTTTATCTCTTGTCACAATCAACTATTTCAGCATTTTTAGTAAATGCCTGTTGATATTCGCTATGCCCCGAACTGCCGTCACAGCCCCATTTACAAAAAAGTTCTACTTTAGTCGAAGTTTTAGTATCATCTTTGCTTCTAGGAACATGTATAATTTGAAACAGCCTCCTTCTAGTATGGTCTAATAAATCTTGTAAAGGAATAGCTGCACTGATTTCAGTCACTTTCATTCTTTCTGGATAACATCGTTGTTTGGCCTGCTGAATACGTACATAAGAAGGATATATATTAGCACCACGTTGTTTAGCACCAATTCGCGTTTTATGATACTCATCTTTTGTCATTCGAGCATCCATTAGGTACGCCAGACCTTCATCCTCTGTATAAGGAATAACACCTATTCTAGTTTGTGAATCGGTATAGGCTTTCCTTATTTTTATGGGACGAGATGGAGATGATTCAGTCACTTGTGTAATTAAATCAACAGCAGCACGGTTTCCTTTTGCAAAAAGGGTACTCTTTGTAGCTTGTATTAGCTCTTCAGGTGAAATACTTTGAGTTAATTGTTGTGTTTTGCGACGTTTTGTTCGATCACTTGACTCAATAATCGATTTTCTTGGTCGACCTCGATCTTTGCTTGTTGATGGTTGGGTCTCAGTTGTGATCTGTGGTTCATTATTACTGGTTTTCACATTATGCTTTGGTAGATTAAATTCTAAATCTAGCCAATTGTTATTTTTAGAACGAAAAAATGATATACTACGATGAGCCAAACCCCATTTTTTATTTAAAGTACTGCAGAATCCATTAATTTTGTTGTCTAAGGAAATTTTAAAGTCATTTTCTTCAATGTCTGATTCTACCCCAACTGCTAGGCAAATATAATTGAGTAATAAACGGCGTGACTCATCTGTATTTGGTTGTAAAGATTTATACCGATTTCTCAATGCCTCAAATAACTCGTAATTTTTTATTTTCACAGTATCATCACCTGAAAAATAGAAATTCACATCTGCAGTTTTTGCAGATAAAGTATACGCCATATTGTAAAGAACATACCAAAGTACAATACGAAAAACAGGATAAAGATCTAATATCCTCTAATAACTTTTGCGACTCTAATAAATTTCACAAATTTTTGAAATAACCTATTATATTTAAAATGAAGGGTTTATGGCTTTGAAACGAAAGAATTGAGCAAACCTGGAACTGCTATTAGCATGTATTAATCGAGCGCCAAATTCATCAAGAGATTACGATGATAACATAAACCAGTCAATTATTTCAGCGAATAACCAGAATAAAAACGTTCTAATTTTCGGCGATTTTAATTTTCACAGCATTGATTGGGAAAACCCTTCTCCACGTGATGGTAATACCTCAGAAGCCGTTTTTATGGACATGTACCTGAATTCCAACCTGCACCAAGTGATTAAGCGTCCAACACGATTCCGACTACCTGATAAATCATCGCTTTTGGATTTAATATTAACTTCGGATGAGAATTTTCTTACTTTCGTTAGGTTTGGATTTAGCGACCATGTTACTATCGTTGCCACAGCCCAGCTATCGCTCATGTCGCATGCCGGTATGAAAAAGAAGGAAAAAATGAGAAATTTTTGGACAGCCAGCTATCCAGATATAAATAATTATTTCACTAATTTTAAGTTTAACTACGCAGATGGCAATAACATCGATCACATGTGTGATACTTTGGCCGGTACAATAGATAAAGTAATTGAAAAATTTGTGCCTATGCGAAAAGAGAGAAGAATGCGCGACAAACCTTGGTTAACTATGCATCTTCGAAAATAAATAAAGAAAAAACGCTTATCTTGGGATAGATTTAAGGCTTCACATTTACAAGTAGACTATGAGGCATATCGAGCGAGGAGAAATTTAGTTACAACTTTAATTCGATCTGCACGTTCTAACTATGAAAACAATATAGTAGATGGAGGAAGAAAAAATTTTTATAAATACATTCGAACTACAATAAGATCTAAGGTCAGGTCACTGGCTCTAAAGCGCGCTGGTGAAACAAATATTATAACGGATTCTATTACACATCTGCAGTTTTTGCAGATAAAGTATACGCCATATTGTAAAGAACATACCAAAGTACAATACAAAAAACACGATAAAGATCTAATATCCTCTAATAACTTTTGTGACTCTAATAAATTTCACAAATTTTTGAAATAACCTATTATATTTAAAATGAAGGGTTTATGGCTTTGAAAAGAAAGAATTGAGGATAGATATTACGTACCTTCTGTAGCTACATTCATTTTCACAGAAACGTGTTTAACAGTGTAACTACTATTTAATTTAAAATGTTAAATACGCATCACGCAATTCTAAACATAAATAAGTGCTCTCACTTTGACAGTAGCCTAGCACTTTGAACAAATGCTAATCGGTCAGCCAAGTTGATATTATTTGTCAGCAGGTCATGCAAAACACGTATAAATAGGTTTTAGTAAGAATGCATCTTCAGCATTTTTCAGATTTTTGGCCACTTAGAAACTTAATTCCTCCCACTGTGCGTCGTGCGCTTTTCCAGTCATTTTGACCATTCTATAATTAAGGTAACCCATTGTTCAGGCACGTACAGAGTGATTTTTTAAAAACAGAATTGCAGCAGGCCCTGGATAGCCTGAATCAGATGTGTCTGCATTAAGTTTTTTATGCCCAATTATGAAGTGATAAACTATATAGATAGTTTATCACTTCATAATTGGACATAAAAACTTAATTTGAGTTTAAGCGTAAATTCAAAGATGAATTACACAGAACAACATAAGGTTTTTATGATAAAAGCTTATTATCGTAGTGGGGTTGTTGTAAATGGAAAGTGGACCTACTCTATACAAAAATATTTTGACCAATTTAGGGATGAATTTGTGGATGTCGTCTATACCCGTTTCTATCATGCATTAAAGCGTACTGTGGAATTATTTGATGAGACAGGTTCTGTTACCAGGAAGAAAGGTAGCGGTAGAGCAACGGTGCGTACTGCAGAAGTTGTAGAAAATTCTAGCCAAATTATGGGCGAACCTTCGACTTCAATTCGACGTTAATTTGCCATATTCAACAACCAAAAAGCTTCTGAAAACGATTTAAATAGTTTCCCTTATTGTGTAGCTTCTGTACATCAAATATTACCTTCAGATATGCCCCGTCAAGAACAATACTGTCAATGGTTCCTTAATAGCTTTCCTGATGACGATGCTTTGAACAATGTTTTTTTTGGATGAGGCATGGTTTCACTTATCAGGATACGTGAATTCCCAAAATATGAGAATTTGGGTTGCGGAAAACCCACATTCCTTTAGAGAGGCACCACTTCATTCACAGAAACTTGGAGTCTGGACTGGCATTAGTCGCATACGAATTATGGCACCGATATTTTTCCAAAGAACGATTACTATATTACGGTACCGTCATGAAATTTAAAAACAATTTTTTAATCAGTTGGACGGTCAGGAACTACAGTAGGGCTACTTTCAGCAAGATGGTTCACCGGTGCACTAGAGAAAATTTAGGTTTCATCCAAGAATCCTTTAGAGACAGATTAATAAGCAGAAATACGCAGATCCTTTTTCCACTTCCTGCGATTTGACGCCACTGGACTTTTGCATCTGGTCTTGGCTAAGAAATTCCATTTATAACACTGAAATACAGTACTTGAATGAGTATGCAATTAGAATAACTGAAAAGTGTAATGAATTAAATAATTTACCCAATATGGTAGAAAATATATTCCGAAGTCTGACAAATAGAGCAAGGTTATTTATCGAGCAAGGTGTCGGGCATTTTGAGCACCTGCTCTAAATTTTCAATATAAAATATCAACATTATTTTAATAAAGTACTTTGAAACTACCTTTTATAATCGTATTATTTAAATCTGCAAAAAATGACAGCTGTCATGCTCAATTTTTGACATAATGACAAATTTCCAAAGCCAGCACCTACCTAAAGCTGACTGTATACGGTTTTGTTTTCGACAGTATGCATGCTATCACCATCATTCTGCGTATGTCCAGCTTCTAAAAATATGAGTTATACTCTTAAACTGAAAGAAGGAAGCGGCAAAGCGAACATTAAAAATATGTACCGGTTTCAATTTGGCCCTCCGCAGTTGTCAGAGTGAAAAGTTAACGTTTTCACACCTTTGTTTTTTTTTTGGTGCTCTATAAATCTCTACGAACTAACCATTTTATTGGTCCTTCTTTTAGTTATCTGTTCATACCAGACATAGCAGTACCCTTTATTGTTGCCTATGTCGTAAATTGCAAAATTGTACGTAGCGTAGTTACTCTTAAGGTCGATTCGCACTAAACGGAACGTCACCGTCACGTCACGTGCCGTCAACGTCACGTTAAAGTGGCCCTGTATTCACACTTTTCATCTAGCCAACGTTACCGCCACGTCAACAAGTTATTAAAAAGCATTTCAGGTAAATTTCTATGGTGTTGATCTCTGAGCAATGCCTATTCGCAAGTGGCCAATTAATGAACTTACAGTCTGTTAATTTTCTATGCGATTTAGAGTAGGCTGGAATAAATATTATTATCATTATTATTATTATTAATACCACACATGTGTGAGGCGGCGCAGCCGTTTATCTCGCACAAACAAATATACACAAAGTGCAAAACATAATTAAATCTAACAGCATGTGATGATACACTTAACAAAATTTTAAAAATATATAAAGGCGATTTTTAAAGTCATTGAGTGTTCTAGCATTAACAATTTCATCCGGCAAAGTATTCCAGTCATTAGTTACACGAAGAGCAAAAAAGTTTTGGCGGCACTGACAGTGGAAACGCTGATGAACTAACTTATAGGTGTTACCTCGCAAGTTCACATCTTCATTAAGCACAGATATTTCACGCAACGGGCAGCTATAGTGGTTATGCATAATTTTGTAAGTCTCGATTAAGCTGCTACGGGTGCGTCTTTCCTTCAGCGTTGGTATCTTCAGGCGTATAAACCGTTGATTGTAAGCGAGAGTCCTTAGTTCAAAAATAAGCTTTCTGGCTCTACGTTGAACTCTTTCAAGCAGTTCTATATCCTTAATTAAATAAGGATTCCAGTCACTAGCACCAAACTCTAATATAGGCCACACCTATGTTTTGTAAAGTTTCAAAAACACTTTTGTTTTAAATTGAGTAATATGCGAAGACCATTTCAAATCACTGCTAATAATTACGCCGAGATCGGTTTCTTCAGAAACTTTCTTTAAGGCTCTTGCTTCTAGAGTATATTCTATATCTGGATTGTTATCAGCAATATGCAGAATTCTACATTTGTCGACATTGAGTATTAGTAACCATATTTTCGTCCAAGCATTGATTCTATGTAGATCTGATTGCAAAATAAGAGCGTTCATCAAAGGATTGTTGAAAAACTTATTATCATTAGCAAAAACACTAGATAGAGATTCGATATCAGAAGTTAAGTCGGCTATGTAAACTAAAAACAGAATGGATCCAGGAACTGATCCCTGGGTTACTCCACTTTTTACTGGATAAGATGCAGAAAGACAATCATTAACCCGTACTTGGTACGTTCGATCGGTCAAAAAGTCTTTAATCCATTTTAGCAAATTTCCTCTTACACAATATTGTTCAAGTTTTAACAAAATCCTACGACATGGAACTCTGTCGAATGCCTTTTAGAAATCCAAATACACAATAATTGGCGTTTGACTGTCGATATATTTAGTCCACGAGTCTACGTCCAAAAGAAAATTGGAAAGAACTTATCTACTGGAATAAAGCCATGTTGACATTTGGGAATAACGGAATTTGAAATGAGAAATAAATTCGGTCCTTTGGCAATTATTTTTTTCCATACATTTGCCGGTTGCCGTTATTTTTTTTAAATAAGAAAGCCACGAAAATGAACTTTTAAATAATACATCCTAAATGTTAAAAAATTAATTTAATATAACATATGCAATATAAACATTTTTGTAGCGCCCTCTAATGCTCTATTTCAACCCAATTGTTAGAGGATAATACTCAAAATCAATAAAAGCCTTTATATTAAAGTTATTATGTCAATTTATTAGAAACGTAATGACTGCATCCTATTTAAGGGGATGCACCTCCTTAGTGAATCAACTTGCGATATTGTACAGTTTTGGCAGAAAGTGTGAAGCATCCGCATATATTGAAGTTATCTTATAAAATAACACAGTTGCCAGTTACGCACAAATTTTTCTGATAGAAAGTAACCGATCATAATTTGAAGTTATGCTGTGGTTTGCAAAGACTGGAAACGCCATTAAGGTGAATTTTAACGTATTGTAACAGATGTTCGGAACAACTGGCGTGACGTTCGTTTGAAGGAGGCCTGGAGAAGCATTTCACCCTAATTGGGTGCTGTCTACAGTAAAGCATGACGGTGGCAGTGTAATGATTTCAGGTTGTATGACATTAGGAGGCGCTGGAGAAATGTGCGTATGCGAAGGGCGAATAAATTTAATAGTATTAGCTACATTTCCGTCTTTGACACTACGCTAAACACATGGTTAAAATAATCTAAGTATGGATCTTCCTCAATTATATGCCAGTAACGATTTTCAGCCGGCCTGGTCATGCTCCGGACCATAATCTGATCGAACACTTGTGCTAAGTTTAAAAAAAGTTAAGGGTCACCCCGTGACTTCGATGAAGTTCTAACGTCTATCCCGAGACAAACGTTTTTTTATATTAAGATTACGTTTTATTCCATCTTCAATCTCTTAAAGGTCGATTTGGTAAGGGTACCTTATACTTTACGTATGTATGTGTGCAAAATAGGCGGTTTAGTATCAGGATTTTGTAAATGGTAATAGATGGAGACGCGAGACCCACATACTTGAACTACATTAGTATTCAACCGTCTCGAAATTCCAACGATTAGAAGACTAACAGCGAATTGAAACAGAAGATAAGAAATATATGTGATTCATTCAGGGTATACACTACAGGATAGGAAGAGGAATGCAGAAACGAGAAAAGTGATCAGTAAATCAATAATTCGACTTTTAGTTAGCTGCACGTGCTTGCATGAGTTCATAAAGGCGTCTGTCGTCAGGAGCTTCCTATTTCGATTGTTTTCTTAAGTTATTATTTTTTATTTGATTTGAAAGTAAAATTACCTTATGCTAAATATCAATCACAATGGATGTTTTTACTAGTGATGGGCTTATTCGAATCAAAAATAACCTTTTATCCGGTTATTGAAATAACCTGTGTAACTCGGTTTTCGTTGCAAGTAATCGAATCAAAAATAACCTCAACCTGATACGTACTTCGTGCCGCGTCTCAGCGACCTGCGAGTGATCGAAATTCTGTAAATAATCATAACTCATATAACCTTTTCTACGTATGTACACACCAAGTGAGGCTTGCGGCGAGTTGCGGCTGCTTGTTGATGTTATTAAGAGATTAAGACATTTGAGACTCCCAGTCGACGAGTTAAATTTATGGGGTCGTTCCTAGTAAAGATAACGCTCTGCTTAGTATGAGATTTGCCGAAGCTGTGTTGGTAAATTTTTGCTTCGAAACGCGGTTGATTATGCCTAAGCAGGGATAAACAGAAAGCGAAATAAGATTTTCCAATATCGTAACAGATTTATATTCAATTTTTATTAACGGAGCAGTCAATGCCCATCCGTCGTCATATGATATGAACGTGGGACAAGCAGTGGATTTCGAAATTTCCATGTTTAAAATTTTAAGTGTGTGTCCTTAGAACCGCAGAAGGCTGAACGTAGATAAATTATGGATTCTAAAATATACCGGTATGATGTGCAAGCGAAAAGGGAAAAAATGCCTGCTAGAGAATTTTAGGAACTAAAAATAGATTCAATAGATACTTTGTATTCGCATATTTATAATTTCTTTATGATTAGTATTGATATAGCTATTCTCAATGGTTTAATATAGATTTGATTTAATATTGATTGATATTAATATCTCAATATTTGCATAAATATTTTTCATGTCTAAAATAAATAAAAGGTTTATACAAATTATTTTTATTATTAGAAAAGGAATATCCGATGTGTGACGTCAATAGATCGGTCTTAAAAAATAGATGTCAACACATGGTACATCTTGGCAAATAGAACATAAAACTATAATATTTATAATGAACATAGAAATAGGTAATTTTTATAATAGTTTGACAAAAAACAAGAAATCACAGGTTTTATAAAATAAAAATAAACATACTTTTCTAGAACTAAAATAGAAAAACATAGTAGGTACCTGTGTACTTAACAAAATTGCGAAAATCCGTAAGCTCAAGTTAACAAGGTGTATGATTCAATTTATTTGAATTAAATCAAAATTCGTGATAATTCAAAAATATTATTTCATCTAAGTGTTTGGGAGCAAGCCTATTTCTTCTTAGATTTGTGAGCTGACCCGTTTTCGAAAACACCCTCTCGGATGGAACCGAAGTACTTGGAATGCATAAATATTTAATTGCAATTTGGTACATTTCTGGTAAGAGGCCTTTGTATTTAGACCAGAATTCTAAAGGATCAGCTTTTCTTTCTACTGGAGCCATTTCCAGGTATTGTCTTACCATTAATGCAACCATACTTGTCGGCGTCGAAAATGATTTTTTATCCAACATCTTTTGATCAAAATGCGACCAGAGGTCGTCTTGGTCAAAAGTCACATTTTGGGACTCAAGACCAACATTTTCCAAATTATTATTGGGAATATGTTGATGAGCAACAATGTCACTAAGTTCCTCTGTAACCCACTTTTGCGCATTTGTAGCGTTATCTTCAGAACCAAATCCGATTTTCTTAAACCTTGGATCAAGGAAAGTGGCTTTTGCTACAGTTTTATCTCTTTCAAGTATACCTAGCCTTCGAGTAATAACGTCTAACAAACTATTCTTCAATTGTCCAGTGGCCTCTGTACAAGTATTTACATTTTTAAGTGAAGACTGAAATGCCGTAATTAATGGTACAATCAATGAAACTGTAGGGTAAGTTTCACCAGAAAAAATATTAGTCAATAAGTTGGCAGGTTTAAGCACTTGAACACAATCACTGATGATTATCCACTCTTCTGCATCTATAAATACCGGACATTTTGGTAAATTAGTGACACAAACACTTAAAGCGTCTTTGATTTTCAACATCCTTTCGAGCATTATATAACAGGAATTCCATCTTGTTGCTACGTCTTGTTTCACCTTCAACACTGGAAGACCCATTTGTTCCTGAATAGATTTTAATTTATCATTTGCGCTAGTACTATGTTTAAAATGGGCAACAAGGGCCCTACACTTTTTTAAAACTACATTTAATTTTTCATTGCAAGATAATGCTTCATTGACACTTAAATTGAGAGTATGGGCAGCGCAAGGATGGTGATGCTTTTGTAAGTGTACTTTTATTGCATTTTTTATATTTGCCCCGTTGTCTGATACCACTGCTACAATGTTTTCAAATAAATTCCATTCCGTCAAAATAAGTTTTATAACGTTAGCAATATTTTCCCCTGTATGAGAGCCATATATATCTTTTGTTGATAGAACACGTGCATGCAGTTTATCATTGATATAAAATGTGCTGTCAATGTAATGTATCCTATATTGCTATCTGAGGTCCAAATATCGGTGGTTATAGCCGCATTTTTAACACTCTGTAAGTCAGTTTTTAGTGCAGAAACCGCATCTGTATAATAACGGGGTAGAATAACTGTTGACAAACGCTTCCTGCTGGGCGGTTTATATAAAGGTTGTAGGACTTTAGAGTACTCCAAAAAACCTTCGTTTTCAACAATTGATAACGGCTGAAAGTCTCTTGTTATCATTTTTAACAATTTCGTATCAATTATTGCAATTTGCGAACCCGAGATGTTATTCTTTTTGCCACCAAAAAGTTTTAACTGTTTAGTTGGTCGCATTTTTGATTCATCACCAATAAATTCCCTTTTTTTCGAGGGACCCGGTTCTATAGTCGAAGAAGCATTAATTTGTATTGGTGGATTTGCAGCTGTACTAGTACTTGGACCTTGAAATTGTAGAGTATTACCTTCATTTTCTTCTTCGTGTTCGATGTCATCAGTAGGAGCTTCACTTTGACTCATTTGAATAGGATGGATTCTCATTAAATGTTGTCTTAGGTTCGATGTACCACCATGAAACTGAATAATTTTTTTACACTGGCTACATGTAGCACTTTTGCCCCCCTCGTTTTTTTGGAAATACTTCCAAGCAATCGACTTTTTTGCTCCTGGGAGCATGATGAAAAATGCCACCAATTTAGAATTACCTGTCTTACACTACAAAGACAAACACAAAAACTCACTTATAGGCTTATTACATACACGTGACGACACTACCGACGTTTATGTTATAATAAAATAATGTACCCAATAAAAAAGATGAATAGTCTCTGTGGTGATCCAACCAATGGAAAATTAGAAAAATACATAATTTACTTGGTTATCGCGTACCTACCTCATATCATAAAAAATATCTAATTATCAAATTCTGGGAACCTGAAACCTGAACGCCTAAAAACTGCAAACGCAGCAAGCTATAAATCAATTTTTTATTTGCTTACATCTCCAAAAATTCAAAACAAGAGGCGGCCGTCTTTAACCCGCCCGATCGATAAAGATACACGTTTTACTACTGTTTTTATTGCGATTAGCAAGCAGTCCGCATATTTATTTCTTTCTACACTTCTTAATAAATACCTCTTAATTTCTAATACATAACACATAATGTACATTACATAAAACATACAATTACAACAATATATTATTAATTATTATTATATTATTAAAATTATTATAAATCGCCAGCAATCGAAAACAATAAAGGTGTACCCAGATATATTTCATTCATATCCACAATTACTTATTCTTATTGCACAAACTCCTTAGAAATCAAATAAAAATCATTTATACAATTATTATAATTAACGATTAACTGAGTTCCTCTGCTATCTGCAAGTTACGATGCCGATGCAGATGGCGGTGAACCTTCAACCGGCAAACCGGCTGACTTAATCGAAACGAATCGAGAGCCAAAATTGATTCGAATGAGTAATCAAATAATCAATCGGTTATTAATATGATTCGAATGCAAATAATTCGGTTATGAAAATTGTCCGGTTATGCCCATCACTAGTTTTTACCATTCCACGTTCCTGAGCTACATTTCTAGCATACGCCGTATATAATGATCAATGAAAATCGTGATATAAAATATACAACATTAAAGGGCGTGTCTGAAAAGCGGGTTGGGACTTGTCAAACTAAGCTGACATAAAGTGACAGTTGTATTAATTAAAATTACCTTCTTTTTTAATTAATACTAGATATACAGCTTATGTCTCTTTCTTTCTTGTCCTCTTTGATGCATCTTTTGTTGAATCATCTGTTACGGTTGGAACATCTTGACTATTACACGCTGCATACGTAAGGTGTCTCTGACAGTATGCTCAGCATAGGGAAACGCTAATGATACATTAGGATAAAGATCAACGTGGCTTGTGCTGCTCATCATGAGCCTACAGGATCTGATCCTTTGAGCATATAAAACGCATGAACGTATGTGCATGGTACTGGTAAGTTAGATTACTCAGTTTTGGGATATATTATGATCCACAATTTCTTGTTGGCTTACAGTGCCATTTCATTTTTAATTATAACAAACCTGTATCTCGTATGCCGTCATCTAAAATCTATATATGTGTGTCTACCTTTATCAATTAACACTTTGGCAACTTTGACCATCCTCAAAAACCCCTAGTTAGGAATTTTTCAAGTAAAGAAATGGAACAAGTAATTGTAAACGAAATAATAGTCGATATAGTAACCATCATCTAAGAGAAAAAATTGTAGATTTCAATTATTATTGCTTCTAAATATCTTTATTTGTATTGTTTTGCCACAAATATTCCAATTATAGAATAAGGAGGAACGTACATCGAAAGGATTACACAATGTTAATACAAGAGACAAATCAACTAGTGCTGTGGCCACCTTCTGAGGCCTAAAATGTGTTCTATTCCCTACAGTTTACGAAATGCCAATGTTGAGCCTCGAAATTGAATAACCCTCTATATGGAAAGTAGGCATTCATGTCATTGTCCGACCAATGACGTAGCTATCATTTTTTTCTAACCATTGACGCAATTGTTCCGATATTGACTATAAACATTTCCATCTTATTTTAGCAACATGGCCGTCAAAAACCATTGGCCATTTTCAATTTGCAATAAAAATGCATGGCACAACTTGTTCTGAAATATTGCAACATCGTTTGTACAAGTATTTCTTCCTAAAATTCAAGTCCTGTTGGTCAGTGTTAGGCAATTCTGTTTTCTGTGAGGTAAAGAAGGTGAAAACTGTAATAGATTACTTGATTTTATCACAATTTCTGCAAGCATTCCGGAACATCCAACGGTAATTAGCTAATTTTGTATTCAAGAAATTCATTTGAGTCTCAAAGTGTAAGGAGGTGTCTGAGCGCTCTGCGTATCAAGTGTCGTGATTAACAAGTGAAGGCCGCAAGGCCACTGGAAGCAGTTGAAGCGTTAAGCCAGTTGTAAATATTGTCTTATTTTATTTTATTTTATTTATTAACACTGGAATTCACCTAAAATTTGCAATTACCACGTACGTACGTCACGACCTAATTATCAGTACAATTCCGAAATATAAATTACCCCACAACCATGGTATAAACACAACCCTTACAACTAATAAATATGCAAAATAGTAGTACATACAGCCAGCCACCTTGGTCAAATCAATAATATCAGCAATATCAACAGCAACAACAACAAATATCAAATACTCAATTTCCTCCATTAGCAATACAAAAGGAAAATGAATTGTAAATGGTAATCCACAATAATTTAAAAATAATACGCAGTCCTAAAGTGACAGCTGATACCGAAGAAATCTATTAGCTGAGGAACCCTATTTCAACTAAAAATAGATATGAAATACTACCGACAGACGAGGCACTGGAACAAGATAAAGAAACAAATAGCAATACTGAACCAAAACCACTGCTTTGTGTCACGATGCACAAATATCAAACCACTTACGGAAATGCTCGAAAGTATAGCAAGAGACGATCTGGTAAGTTCTTCTAAAGTTACAAGAAAACTACAGTGCAATTATTAATGCTTTAAAAGAACGCCACACCTAGCTTTACACGTATAAACCCAAAAAGAACAGGCACTTCTACCTAATACTTAAAAATCTCCTCAATACACATCGAATCACAAAAAAAGCATTAGAAAACTTGGTCGTAAGCTAGTCACTACATGCAACATTACATACCGCGTCTCAAAAGTCTCCCCACTTATGTTTTTATCGATTTCCAAAATAAGGAAAACAACAAGGAAATATATAAAGTCAAATTACTTCAGAACTGGATGGTACAATTCTAAGTATCTCATATGAAAAGGGAAATCCTTAAATGTGCCAAGTGTCAGAGATACGGGCACACTAATAACTATTTTTCCCAACCGTATGGGTGCGTCAAATGTGTAGGAAACCACTAAACAGGAGACTCTCCAAGCAAAGAAAAAGGTAAGGAAGTTAAGTGCGTGAATTGCAGTGGTAACCACCCTGCTAACTACAGAGGGTGTTCGGTCCTTACCCGGCATTGCGACAGAGGATAAACAACAACCCCCACCTGGGGTTACGTATTTTCAATAAGTAAGAGGGAATTCTGATGACATACAGTACACAAACAACACCAACCAACCTAACACAGAAATTACACTACAACACAAACAAATTCTCTGAACTATAATCATGATGAAAAAACTAATGGAGAAGATAAGCACGAGTCTAAATCAGTTAATCAGTGTTGTCAACAAACTGAATTAATGGCTGAACTACTTGCTTGTGCCAACATGCACAGAAAGTTTCGTGCTTCCTACATATGAAAGAAATTATGTGATGTTAACTTCGGAAGCACACCTCACAGATAAATCCATATTAAAATACTAAACTATCCCATATATTATACAATACATCCCAGTGGGAGAGCACATGGAGGAACGGCAGTCATTTTACGGCAAAATATAAAACATTAGAACAGCACCAATGTGGCTACCTTCAAGCCACACACTGTGTCATAGAAGATCATATAGGATCATTAATTGTACCAACAGTCTACTGCACACCCAGAAGTAAAAAATAATAATAATCTACGATGTGTGGCAGCGGGAGAACCTACTTACCGGCTTGCAGATCTCCGTAAGATACCTGATGTTCTTGGCTTTTCATTTAAACGATTAGTATATTCCTACTGTGGTCCTATCAGCGTTAAGTCGTTCTGCACGGCTGCCACAGAGGACTATAAATAGCTCCACACCGACGTTCAGTCCTACCGAGCTTTGTGGACTAGTGGTTACCACGTCTGCTTAGCATTCGGGAAGTCGTGGGTTCGATTCCCGTGGCCGTCTGCTCTGATTCAGGACCGGGGCTGTACTTCTCCACATTTCCTGGCCTCTCTTCCATTCTCCACTTCTCGTTTCTCTCACCCATTCTAACATTCTTGTAATTGACTGAAAACGGACGCATGTCCCTATAGCAGCCCGCCCCCAGTTGGGGAATTGGCCCTAAAGCTTACCCCTTCAGTTCTTAGAGCGACCTTCATTCTGATGCAAGCTGCAGCGTCTTGCGAAACGTTAGTTAGTATGGGTGCTCAAACAGAAACAAGACCAAACCTGCCTACGTATCCTTGTTCTCAAGGTACTCAAACAACACGAGCCACCAATGAACATAGCCATCGCGTGGATCTCTGTTCGAGTCCACAAGCCAGATAATGCTGGGAGTTCATCGACAAAGCCTACACGGCCTAAGCCGAAATTCTTTTTTAAGAAGAATAAATATATTAGAATTATAAAATATTGATATCTGTTGATTTACATCTTTTTATTATTAGTTGTATAATAATTTCGGTGTTGAGAACCTTTACACCCGACATCACTTAAATTAGATTTCTATCTTACAAAAAAGATTCTCTAAACAAGCGCCTTATTTGTTTGATTACCAATACCAGCTAGGGTGATATAATACTTGAATTTTGTACATGAAAACATTTGTTAGATTATTTCCAAATTTCCTAGTTAATAAGACAAGAGCGCTGTTTTTATTATAAGCAGCAGAAGTTATTGATTTTACCACATGGCCGTCGTGTCACTACCCTACATTACCTGCATTGCGGAATTACTGGCAAATTTGGCGTTTGTGGCCCTTTAAATAATATCCTTAGTATTGTCAAGGTTAGTGGGTCAGGTCATGATAAAAAATAGAATTTTCGGTTATAAGTATAAAGCCCATTTTCATATATACATTAAGGGTTTGGAAAATATAGCATAATAAAGGCCTTATGGTGACGTTCTAATGATTTTTAAGGAGTATATTGGAAAACGTTCTACTTGCTTAGTGCAGTGTACTCGTCATTTTCTATTTACATTTCACATTGGCGTTAATCCTATAGAGACGCTTGCGCCGAATGTACGAGGTCAGTCAGCTGTTGTAACTGCAGGGCCGTATTCTAGCCCTTTAAGTAATTCAAATCAAATGTATTCAGTTTCAAAAATATTTCCATAGCTTACACGGTCTTCATATAATTAGGATTTTATTAGCTTCTGACTTCCAGTTTAAAGCGATTAATGAAATTTGAAAATGTTGTGTTTATTATAAAAATTACTGCAATTTAGGATGGTCTAGATCATTGGTCTCCAAACTTTGTTGATCGCGTACCTCTAAGACACAAAAATTATAATGCGTACCCCTAAAATGTACAGTGTTTTACTTGAAGTGAAGACACCAGCGTACATTTTTTTATTTCTAAACATATTGATTTGAAATTGTGACGACTTGTACGGCCCCTAGGGGGAGTTATGCTACCTATTTGGATTATTTTGCATACCCGCCTACTATGATCGATCAAAGATGCGAACTTCTCAAAACTAACATTCCTTGATTAATAGAATCAAGGAATAAAGCTAAATAGTATTGAGAAATCATTTTTAGCGTCCTCAAAAGCATCCAAGTACCAATTTTTGTTGCAAAAAGAAGAAAATAATTGAAAAGCAACAACAATTGCAATATGCCGAAAATATAAAATTATGCTTTCAATCTTTTTTTTTAACTTTAAATTTCAATTAATTAAACAAACAATAATATAATTACAAAAGAAAATAAGATTAACATCAACAAATGCAACAGTTTAAGCTAGGCCTGTGTGCTGATCGCAGCTGTCGCTCGTTTATTTACTCGTAATAATGGAAATAGTTTGAACTAATCGTCATAACAGCATCATATATAAGTCTAATTTACATTTATATTAATTTTAGTGAATATTCCGTCATTTTATTTAAAATTTAGTTTATCTATCAATCATTGTAAAAGCGGAAAAAAAATGCCATATCAGCTTGCAACAGTTTTCGCGTTAAATGTTTTTGAAAGATGTCTATTTTTTAATTCTTAACGCTTTCTTGTTAGTAAGTTGTAAAAGCGAGGTGCCATATATTTAAAATATCTGGTTTTCACGGATTTTATAGCAGTTGTGGATATAACTAATTTACTAGAAATGTTTCGTGTTATACATACAACTATGTTCTATAAATTCTATGGGTTGTTGATAGTAGCTACAGTGCACTGCTTTTATATACAGTTATAAAAGCTGTCTAGGGATTAGTTAAAGTTATTCTAGTTACCGTCAACTGGGGTAACTTTGGCCCATTTTTTGCATTTTTTCACATAAATTGCCTTATATTCCGTATATATATTTAATTAACTTTCATGTACTATTTGTTATTGAACTATGCGTATTTCAAAGTATATATTGACTGGTTATTAGAACTCAGAACTTATTAATTTTTTTTCTAAGAATTTTTGAAAATTTGGGCCAATCTTACCTTTAATTGGTGTAACATTGTCCCAAATGTAAAATGTCATAATATCTAGGGCCAAATATGATGGGACAATGTTACACCAATTATAATTATGGTTTTATGTAGGTAGTACTGTACAATGAGTTGGGGATAAAGTAAAATGAAACTAAACATTTTGCTAAAGTAGTAAACATTTATTTTGATAATATTGCTCTTAATGTTAATGTAAATGTTACATGTTGCTCTTCATGGAAATGGTAGAAGACTGAACAAAAATACTACTTAAATAAAAAACATATCCAGTTCCGGTACAATGAACTGGTTTCGTTTTGAAGCAACTTTTGGTGGTTTTATTTTAGTACGACATACATCTTCCCAGTCATAAGAAAAAGTGTCCTTCTTTTCGGGCCAGCGCCAGAACTTAAGCTTTCTTTCCATGCACTCAACTGTAGGGCCACTGCTAGAAAGACTTATAATCCTTCCAGGGTACTTTTGTCCATTATAATTCACAACAACAAAGTTGTCAACAGCAAACTCCGACGGGTCGACAAAGACTTAAGAATTGAGAGGGGGGACTTCATGATTTTGAATGCTTTCTTCAAGGTCTGAGAAGGTTTCACTAACTTCATCAGACTGTAATACAACTTCTACATCGTCTTCGTCTTCTGATGAGCTAGAGTAGACAATTTTTTTTCTTTGTTTTCTTTACTTTATTTCCTTGTTCCCTTTTTGTGTTTGGCTTTGAGTTTTTGTTTTTCCAGCTGTTACACCACTTGTTGATGGCTGTTGGTATGCTTCCTCTGATATGTCCTTAACAGTTATACTTTTTCCTGCAGGTACTTGGATCTTCTTCTTCTTCCTCTTTGATCCACCAGTTTGTAGGTATTCGGCTCGTTTCTTTTCAAGCTGTTCCAAAAATGAATATCCGATAGAGTCATAATCAACATTTTGATTTTCGGGCAGTCTGTCTAGTAACTTTTGTTTGTTCAAAGGATGTATCCCACATTTTTCAAACCCAGCAACCAAGTTGCTTCCCTTATTTTCGTCCAAATTATTCATGAGCTCTTTTAGTAATGTTGGGAACACATCTTTAGGAATAGAAGCATATTTGCTTCCCGAAGCAGATTCCTTCCATTTCTTGAGTGAACGCCACAATCTTTTGGTTGGGCCAAAGAATGCCACATCCAACGGCTGTGTAAGATGCGTGCTGTTTGGTGGGAGACACACAAACTTTACATTATGAGTTTCACACAGCGTCAAAACGTGCTTACTTATGTGGGAAGATAGATTGTCTCCTATTAGGACAATTGGCCCCGTAAGTTTCCTAACATAACAGAGAAAGTGAGCTTCGAACCAATCTTCGAAACATAACGTGTCAAACCATCCATTTTTTGACCGGTTGTAGCGAGCACCATCAGGGCCATTTTAAGCCCAAGTTGACCATATATTCTCGGCCCTGTACACAACATAAGGTGGAATAATATCACCACTAGCACTTCCACAAAACATTAGAGAAGTTGAAGCCTTGCTATTAAATGTTCTTCAAAGGACTTTTCTTCTTCGTCTGTGAAGATCCATTATAATCTAAAAATAAAGGGGGAGGGGTATCAGACTTTATGAAATTATGAAAGACCATCACATAATTTACCAAATCTTTACAACTTTTTTTTGTTGAAAAGTATAAAAAAATATGTTGGGGTAAGATTGGCCCTACCTCCATGTTGGGCTAATCTTGCCCCAATACTTGGGCCAAACTTAACCTAACTTAGAAATTCGAATTTTACAAATAAACAAGATAACTATCAGAAAAAACACACTTAAAATACTTTGAATATGTGTTAAATGAAAGCTGTTATGTACTTACCAGTCAAAAATCATAAGTAGTTCTGGATGTGCAAACAAAAGTTGGTTTGTAACAAAACACTCACGAAAGTAATGGTGAAGATGGAGCAGCACTGTAGCGGTGGCAAAAGATGGAACTACAACACTCTTGGCATTGGAGTCTTGCCAGTGCTGTTATCTGTCGTTTATCACAAGAACTAAGTCGATAGCTCTATCTGGTGACTAACAGTAGATCAAACTATCTTTTTCCAAGATTTGGGCCAAAGTTACCCTTAAGGGTCAAAATTACCCCAGTTGACGGTACTTCTTGCGTTAGAGGTAGTGTTTTTTAAATAATTAAAGCCTTATGTAATAAATACAGTCAGATGTGTAGTATTAATAATTACCTCTGGTAACTGACTTTGACAGTACTGGCTCCACAAACATTCACCTGCGCGTCAAGGCCATCTGTTTATTATGATATAAGTTATAACTGTCGTAGATGCAAACCTTTGCTAAATCGACATTTATGGATTAATAACAGTAAATTTAAAGTCCTAAAAAATATTGTGTACAACTCGTGCTATAAACCTCAACTTTTATCACTTGTTGCATAAATAGCTATTAAATGTTCCACTTTCAGAAATATTTTAATTTATCTAAATAGATAAAACAGGTTTCGTAATTTTTCTAAATTACTGATATTTATTTTCCATTTCAAGTGGCTATCATTATAAATTATTTTAAATGCGTACTAATTTGAATATCATGATCAGTATTTCAAATTTTTATTGAATTCTAGTTGGGAAACTTATTTTGAAACGATATAAATGGGATAAATTTTATTTTATCTAGATTTAGTAAAAGTAGGTTTCTGTTTAATTATTCAACTAATTTTTGAACTATAAGCTACATTTACTAAATGCTGTGTATCATCTGCATACGAAATTATGCACCCATTATTATATAAATTAAGGAAATTGAAAGAGTATCGGATCAAGAACACCTCCTTGAGGGACACCATATTGACACACCTTTCTGCTACTTAGCGTTCTTGATATTTTGACTTTCTGTGTTCTATGTTGCAGATATGTTTTGAACAGATTCCTTCTTACGCCTCTAATTCTTATCCTCTCCAGTTTCTCTAGTAATATAGTACGACTAATGGTGTCAAACGCTTTTGCCAGGTCTAAAAATATTCCTGCTGAGAATTTTCAAGTTTAAGGTTTCATATACTTTTGACATTAGGAATTTTGTAGCATTTACTGTAGATTTATTTTCTTGGAATCCAAACTAATATCCTGATAAAAGATTATTTTTCTCCAAAAATTGAACTAACCTTATTTTTATTATTTTTGTATCACTTTGGAGATATTTTTAAAAGGCACTATTGGTCTGTAATTTGTTATGTTGTCTTTAGAACCAGAGTTGTAAATGGGAATTATTATTGCTACTTTTAATATATCAGGAAACACGACTTGCTCAATATTAGACTACATATTGATATAGTCTTAAAATTGCAAAGCATTGAAAATAAAATATAATTAACATGCAGTTTAATTATAAAGCAAATAAAAAGATATTGAGCAGAGCAGCACGGTTTTATCATCCAAAAATTCTATTTCCTACAATGCTATTGGCGGTTCATCAATAAATTGACTTTTCATTGGCTAAAACAAATATAACTTAGATAGAATCATAATTATTAATTTAATTTACATGTGAAATGATAAACGAACCTACCATTTGTGGTTGCAAGTGAAATTCAAATTAGTTGATAATAATAATTTTTGAACTATGTTGTTTTGTAAGTCAGGCTGTATCTGTAAAAGTAAATATTATCAGAACATGTAAAACATAAGTTTATTTATTACATGTTTGGTGTATAAAAAGTTAAATAATGCATAATAATTGGAGGCAGGCACATTTAAGAACTGGTTAACCAAAAATATGATTTGCAAAATTCAAACGCCATAAAGGTTGATAAATAGGAATCTGCAATTTAAATATTTTAAATCTAATTATATCCAAGGTTTTGGTGGGAATGATAAAAATAATATTAACAAAATAGAGAGGTAAAAATAAATGTTAATGGCAGCACTCTATAAAAATTGTGATATTGATATAAAAATTCAGTTTTACCAATAAAAATACTGGTATGTACCATGAATTATAATAACAATAAGGGTATTATTAAGAAGAAAGTTAGTGTCAAATCAATGAAGAATTTTTATTATGTGTGGATGAAGACTACACGAGAGAGGTTGGTGACGAAGGCACTAGAAAGAAGCAAGATATAGCGGGTGCAAAGTTTATTTTGACAATTAATAAAAAAGGATTTAAGCTCGAAGAAAAAAAATCACCATGTAAGTGTACACCAATTTTAATTAAATAAATAAATACACAGGTCTGAGAACAAAAGCAGTACGTAAAGGGAATTGAAGTGCTATTTCAAAACAGTATAGAATTGATTATAATCAAGTAACAGAAAGTTAACGACAAATAAATTTAATAAAATAACAATTTTCAAGAAATGAAAGTTAGATAAAAGATAGCATCTATAACATAATTAAAAATAGCGTTTACCTATACATACAGTATTACTTACATAAAATTGATTTTAATACAATGTTTAACTTGCAATAATATTTACAGAAATTTAATTAATTTTAAAAGTACAGATCTATCATTAATAAGTAACAATTGTCTCATATTAAATTGTTATGGTTTTCATATTCTGTATATTCTAATAGAATTCTGCAGTAACCCAAAGAGATAAAGAGACGAACAATTAATTTTGTTACAATTTCTTGCTCAAGCTGTGGACAGAAGAAGTAAAATAAAACGTGATAAAACCCTGAGAATGGCAATTAATTTCAATTAAAAAATAAAGTTATAAGGACCATAGCAATATATCTTGAAGAGGTTCAGCTATATAACATTTTATTTGTTTAAGGTTTTCACAACAAATTTATTCTAGCCCTACCGATTTTTCTACTTTCAAAGATTTATATGAGCAACAATTAAATTGTTATGAATTATTGGATCAAAAAGGTGAATTTAGGCCAAGGACCATATACTGAGTCGCAAAACTTTAATTTCGAAAGAACGAAATTATTGCACAACATAATGTTGATATTGCGACTTTGATAATAACTATTTAAAGCGCATATCACTGTCTAACGTACGGCCTACATTTTTGCAGACTCAACTATTGCTAGTTGATCAGTTCCGACTTTAATGCTAATTTTTCTCATTTTTCTTACCAAAGTTTAGTACCGCCGATGAATTTTAGGGTATTTTGCTCAGTTATATCTACTAACCTTTCAAGAACGCTATTTATTTCTACACAGGCTTTTTGAAGGTTTTCAAATTTGAAAGATCTATCATTTTCTGAATCATCGGCGTACAAATAAAATGAACACGACTGCAAAACTGACAGGAATAGTAAAAGGAAGTAGGCTTAAAATAGACCCTTAAGGTACTCCCAAATTAATTTTAACAAATTCAGACTGTTGATCGTTAAAAATAATAGCCTGATAGAGACCTCAAAAGTGTGAGCTAATGCAAACCGATAATATGAAGCATAACCAGCAACATGCAGTGTTTGATAGTATCAAAGGCCTTGGAAAAATCGAGAAACACTCAAACTGTTAACAACTCCCGATCATTTGTAATTTTGATAATACCGTATTACAACTACTTTTCTAAAACCTCTTTGTTCGTCAGGAAGTATTTTATTTTCCGCCCAGATGCTTTCGTAATTCCTGTTCAATGACTCTTTTTATAATAAAGTATTTATTTTGGTGGAAGATACATGTTATACACAACATAATTATGATTTTTGAGAGCACAGGAAGGATGCTGATAGGCCTCAAATCCTTTCTCTTCTTCGAGGACGAGATCTTTCGCAATCGCAAAACAAGTGCTTCCTTTCAACAATTTGAAAAAAAAACAGTATTAGTTATACAATCATCAAGTAAATGTGTAGGTAGCAAAAAATACATACCGATATTGATCAATGCCATTTGTTTTAATTGATGACGTAATTTGAAAAACTTCTGTCATCAATTATTCTAAAATTGAAGATAAGTTGAACTGAATTTTTAATAGTATTTAAATAGAAGTCAATTGTATTACCATTAACGTTAGATACGGGTAGAATATTAATTAAAGTCATTATTTTTATTGCAATTTTAAATGTCAGTCTTTTAAGTATATTTAAACATTTTAAATTTCTCCCAAAAATTTTACAATTTGATGTAAACATATTTTTTATAGTAGGTGTCCTTTTCTTGCATAATTGCACTTGTAGTGTAATTTCGGAGTTGTTTATAATAATTCCAGTGTTTGGGCTCCTTTGTTCTTCTAGAGCGAATTAGAGCTTCCTTAAAAGTGTGCAGAATTTCTTTAATGTTATTTATTAGCCATGAAGCGCACTTCTTAGATAATTTAAAATAAGTAATCGGTGCATGAATATTTAAAAAAGTGGTTAAATTATCAATAAAAGATATTACTTTATCATTTATATTTTCAATGTTATAGATATTGTGCCATGGAATAAAAAGCAAATCCGCATCAAACCTATTAAAGTACTACAGTATTACACTACTACAGTGATCAGAGATAATATTTTTATTCGAAACTGCAACTAGTAAAATAAAATCTAAGAGTGTTGAAGAATGCTGCGTGATACGTGATACATTGACAATTAGTTTTAATTCTAGGCTTTCAAAGAACGCCGACTCATATGAAGTGGCAGAGCTTGAAATATTCAGCATATATACGTATGTTAAAATCCCCATAACAAAACATTTCTTTATATGTGGATAGCATTATTGACATTGCTATTTCTAGCAAATTTTGAAAGTTAAAATATAAATCCGCCAAAGATTATAAACTACACCAAACGCATAAGCATATTTATCTAAAGTGACACCTATCCAAAGTTGTTCTATATCGTAGTTACTATGCAATTCAGAAAGTAGTAATAATTCTCTAACGAAAAAAACCAACATCACCCCCTCGTGTATACTTGTGTCTGCATACCACTCCATAACAATCAACTTAACATCTGAGTTGCTAGTTTAATGCGCGTTCTTTCAACTTTAATGGAATTTATATGACTATTAGTCAATTTTAGAGCTATTTTCAATGGTTTTTCGATATCTGAATTAAGAACTGTCCTTGTACTGCTATGAAGCCATTTTATTTAAATAATTAACATAATTCCTTAAGTTGTTGTGCACATTTATAATTGTAGTTAACTGTGGAGGATCAAACACATAAAAAACGTTTTTATTTTCAACAAAGAAAAATAGCTTTTTTTTTAGTTATTTCCAGACTATTTGCCAAATTGATAAAATTTACCCATTGATCAGATACCAACACATTAGGGTTAGTACCTGAAATACCATCTTACTTTTGGACAATTTCTTCAATTATTTTTTTTTAAATTCGTCTTTAGTATTACGAAAAAAAAGGTCAAAGGTTGTTTCCAGTGAGAATATAAATATCGAGTCATTACAACAATAATTGACAAGTGCTTCTACCTCATGGAATCCCAATATCGCATCATAGATAAATTACAAAATAAGCTACCATTTAGAGACAGTTCAACTATAGATATATAACAAACTCATTCATTTCTCTAGACTCTAGTAGTCAATTCTTGAAACTTATTCTCACGTCAAGCGTTGTTTCACAACATTTTATGGCATATGAGTATTTGATTTTCTTTATATTGCCGTGCTTAATTCAAATTACCGAAACCAAATACCAAAACTTAACAACGCGAATGCCTTGAATCTGCTGGTTGTAGACTGCCACGTCCTCAATAAACCAGCGCTTTAAGAAACCAATTTTCCGGCCTGGTTCACTGACGCTTCTTCTTCAGTAATGTAAATATTCTTTGACGGCACCTTAATTTCTGTCTGAAGAAAAAAAATCCTAGTTGCTGCCTACTCATTCTAATCAAATACTTGATTTACTGTTGACAAGTTTTAAATAAGATCCATAAACTGCAAGAAAATCTTGGTAGTTGCACATTTCTCTGATATTACAAAGTTCATGGTAATGCTAATTGTTGTAAGGCATTTTAAATCTAGAATACTACTTTACGTAAAAATTCCGACTTCACGAATAAAATTTTCGTCTTTGGTTTGGTGATTTTTCTTGAGGCGATAAGAAGTGTTAGTAATTGTATCGTGAATATCTTATTCATTTTATATTTTGGATTTTCTAGTTTTTTGTGGTATAATTTACGATTCGCAGGTGTTAATGTGGGTTTTTTAGTAACGGCGTATATTTATCTTTTTAATGTTGACCTAATGTTAGTTGTACTATTAGTGCGTTGTTGTTATAGAGATGGAACTTAAATGAGAGAGAAAGCAGCCCTAAACTAAACTGAATGAGAAAATCTGGTATTTAAAGAACATATTAAAGCAGGATGAAAGTAAAGGCAACACTAAAAACAGTGAAGACGAAGAAAAGTGCCTGGGTTTAGATGCTGTCATTGAAGCAACCACAATTTCTAAAAGAAACATCTATTTCCTGATAAATGAACACATCTGTAAAAATAAAGATAATGATAACATTTTTCTAAGTCGGTCGATAAATACTGATCATACTACTGTTGTACCATGACGGTAACGTTTAAAGGGTAAAAATGGCCACACGTGGAGCGTAGCAGCAAATACTCGCGCTAGGAGAAGCTCAGCTAAAGATGTGCTTATTAGAGAGTAGGTTCTCTGCAAATGTTAGCAATGTGGATATGACAATAGATATCTTCAGATGTTTTTTAATGATCTAATAATGGATAGCATTGTTGAGTACACAAATTCAATTATTAGACGGAAAGCTGCCAGTTAGAAAGAGAATTTAGCAACAGTATCTGACACAGAAAATGGAAATAATGGCATTCTTGGGATTGCTGTCTAAAATGAGCAAACAGCGCTTTAACTTCTTTCTAAAACGTTACGATTTCCCGATAAGAACACTAAGAGTAAACGTAAACTGGCAGATACATTTATGGCAGTTAGAGGCGTTTAGTATGAATAGCAAAATTGATTAACCTGAACCATACCCAACAATTGATAACATCTTTAATAAGCCTGTAATTGATCAAATAGAAATATGGACAACTGGTTTACTTCCATAGATTTAACCTGATCAATGTCTGATACATCTCATAAATTAACAATAATTGACATACTCTGTGGAAATAAGAAGGTAATTTCACGCGAAATTCTAACCGTAAAGGGTGACCAACCGAAAATTTCTGTTTTGCTTTAACAAAAATACAACATTAGCGGCATACGTACCTAAGAAGCACAAGAACGTTTTTGTAGTTTCGACTACCAATGATCAACCATCACCGTGTGCTACATCTAAAACTCCGCATGTTATAGTCCTAAACGTGGGGTAGTTACCTATGATATGAGGTGACCCAACATTGTTTGCAGCAGAAAAACTAGCCGTTGGTTGACATGCATCTTCTACGGCATGTTCAATACAGGTGGAGTAATAAACAGCTGCATTATATTTAACAACCGAAGTACCAAAAAAAAAAAGATTGTCTAGTCAGCAGTTTATATATAATCTAAGTAAAGGGTGTTTTTTTAGAGGGATACAACTTTAAATTAAAATAAAACACAGAAAAATGTTTTTAATATCCATGAAATTGGCTTTATCTGAAAGGTAATTTTATGACAATTATGTTTGAATATGATTTCGGACATGTGACGGCCGCGGCTGGCGTGTACATGACGTAATCTGTAGGTCCAGTTTTCACACACTCTTCGTAGTAAATCAGGCTGTATTTCGGCAATAACGCGTCGAATGTTGGCTTCCAAGTGCTCAATTGTTTCCGGTTTATCGACGTAGACATGCGACTTTACATATCCTCAAAGAAAATAATCTAATGGCGTCAAATACCACGAAAGAGGTGGCCAGTTAAAAATCCATTTCGTGGATCTGTTGACTGGCCACCTCGTTTGTGCATGTCTATGCCGATAAAATAGGACCTTCAGATTACGTCATGTATACTCCAATCGCGGTGGTCACATGCCCGATATCATATTCAAACATAATTTTCATAAAATTATCTTTCAAATAAAGCCAATTTCATGGATATTAAAAACATCCTTCTGTGTTTTATTTCAATTTAAAGTTGTATCCCTCTAAAAAAACACCCTTTATAACACAGAACCTATAACATCTTGGTTAGAGCATTAGTTCAAGTTGACGTAGTAGAAGATAAAAGAACCATGTTCAATATTTTTTACATCGGTCTCCATTTTGTGTTGAGTGTACACAAAATAATGATATCGCAAATTTCCTAGAATATAAGTTGCTTTTCAATACTGAACTTAAGCAAGTACCTTAAGATCAGATCAGATTAAAAATCGTACATTTGATATCTTTTTGCCCATACCTCGTATATGTAATTTTCCAAACCAATTTCAATTTTTTTAAGATGTACATAGTTCTTGTAATTAGTCGATTACTTGCAGTACAATTGTTTGTATGTGTAAATGTATTAATGACGCTGTAGATTCACGTTTAGTTTTGTTATACTGACATACAATAGCGTATGCATGGTTGTTTAGTAGACTACGATGCTTTGTAGTTTTTTGTAAAAGGTGCAAACTGTTTGTACGTTCTCCTTTGAACCACTGGCGTTCTGACAGTCTAGTCTGATAATGATCAGCACGTTCATTATTATCACATCTGCAAAATTATGTGAAAACCAGGTGTGCAACGAATGTTAAATACTATGAAATTTTATTCATATAATAGTAAAAATGTGCAAAAATTTATCAAACAAAATTAATGCAATCGAATTGTATTTTGTCAAAAAAATTTACAACTAAGAAATGATAATCAAAATTTGAAACGCTATTTATGCATGAGTGAGCAAGCGTATTTTTATTTAAATGGGAAACCGAAAATACTTTTAAAATTAATGAAAACCGCCGAAAGTCACAATTTGGTGTGTAGGTTTGTTATTGAGATTACTGGAGCCTTTTTTTCGAGAAGTATAACAAAACCGTAACAGATGTTTGAAAGATATATACAAACGGATTAGAGGTTTACTTACAACAAGATGAAGAAGATATACCAGGTGCAATGAGGTTAGGGCCATGCTTATATCTCTTTTATTTATTAATCGATTTGGATGAAATTTGATAAGGGGATATTAGGCATAATTTCGCTTGACAGAAAAATATAGTTAACCTACACATATATTATTATTACATGCACCACACACTGGGGCACATAGCACTTTAAAACTGGGTATTGGCTTGAGCATTTAACGCGCACGAACGGCTTGCGCGCACACAGGTTCGTTCGCGAAAATTTTAAAATGTACACAATAGGTTTTGTGATGTGACGAGGAGAAATGTCTCAAATAAATATAACAGTTAGAACTGCAGGGTTTATTGAAATGCACTGTATTATTAAAAAACAAACAAGAAATTAAAAAAAACGATGGTGGACATTTATTTTTGTGTTTCACTTCATAAGCTTCCAGTTTCAAAGTATTTCCAATCATATCCCATTCATCTACTTTCTTGTTTCGATGAAAGTGAAATTTATATTTATAAAATGGCACGTTGACATTTCTTCCTACTTAAAAAATTGAAGCAAATAGAAACTGTATTTCAAACTATACATTACAGTAAACATAATTTAAAATTTTAAACATCTTTTGTTGAAAAATTACAGTTAGCAAAGAGACTAAACTGGGGTACTATTCACCCCAGGCTAACTTCTGATGTTGACAGACAGAGCACCGCATACGACCTAAAAGTCACAGTATCTTTCATGGGAAGTGGAAGGTATCAACTGAATTTACCAATTTACCAATAGTAGCAGTTCTGAATGAAAGAATTTAAAAACAGTGCTAATGTAAAGATTTGCTGAGATACTGTACTACACCCCAGTGTGGGTAGCAAAGACATTGATTTTTTAAATGAACTACCCTGTATATATTTTTTTTAATTTATCGCTCAAATTACATACGATAGATAGTCTTACCAAATTGCCACATTTTTAAACAAAGAATTCTTTTTTCAAACTTTATTTTTTATCATAGAAGACCATAGAAGCCAAATGGCGCAGTTGGGTAAGCGCCAGGCTTGCATTAAGCAAGTCCGCGGTTCGAATCCCGCGGGGGCCGGAATTTTCCCGTAGCCTTGACGATTGGAATCGCGCTTGGTAAGACCATTTACAGTTGGGCACCAAATGAACTGTGCTCTACTCAGAACCACAGTCCTAAAAGATAGAGTAACAAGGTCAACACATCACTAAGACACACACCTCACACAATGGTTGCTGCGCAAGCACCAAATGCGCGCTCCAACTCTGTACCTCGAATTCGGGGCAAGTTGAGCATTGTACCGCCAGATGCCAGCGCATAAAGCACCAGTTCTATACCGCATGGAAAAATGAGGTTACTACAGATTATACATACGTACATACATCATAGAAGACCGTGACTAGAAAAAAAAGTTCTTATTGACTCCAGTAACTCATAATAATAGCTATTTCATCAATTAGATCAATAGTGAATCATTGATGATCGAATAAAATTTGCAAAACTGTTTGTTTTTTAAATAAAAGGTCGGTTTTTAATGGCACTTACCAATTTAATTGTCAATCTAACGATATGCATCATGTACTACTTTATTTTTATTTGTTTTATTATTATTGAATTAATTAGTAATCAAATTACATACGCATCTATAAGCTAATATTATGTCTATACATGTCGTAATACGGGAGTCTTCAATGATGCTACCGTGAATATTTATATAAGAAGGTGCTGGTACTGCTTTTACAACACTTTAACTACACTTTAGGACGTTACACATATATATACATCAAAAACTCCCATCTACCCTCATAGGGTGTAGGAATATACAATAAATTAAACTATAATTTAGGTGGCTATAAAATGTTTCCAGGTGTCTCGATTTTTGGCCATGGTTGTCGCTTGTTGCCAGTTTGTTCCTCTACTTGAAACTAGTTTGCAGATGGTGTCGTTCCACGTTTGCTTTGGTCGTCCACGTCTGTTTTTTCCTAAGTACCTACACTGCCACACTGCTTTCACTAAGCGCTCATTCTGCATACGGATTAGGTGTCCCCACCATCGTAGTTGGCTTCTTTCGATGTAGGTGTTTAGGCTGTCTACTTGTAGTCGTTCTCGGATTGTCGTATTCGGGATTCTGTCGATTCTTGTTATTCCTTCTATAGCCCTCAGGATTTTCATCTCGCTGGCTTGCAATCTTAATAAGTCCTTTTGGGTTAGTACCCAGGACTGGCAGCTGTATGTAAGGACTGGAATAAAGATTGACTTGTACAATTTAATTTTGGTAGTTTTGGTTAGTTGTCTGTTTCGAAAGATTTTCTTCGCAATTATGTAATATTGTCTTTCTGTGTTAGCTATCCTAGAGTTTAGTTCTTCTGCTATTTCACATCGGCTATGAAGTGTTGCTCCTAAATATTTGAAGCTGTTCACTTGCTTTATTTCTTGGTTCCCTAATTTAAGTTGAAGTCTTTGTTGCGTTCGTGATACCGTCATACTTTTAGTTTTATCGCAGTTAATTTCCATTCCGTGTTCTTGTAAGCATTTATACCACACCTCAAGGTCATGTTGCAAGCTATTTTCGTCGTGTGATATTAAAACTAGATCATCTGCAAAAGCGAGGGAGTGTATAAATAGTGGTGTTAGATTTCTATAGCCTAGGCAGTATTGTTTTGTCTTGTTTCTGCATTCTTTTATAATCAAATCCATCACCGTTATAAATAGCAGCGGGCTCAGTACAGCCCCCTGTCTTACCCCTTGTGTCGTTATAAACTCTTCGGATGTTTGTCCTCCTATTCTGACCACATTTCTAGTATTATTATAAAAACTTTTAACAGCCTCAATAATATCTTCGTTGACACGCTTTTGGCGTAGGGCTTGCCAGATTTCTGTTCTAGGGAGTTTATTTTTATTTGTTTAATTATTATTGAATTAATTAGTAATCAAATTACATACGCATCTATAAGCTAATATTATGTCTATACATGTCGTAATACGGGAGCCTTCAATGATGCTACCGTGAATATTTATATAAGAAGGTGCTGGTACTGCTTTTACAACACTTTAACTACACTTTAGGACGTTACACATGTATTGTTTATATTCACTGTATCGTACGTACTAAGAACACTAGGCATAGTTTTCATCTTGCCAGATCTTGTGACCATTTACGCTTGAGACGTTGGTGTTGTGGTTCTTTGGTGATTGGCTACAATAACTCATTAGGATGGGCTGCTATTCTGTATTGGTGTCGAATTGATCTTTCAGCTATGACTTCATTTACTAATGGGATTTTGAGATTATTGTGTAGCGTTGTATTTGAAACATACCAATGAGCATCGGTGGTTGAACTTTGGACTGAAACCTTTGTATAATGTCAACATTTGATTTGCACGAACAACCTCACAGTTCTATGCCGTATGTCCAAATCGGTTTAATAATTGCTTTATAAATTAGTACCTTGTTCTCTAAAGATAGTGTGATTTTCTTGCTACAAGCCAGGACATTTTTTTAAAATTTAAGGTCCATTTCGTTGCGTTTTTGTGTTCTTTCCATGTTTGCTTAAAATCTAAGTGCATGCCTAGGTATCTGACTTCTTTTGATTGGTGAATTACTGTGCTATATAGTGAAACTGAGGGACATAAAGAACGTTTTAGAGTAACAGTTATTTGAGAGGACTTCTGTCCATTTATTCTAATTCTCCATTTTTAAAGCCGTTCTTCTATTATATGCAGTTGATTTTGTAGGTAACGACTTGCAGATAATGGATCTACATCAGTGGCTAGAATAACGGTGTCGTCTGCAAAAGTTCCTATTTTGTTGGGTAGCTGGGAAGTCACATGAAATTAGTAGGTACAGCATGGGCCCTAGACGCGGACTTCAGATGTTATGGGATAGATTTGAGATGTCTCGTCATTATGTTTGACTTGGAAATATCGATCTGATAGGTACGATTGAAATAATTGGTAGTACTGGTGAGGTAAATTTACTTGATTTTATACAAAAGACCTCTATGCCAGACTTGATCAAAAGCCTGTGTGGCGTCAAGAAATGCTGCAGTACAATACTTCTTCTTCTAGTGTCGTTCGTACGATGTCAACTATCTGGTGACATTGCTGGATAGTGGAATGTTGTTCCTGATGTGAAGGCAGCCAGTCACTTTGTAGTTCATTTTATTTTATCCGCTTATACACAAGCTTTTCCAGGAGTTTGGAGATTACAGGTAAAAGATGTATGGGACAAGACGCGCACAGTGCGCGAAAGGGCAAAGCAGAACCGAAACCTCCTCGCGACGAGTGTGTCAAAAAGAAGCAGCCGAAACGTGAAATCAAAATCGGCGGAAAAGTGAGTACCTACCTGTTCCTCTTGCTACTTTGCCTTATACTTTAAATACCATTTTTATAGATACGGTCATCGTCTTCCACCATACCACCGGCAGTTTAATGCCATTGAGGAGATTTAGGGTTTATGTAAACAAAATTATGACAGGCATATGGGGCGAGATGGATATGGTGCGGAGAATGTGTTAAAAATGTGCAAGCAGTCGTTATACTACATAACACGAGAAATTTGGTGGAACACAATTGCAAGAACCAATCATAGTATTAACGAGTGGTGGGATAGAGAAAAGAATATATTATATCACACAGTAGTTAATCCAATAATAAATAATAAAGGGGAACTTTCTTCAGAAACGGATGAAAATTATTTATCAGGAATTGATTACGTAAAGGGTCATAAGGGAGTTAATATTATTGCACATAATTTTAATATTACTTAATTTCTATCGTATTTAATCAAAATTGATATTGTAAAGAATATTTGTTATTATTTATATTCCGTTTAATACATCGATTCATTTTAAATAGTCTTATATAACGCACATTACATTACGATTATGCGTCAACGTAAGTGTTAAGAAAAATTTTAAAATAGAAATTCCACAATGGGTTTATGATAATAAAATAACAATAACATTTTGAGAACCTCTAGCTCTTTAAACTTTGTTACATGTATTGATGTGACGCCGGTGAGCTTACCTTTTTGTTCTTATTTTATACGACCACGATGCAAACTGAGATACAAGATGCAAGGGTTGTGTTTCCTAACATAAAGCGCCAATGTCAGGATTGGAATCCTAGTTGAATATTTTTATAGCTGATCATTGGTTCCAGCAGGACGGTTCAATCAGCCACACCGCCCGTATTTGTATGCATGTCCTACCGAGCGCAACATTTCCAAATAGTGGAATTTCTCGCAAAGGCAGTTTAACTTGGCCAGCAAGGTCCTCAGATATCACTGTTCCCGATTTTTTTCTTTGTGCGCACCAAACGAAGAACTCAAAATAAACATAGAAACAGAAAGTCGAGCTGTTCAAACAGTAATTTCAAACTTCATCCGCAGTTTAGAAGAGTGTAGTATTGAAAATGACGGAGGTCATTTAAGGCATAAAATATTTCAGAAATAAATCTCCCACTCTTGTAGTTTATATGCTTATTTTTGAAGTTGTAATTGATTACAATACATTTTTATTTAAAAAGCTAATCATGCGTCCTTTTTGACAAATCCTGTGTATAAATATTTATTTATATTGCACTACTAGAACCAGATTCCGAGTATAAACGTACATATACAAGGATTGAATAACTTTAAGTGTACGTGCCAGTTCGAGAAGCACTTATTCAGCCGCATTGGGGGTATGGAAATTGCTCTCCCAGATTGCTTATTCTCCTTCGTGTTTGTGGCATTCTGTTAAACTTAGTTATAATTCTGCGCCATTCTATATATAGCGTGTCGCTATCACTTGACATTTACATATCTTCTATATTCTCAAACATCATAATTTGAAGTTTTAGTGGCTTGTACTGAAAAAGTCTGGCCAGGAAAGTATTTTGATACCGTATAAATCCAACACTCATTGGGTAGTCGCTACTGCCATCGGTCCAAACGGAATTATCCCGTACTTGCCTCGAGAACCCAAAGTAGAATTTACTGGGCCATTCAGATTCTGGGTCTGTTGTTGAGAAAGGGGCTACCAGACCATCTGCTGAAAACATGCTACTGGTATTATTAACCTTGATGATCTTGTAAGAATTGGTACTTCAAACGTAAGACGTCTTGTAGAATGTAGAACGCTACAGATAGTAAAGCAGGAGCTAAGCTATTGCGATCAATTCAGAAGGATTGTAGGACATTTCAAAACACAGTATGTGCATAGAAAATATCATGTTTCAACACATCCCCAAGCATATATGCATGGTGTTCTCCTCGCAACATGTATAGAAACCAAATTAATTATGTATTTATTTTATTTATTTATTTATGCAACCAACAGTTACCACCAAATAAAGGTTGCAATAATACAAAATACATATATACATATAAGAAAATACAAAAATAGAGATACTGTAATAGTAATATGTAGTAATAATACTAAAAACACACACAATTAATTTATAAGAAAAAAAAACTGGAATGTACATAGTCGCAGTTAGTACTAAACGAAGTGTCAGTGTAGTGCCACAACAGAAGCACAACACCGGAATCGGGCCCCCAACAAAAGCGTACAATACACGCTGATGCTGCACAACCAGACGACGGCACCGCACCATCCCATCCCAACATCCACCGAACACCCTTCCACTACCTAATAAGTTCCAATATTAAAAAAAATATATATGAAGCCAGACTCATTGCAAATATATCTAAATGGCTGAAGTTATTAGATATAGTACTTAGTTTATAAATAGGCGAATTCATCGAAAAGTTAGTTCTGGAAGTACTGATGTAACACATCGTTGGACGTTGGACTCCAATACGTGCTCCCTCAAATTAAGTAATGCTTCCCATACATCATGATAAGTGGATTGATCGTAGAAAGTATTCTTTGTAACCAGATAGAAAAGGTAAAGTGATCCATCTTGAAGTTTCAAGGCTTTTCCAGGGACTGGTAACTGATCTTGAAGTTCTGGTAATCCACCAAACTTCTTTCGGAAAACGGATGCCAGTCCCTGTGCGTTGTTTATACTGGCGGGAATGCTATGGGCCAGATCTTGCTGTTGCTCAATGGTAACACCATATCTTGCTTTCCCGGTACCTCCATATGCACCCATAAATTCTTCAAAGGCAAGGTCAGGTGTTTCTTGGAGTTGGTTTACTTCTTCTTCTTGGTCATGGTCACCCTCAAATGGAGCCAGCCGGTTTTGATGCACTACCTTCGGTTTTCCGTTCAGAATCTTGCTTATACGGTAAATGACGTCATTAATTTTTTTGTTGATAAGATACGGACCTTCCCAAGACTTTTGTAGCTTTAGAGAATAACCCTTCTGTTTTCTTGGGTTATGGAGCCAGACTTTGTCGCCTTCCTTGAAACATCCTTCTGTGGCTTGGGTATCGTACCGTTTCTTCATTCTATCGCTGGCTATTTGAAGATGCGAGCGAACCAACTCATGCATATCGTCCATTCTTCTTCGCAAGCGGATCACATAGTCTTCACCAGCTATATCTTCTCCAGGTTGGCATCCAAACTCGAGGTCGCAGGGTAGTCTCATCTCACGACCAAACAGGACTTTTGCTGGTGTTTGACCTGTCGATTCATTGACGGCGGATCTATAGGCCATTGCGAAGAGCGAGAGATACTGATCCCAATCTCGTTGATTATTGGACACCACTTTTGACAGGTATTTGCCAATGGTCTTATTCATTCGCTCTACCATTCCATCCGACTGTGGGTGCAATGCTGTAGTTCTTGTTTTCTTCATGCCTAGTCTGTCACAAATTCCTTGGAAGAGCTGGCTTTCGAAATTTCTGCCTTGATCACTGTGGATTTCCAAGGGCACTCCAAATCGACTGATAAACTCTCTTATCAACACGCCTGCAACAGTTGCGGCCTCTTTATTTGGAATGGCGTAGACTTCCACCCATTTCGTGAAATAATCCATAACCACCATCATATATTTATTACTATTCTCGGTCATGGGGAATGGTCCAGCAATATCTAAGGCGATCATCTCGAATGGACTTCCGACGTTGTATTGTTTCATGGGAGCTTACCTTTTTCGATGAGGTCCATTACTCGTAGCACAGGTAATACATTTCTTACACCAGTCCTTTACATCATCGGAACTGTTCATCCAATAAAACCGTTCACGAACCCTCTGAAGGGTTTTCTTAAGACCGAGATGTCCTCCTGATGGACTGTCGTGTAACTCACGAAGTACTTCGGCTACTCTGGCCTTTGGAATAACCAACTGTTTTCTGTTTTCAGAACCATCATCATTTTCGAGTACTCGCTTTAATAAGCCTTTTTCCAGGATAAAAGAGTCCCACTGAGTCCAATATGACTTAACTACTGGAGAGAGTTTTGACACTTCTTGCCGAGTAGGTCGACGATTTTCCTCTTTCCATTGTCGCATTTTCTTTAACACGGAATCGTTCTCTTGTTCTTCTCTAATTTTATTAGGTGCCCAACACATCAATAATATTTTTATTGCAGCAATAAGGAAGAGTTTATTAAATGAAATTAAAACTTATCCTGGCGCAGAGTGCGGTATAGATCCTCAGTTATTGGTGAGTTAATTCTTACTCGAAAGATCACGCCCCAACTCCAAACCGAAAAACGGGCAGTATAAGTGAAAAATTACAGAACGACTGAGAAGCGCCAAAGGTAATGAACCTTATCATATGATTGAAAACGAATTGTAAGGAGCAAAAAAATAATACATATACACATCTAAAAACAAAAGACGATGACACTAAAGACAATAAAGGAAAATAATGGAAATGTGATGAAACTGGGAAAGTAATACAACAACGAAATGTGTTGAATAATCGAGGCCTGAACACACACATTAACTAAAACAACATATAGCTCTAAAACGTCCTCTCATAAAAATAAGTGCAAGGCAGACAAGAATAAATATCTTAGCGAAATATGTAAGGCAATTGAAGAATATCAACAAACGCATGAGACTAAGACTATAGGGAGAAACGAAAAACGGCGATTTATAGATTAATTGCCCTTAGTTCTGATGCTAACCAAATAATGATACATGTAATACATAACCAGTTACATCAGCAAGTAGCGCAAGAACAGGCGGGGTTCTGACTGGGCGCGGCTTAAGCGTTTAGCAAATAATCGAAAAGCTCCGTGAATACAACGTGCCGGGGTCATAACTAAAATCATGTAGTATAAGAATATTTTATTTAAAATTTCTTACATTGTTTGATTAAAGTAACTGCCTCTTTTGTAATTGCATTCGTAAGTTTTGAAAAATTACTATATTATTCATTTCGAAAACAATATATTAAAATCAGACAAGGTAAGTTTTAAATTATTTAAATAGTTTTATTTTATTAAAAACATTTACACAGATATTGTTTAAAATACATAACACATATATAATCTTAAAAACTAATAATCATCGAAAAACCGTTTGAAATGTTTTTCAAAGTATAGACAAATACAAAAATTAGGACAGGTATGATTTTAACCATTCATCGATGTCGAGCAAATTTTGTATCTCGTTGGTAACATAATTTTTAAACTTAAATACAAGTTCCCATAAGATCGAATCATCATCATAGCTCATTCTTAATGTATTGACAAGTATTGAATCATGGAAGCATAAAGTTTCTGAATGTATAATTGCACCAATCACATTATCACGAAATTTTGTAAAATTGCATTTTACCGCTTTCATATCATTAAGTTTCTTAACTAACAAGTTGTACATTTTCATTAAATTTTCTAATGTCTGATACGTCACGTAAAGCGCAAACTTATTTAAGCTGTCCTTTGAAATAATTCTGCAGATATCGTTTCCCATGTGCTCGCTTTTATGTTCAGCCATTTCAAAAGTTGAAACTCCTTGCTGTACAGATACAAACACGTTAGGTAAACTATCCAAAAAAGATATAAAACCCTCAGCACTAAACGAGACGCCGATCCCTATATCGGTTTTCAGAAGACGTGCAACTGGTGAAAAGTTTTTATATTTATATGGACGACTTTACTAGTGAATGCAAAAATGTCGCCCGAAAAAATCACCCGGAAAAACGTCCCAGCAAATACCCCAAGGAAAAAATGCTCCCAGAAATAAATTATCCTGGAAAACCCAGGAAAACAAAATGCAAGCTACAACATGATATTTACAATTGGCAAGTAAGTTTTATTTTAACATTACTATTTTGTTAAAAAAGCTATACTATTGAATCTAGGACGAAAAAACCCAGACACAACCCCCCGGACTAAAATTTCCCTACAAAGAATCCCCGGACAAAAACCCCCTTAAAAAAAACTCTCCTGGCAAAAAACGGGACAAATTAATTTTATATTGTTTACATTTCTGACCAGTCGCATACTTCAATGCGTACTCAACAATAGTTGATCCCTTTATAATTTCCTAATGTTAATTTTCATATATCTGATACGCTACGAGACACACTGTATATTTGAAAAGGTAAAATTATATAATATTTGAAAACAAAGGACCAAACAAAAGAACTGAGACGTCGAATAGATATGTTGGATTTGTCATTTTCTGTTTGTTGCCCTCAAAATGTGCAAATCATTTTTTTTAATAAAGAAGATTTCCATTTAATCAAATCGAAAATTGAACATCCTGTACACATAATATGTTGAGGTTTTTGTCGGGGGGTATGTTGTTCGGGGGACACAAATCAGGATATATTATCTAAATATGGAATTGACATTTGTTTTATTTTCTGTTTTGTGGAATTTCTTTTCATTTATAACTTTGCTATCTCTAAAAATAAACGTATCATAAAAAGATAGAAATGGCCCTGTCTCAGCAAGTACAATGTTTCATCTAATCTGCTTTACGAGAAAGCTATAAATCACTTCTTGCAGAAAGTATTAAGAGGATAATATTTCTGCGCGGATAAGGGTTGATAGCCAGCAGATTCTCATCAGATAAGCAAACTAGTACTTCCTTTAAAAAAATGCGTTTCAAAATTATTTCGCTCCCGCTTGTCTCGCGCCCAGTTGGCTCGCGCCGAGTTGGCTCGCGGCCAGTTGGCCGCGTCTAGTTGGCTGCGCCCACTTGTCCCATTACGACGCCCATCAACCGTGGTTACTCCAAAAAATCGTTGAAAAGCTTCTTCCGGTTCCAGGTTTTTCTAACCAATTTTACTTTTTTCTCTTTTCTTCCAACCTCCGCATCGAGTGCTTTAGTACTTTAGTTGAAATATCTGCCCGAGGTGGTTTGCGAAAACGTCTGTTTTCTACTTATTGCCTCTTGCTCATTCTTCCATTTATATATTTGGTTTCTGTGACCATTAGCTCGCTTCCATATCTGAAGTTTTGTAGGTGTGGTGAGTTTTATGTGCTTTAAGTTTAATGTGTAGTTGTTTAGTTTGATCCAACTTTAAACCGAGACAGAGTCTATTTTATGCGTATCCAGGAGTACCCACAGTTCATTTTGATGTTTATGAATTTCTTTGAAGCAGCAGTTCTATTGCTATTTCCATCAAGATTTATTAATCGCTCACATTTTCTTGCTATTTGTACTGTTTTCCTGTTGATTGAGTTTTGACATTAGGCTTTTGTAATATCTGGCTTGTCAAAACGTCTTCTTTTGGTGGGTTATACTTTTTTTCTCTTTGGTGTTATGCTTGTTTCTTATTTGTTCCAACCTTTTAGCTAATTCGCATGCATTATACCTACCTGAACGAACTTTGCCGCAGCACATTTTATTATTTATGTAGCACATAACAGCATATTTTGCAGTTCTTTCTCTAGAGTTTTTCTGTTGCAGAACCTTTGGACATATTTTACATTACGATACCGGTTTAGATTTTTAGTGGTTTTACTTAAACCTTCATGCCTAATATCTTTTTTATTTCATATACATTTTTTTATCAATTTGTCATATTTTAAAATTAGTTTTAATTAAAGTACAAGAGGAGAAAAGTAGATTAGCGTATATACAGCCTCATATTCTTGTTGAAAAATTTGAAATCATCGCTTTGCCCAAGGAGCTTTGGTTCTGAGTATACATATATGGCGTTAATGTACTCGCTGAGTTTTTCCCGTGTTTTATGATTGTAGCCTTTGCGTGTTTATACGATCCAATTTGGAGCCGACCGACAAAGAGACTTAATATTTACTTTTGCTTCAGATGGAATTGAAGAAGAATGCACTGATTTCCAAGGCCATACAGTGGATCACGGAATGTTATACGTACCTGGACCTGCAGTTTGTACAATGTGTGTATGCTACCATTCCGAGCCAATGTGGTGTAAAGCAATCTACTGTGATCCGCCATATGTAAGTTACCCTATATTGGTTTCAGATATTCATCATTTATTCAATCGAGTTTAATAATTAAACTATTATTTCTAGATTTACAGGTAATCAATATTTTATAATTCAAGGTATATTAAATCACGTTCCAATTTTTTACTTAACGCCTCCATATCTTCTATATTTTGAAGCATAATGATTTGAAGCAGAACTGGTTTTAAGAAACGCATTTGAATATAAATAAATTAAGTTACTGTAGGCCCAAAAATCTGTGGCTACGCCAAGTCCCTGTAATAATTTTTAGCATATCAATAATAAGAATATGAAAAGCAGACATGGTCGCACTGTTTCACTTAAATTACACACTTACATAGCATAACACACCTCATACAATCTTTGCACGCGTGTGAAAAAAGTAATATCTACCCACACATTAAATTGTTTTACTCAGTAGGGACCCTCATCGCCTTTGTTAATGTGAATTGAGATAATTTTCAACAAATCTGAAAACTAAGTTACTTATGAGTTACTTATTTGCATCAATCTACAAGACTGCAACAGTGCTACAAAACAAGACTAGGAATCACCATCATTCCTCACTCAGAATCTTAAATTTAAGAAAATAATATAGATACGTAAGAAGATCCTGACAGTTAACAAGAAGCGTTATCCTCATATACAAAACCCAATGACGTGTATCAAAGTTCTTATAATGATCATGCTTAACTTGAAATCGCGTTACATGCGTTCATTGTCGCAGTCATTGATTGACCGCAACAGATCTGCAAATGGGCGGAAGGCGACCTGAATAAATGCAATAGTGGAAAATAAAGCCTAAATTGTTTTTGAGCAATCTATGGAAACGTCGATCCTGGTCAGTCCAAAAATTCGCTGGTGCGGGTGGGAGAGAGGCGGCCGCACGGCCAACAGACGGTTAGATGATTACCAAGCCAGATCTTTCGTATATAGCCATGAAAATTAACAAAAATCGCAGAAGAAATTTCTCAAAAGGAGTATCTCAAAGATGCGGTACATCAAGACACTTTGAATATGTGCATATTACTTACATCCGTTTTGTCGGTCCGAGTAAATGCCCAAATTAGCCGACAACCTTCGAAATCTTCGCACGTGAGAGCTGATACTGCCTTGGACACAGCTTCTTGTTAGTCGAAGTCGATGTGTAGTACTAAAACTTCTACTTAACTAAATAACGTTCTCTTTACTTCAATATTGTCAATGAGGGATAGTCAACTTAATTTCAATTGTTTATTTTTGGAAATTAATAAGACCACTTATAGGGGCAGACACTGTTTGACATCTAAAAGCAGAGTCGGATTTAGTTATTTGCCGCCCCTAAGCTGAACATCTTTGGCGTCCCTAAGCTGAACATCTTTTGCAACCTTTCTTGTCTTATTAAATTCAGAAAATACATGTGACAAATAGTAAGAATTAATAAAAGAAAAATATGGTTATAGACAAATTATTATATTTTTTAAGATAAACTTTAATAATTATAAGTAGCCAAAACAACAACATTATGAAAACTCTTCAAATCAGAGCTTTTCTGAGTTCCTTTTTTTCTGCAAACTCCTGAACAACGTTCTCGAAGTCTAATGACGTTGTGAGGTCCGATTCAATATTTAAAATTTCCAGCAGCCAGTTTTAAATAATTTTTTATTCGGTTTAAAGAAGAAACATTTCTTTTTGCTTAACAGTTGGTTATTGGTGTACAATTGCCAACAAAAATGGAAACACCAATTTTTATATTTTGTAAAAATTTACGTATATTTTATGTCATTGGCTCATAATCGTCACTTTTGTTGTAATAATTAATTATCAGTCTGACATTGTTTAAGTCGATATGACATGAAATACACAATGTTTAACATTAATTACAAACGAGCACTAGGTTAACAGTCGTGTTTCCATTTTTTGTACGCAATAGTTCATACATAATCTGCAACATCTTTTGTTCATAGATGTAGGCAAAATACCAAACATAATACGGGCATTAACCAAAATTCAAATTAAAAAGTACTATGTAGTTTGCATTCATAAATTATTGATACAAAACGTACAGGTTTTCTAAGATCTACTACATATGTCAATTCACAGCTCTTTGCGAAAGCTAAAGTTCTAAATTTATTATATGAGAGTCTTTCAAAGTGTAGGTCTGAAATGTGGCAAATTTTTTTTTACTGTTGCAGAAATCAAAAATTTGAGAAAGTAAGTTCATTTATATAGTAAAATATACTAATCGAGAATCATTACTGTATCTTAACTTGTTTATCATTAATAACCTTAATATTAATGGTATTGTTTCACAAAGGTGCTTAAATATTTTTTAAAACTATAAATGTTTGTAATTTTTTTACACCCTGAGGAAGGGAATTATAGACTTATAGTTCCTTGTAATGCAGATAATTTTGTATACACGCTTTATTTAATTTAGACAGCCTAAAATCAAATCCATTCTTCGTTTTACATTAATGAACATCAGCTTTTAGTATCAAATGATCCGATTATGTATAATTCGGCAATAAATTATTAACAGCTTTGTAAATCAAAACCATTGTATTAAAATAAATACGCTGTTTGAGACTTAGCCATTGTAACGTATACAGCATACGTTTACAGCGTACATTTAAAACATCGTAAAATAATTCGCATTTCTCTGTTTTGTTGTTTTTGCAACTTTTGCAAATCCACGTCGTAACAAAGAAAGAGGATACTTGCACAGTAATCAAAGTGTGGCGCTGATGATGCAAGCTGCAAGGTCTTGAGAAACGTTAGTGAATATGGATGCACAAACAGCAAAACGGCCAAATCTGCCTAAGTATCCTCGTTCTCAAGATACTCAAACTACACGAGCCACCAGAGAGCAGGGCCATCGCTCGGGTTTTTGTTCGACTTCAAAAGGTGCAAGGCACATTAAGCCAGAAAATGCTGGGTATTCATATACAAATACTACGCGGTCTAAGCCGAAATTCTATGCTAAGGAGAACATTTAATTTTAGCCCCTTTTTCTAGTTGTAGGCAGTCTAGTTTTACTTTAACAGATATATTTTCTTTATTAACTTTATTTGACGCAATTATGCACTTTGCTTTGGCTATATTTAATTTTAGTTTATTAATTTGTAACCACGGTAATATTATCTCAAAATCTGTATTTATTTTGTTGACGGCATCAGTAGTATTTTCAACAGTTACGCAAACTAATGTGTCGTCGGCAAAAAAAAATAGCGAGCAGTATTTAAAATTTATTTCCAGACCACTGATGTACAGTAGAAATAGCAATGGATGCAATGCAGATCCATGAGGAACCCCTAAAGTGTTAGGAATTCTCGTCGATTCCTCTTCATGATACACACTTGTTTGAGATAATGAGATCGCCAAGATAGATAACTCTCGAACCATTGTTTTTCGATTACCTGTATTACATATTTGTCCAGTTTTGTAATCATTTTTTTTCTCTTGATTCTTTCAAACGCACTCCTATAACCTAGAAACACGTTCACTACACTTCTCTGTTGATCGTTTGTTTGCCACTTATAATTTTATTTGCTTCGATAAACTTGTGCAATTGGTCTTTGGCGATTTTTTCCAAAATTTGTTCGTACACTGGCAACATATTAATTGGTCTAAATTTTTCACATTTCTTTCTACCCATAACTTTTCTGGTGGGATTTACTTTGGATTTTTCCAGGATTCTGGGAATATGCCACTCTTCAACGACTCATTTATTAATTTTACGAGAGGATTTCCTATAATTGGCAATAACCTGAATAGAAATGTCATCTGTGCTACCCTTTCTTTTTATGTGCGTTATTGTTTTCTCAAGATCGATTAAAGAAATCTCCTTAAATTTAAAGTTGTTAACAGGATCAGGTATGAATGCCTCCTCAAAGTCGTTGTTTAGTATATCAGGACTTATGTCGACAATACTATTTATGAAGTACTCGATAAATTTATCAGCTATCTCTTTGGAGTCGCTTACTTCTACTCCTTGGAATATGATGTTTTTTGATGTATATTCTGCTTCCGGGTTTTATTATTTGTTTAATAATTTTCCACATATTTTTTGAATCGCTTTACTTTCCCTAATTTTGATTTCATAGTAGCGATTTTTCGTTTCTTTAATCAAATTGCTATATTTGTTTCTGATTTTTGATCAGTATTCTGAAGTAAACCATAACCTCCAACAGAATGTAACGTGACTTTAACCCATGCACAGCCAATGGTGCTTATAGGCACTATTGCCTAATATTTCTTTTACGTATCTAATCATATATAGTTGTAAAATATTACATCGTAATTACCTAAGACACTGGCATAATTTAGCTATGTTTTTCACATTAATTATTTTATGTCCTACCAGTACATTAATTGAAATTAATGACTCTATTTTAAGGTATCTTAGATACAAAATAACGCTCCAGGGCAATTATTTTCTTCATAAGAACACTAGGGTTATTATGAAAAATTAACAGTATTTGTTTCCATGGATACAACTTTATTATGCACCACTGTCACAATGAAAATTAATGACAGCTCAGCTAATGTCACAAATCTAACTTAGATCAGCTAACTAGATCAATCTTAAATACTATATCATAGTAATTGTATGAATTGAATATGAATATGAATTAGGTAAGAAAATTGGTAGGACATAAAACCTTGAAGGCACCACGGGCATTATGAGCTAAGAGCCCGTGATTGTTGTACACACCTCGGGCCAAAGGCCCTCGGTTAGTACACTAACAATCTTGGGCTCTTATTTTACTCATAATGCCCTCGGTACCTTAATAACTATAAAAACGACAATTCTCAGCGAATTCAGTAAGAAATGTTTCTTCTTAGAACTACTTACATAAACGTTTTGAAAAGAATGCTGTCCGTCTCTGTATAAAAGATGAAAACCTTACTGACATACATTACGAAAGCACAAATATTTTCATCTTTGATGTAATAAAACGCACAAGAATGACGATCCAGAGTGTTGCTAAGAGTGCTTTGTCTATTAATGCCAGTAATAAACCATATACATTAATTGGTCATGATAGTTGCAACGTTACATTTATTAATCAGCATTTATCGTCAACATCCTTCACGTTAGAAGCGACAGCCGAAAAGTACGACGCCGACTCTGAGGAGCCGTTAAATACAATTATCTTATATTTAAAGTCAATCCAATTTAGAAAATCTAAGACAATTACACTAAACCAAATTTTTTTTCGAGAAATAAACGCTGTTGGCAAAATATTCGAATATTGACAAAAAAATCAGTAAACAGCGATGATATCGTTTTATGCTAACAAAAACCACTGTTTTGCAAAAAAAAAGGTTTAATTTGTTATCAATTAACGCAATTTGTGCAGATACACTGATGTTTCGCATACATTATTTTTAAATACCGGGTGGATAGAAAACGACCTTTGTTTGAGGCCTGATAACTCATGTTATAGTAAAGATACAAGTTTAAAGTTTTGAGAGCTAGTAAAGGAAGAATGAAAAATTATGTACCCACAATTTAAATCATTTCTTTCAAAAAACAACAAAACCAAGACTTTCTAAATGTTACATTGAAAAAATGTTTTTACAAGCGTACTTATTTAGCTAGTTAAAATCTAGGTATAGAAACTACTTCAACTTATTTAAAAATATGCTGTATTGGCCCTCTATTTTGCATATGCACTGCTTTTAACCTTTTCTTAAATTGCAAAATTGATTTTCTAATTAAATATAAAGATATTTCGTCCTAAGATTCTTGTATCTTTGCCTGCAATTCGTCCAGTGTTTCAAATGTTGTTCTACGGTGAAAATAAACCAGTTGTTGAAGTGCGTCCCAGATACTGTAATCTATTGGATTTACTTCAGGTGAATTTGGTGGCCAAATTAAATATTGTCTAATCAAACAAACTGTGAAGGTTATTAAGCTATCGAAATTGCAAAGGTTCCTTATATACCCTCGGTTTGAGCAAGGACACTTTAATTAAATTTTACATCGGGCTTCAAAGCCTCAACTTTTGGTTAGGGTAGTGGTCTTCAAAGTGGGGTACTCGAATCAATACTTAGGGGTCTGCGAGTCAGTACTTCGGGATACGCCAAATAGTGAATATTTGAAAAATATTAACTTGTATTTTTAAATTACTCGACCTGCATACAAGAGAAGTTGATAGCGGGGACACTATGTCATATAAGGGGTACGCACCACTAACTTTTTGTGTTTTAAGGGTACGCAATCAAAAAATTTTTGTAACCACTGGGTTAGACTATTTGTTTATCGATATATATATACTTAATAACGGATTTTCTTTTCCATTTCTAGAATTTATAGTTGTCCTTGTTAACTGTCGTAAATAATTAAAGTAAACTGAGAATAAATGTCCTTTTGTGTATGATACGTAGAATAGTAATATTTGAAGATGGGAAATAGGAACAGTATAAAATGTGATTCGATATCAAATTTATTTGAAGTAAGTTTTCATATATTAGGGCATGTACTTACACACCTAGATATGATAAGATTTGACTTTACAAACGCAGATATTAACTTCATCCGCCATATTTAAAATTTAAGACATTGTGAAGAATCAGTTATTAAGAACTAAAAACGTTAAGTCTTTTTTAAATAAGCTGTTGCCATCCTGTAACTGGGGCTAATGTTTTTTAAAGTACCCATATATTGCTATTGTTATTGCTTATACTGGTAAACTAGCAATTGTTGAACCTCGCTAATGTTTTATTTCAAGAACTTGATTTTAGGATTTTATATTTTTTGATAATCGCATAATTCAAAGTTGGAAAATTGTTACTTGAGCAGATGGAAATTGATATTTCAACAATAACATCCCTACAACTAGTAATAATGAAATATATATAAATTAACGAGAAAATGTGTTACATAGAACTAAAAAAAACACAAAGAGAAATTAAAATGTTTTGAATATCACCAAGGAAATGGGCGAAGAAGGATAAAGGATATTCTACTAGATAATCGAAAAGCTGTATAATAAATTACCAGAACAAGAAACAAATATAATTTTAGAAGACTTCAATGTAGCAGTGGGTAGGATGCAAGTTTATAAATCAACGATTAGCAAATTTAGCAAGCTTGAAACGTTTAATGAAAATGGTTCGCAGCGGGTGAAAATTGTAGAATTATGGGCACCAAACCGAAGAACAGAAGATTGATCATGTACTGATACACGAGAGTGTTAAATGCTTTATCAAGGGTGTTGAAGTATACCGATGTGCAGAAACGAGTTTTGACCAGACATTACTCAGAAACTCAGATGTAAAACTGCCATTCAAGTGGCAACGAGGAATCAAATATTAAATATAGAAGCGAAACTTTTAGAAATAGAAAAAAACTTTTATATCATCAAAAGCACAACGCAACAAATAGAAATGCATATGAGGAGTACATGAGGAGTGTATGAGCGAGCAATGGGTAACCTTAGACACCACAATTAAAAGAGGAACAGAGCATGGAACATAGATAAATACAGAAAAGAGAACGCTGGTTATCAGGCTCAAAAGACAAGAAGCAAAAGAGAAAATGTTACGATCACGCAAACAATGGGGTCTTGAAAAATACGAAAGAGAAAGATAAAATGTTTTTATATATATAACCAACTATTTGAGGCACCAAAAATTACACAAATTATAAAGGTACGAGACTGAGATAGTAGATGATATAGCAATAGCTTTGATTTCGACATTCAGGGCTGTTTATTGTCTGCCAAAGCAAGGAGTTAAAACCAAATTTCGAAAAAACAGGAAATGGGCAGCACTGTATAAGAATGGTTTCGAAAATTAGATCGTTGTCTTACTACATCGGTAGTGGCGTTAGCGTTTCTTGTGGTTGTTTCGAAAATTGTCTTTGGATAATAAACTGGTTTTTCAATTTATTCAGTATTTTCTTAGCTAAAGGGCACATAGAAAAACCGGAAGGTTTGTAGCCAATGGTAACAAGAGTACAGAGCAAAGTATTTGCAAGCAACGAAGGGCTTTAAGAAAAGAGTAACGAAAAGCGGGAGGGCAAAACAAATGATATAGGTGACGCTATATGGATGACCTTCAGGATAACTCCACAATATGTTAGAGTTGATTAAGAACTACAAAGTTTGATATCATCCCTACGACTGTTTTTGATTTCGCTCCATTAGAAGGAAAAGGCTATTTCCAGCCACAAGCCACAGCACTAGTTGATCTTTCTATTATATTATCATCGTCATTCCTATGATGCGCACTTCTGCGGATACAGGATATGCTCTTAAATATATTACAAAGGTACACTACAACTTTAATGTTATGCAGAAGAACGACGTTTGCGATATATGCGAAGTGAATCATTCATTCCCTGTGTGTTTTTAGATTACAACTGCTTCCAGTACTAACGAGCTTGAATTAATTAATTAAATCACAGGATTTCAAGCATAAAAAATGGCGGTGCAGAATAGTCAGCCAGCGATAAAAGCCGGTATTCAATTCTGAGCAAGAGAAAACGTACCTATTATTTTGTTAGGTAATTTCGGTGTTATAAAGCCAAACAAAGGGTGACGTTGAGGTATGTTGTTACTATACTGGCGAAATATTCTTTTCGATGTTTTCCCCCATCGGATTTTCACCGTTTTCGAGACAGGTTATCAATTCCTTAATACGAGTATTTTCTTGACTTTGGTTTAGCTATACTTATCTGTCGTACTTAGTCGATTTCGTAAATTAATAAAATATGGCATTGACTATTTAATTTAGACCGTACCAAATCGGCTTGCACTATTAGAAATTGTTTAAGGTATCTGCTACGTGTAACAGTACGTTTACTCAGCCCTATACTCTACTGTGCTGTTAATTTATATTGCCCTGGGTTCGCTAGCTTAAACAGTCTTAAAGACATAAAACTCAATTTAAATCGTCAGCGCGGCTAAGGGTGAGCCAATATTGCTCAGGGTTTGCTCGTTATCACCTGGAACGCTGAAATGATGCATGCAAACACTGCCAGCAATAAGAATCCAACAGTTTACACAAAAAGATATATAATCTTTAAGAAAAACACAAATACAGGAAATGCGTTTACATAAAACACCAACAATAAACAGTGCCAAACCATACAAGTAAAGCTGACAACGATATAAGCTCCTTAATGTAAATATCTACGCGCAAAAGCTGTTTTTACTCGCGTTGTTACATAAAAATACATGTAAGAATATACCATATTTATATAAAAAGACTGTACGCTACATACCTAAAAGCATCTTAAATAGTGCGTTAATGTTCAACTGTCGACGTAAAGTCCAACTCCCATAGTGGAAAATGTATTTAAATTCCGCGAACACTAGGCGAAGCTGTCTATTCTTTAACCGCGCTTGTTGCTGTAAACGCTATAACACGAACGCTGTCTTGGCACGTCAAAATTAATCTGAGAAGCAGCATCAGCACATGACGCAATAGCTTCGTACTATGCTGGTAAACCCCTAAATTTTAAATTGAGTTACAAAAATTGAGCATCAATTGCAGGAAACTACCTGGATTAGTTTAAATTTGGTCTTCAACGCAATACAATTCAAGCTATACTATTGGAAATGGAAACTCTGCATATGAAAATTCTCTATATGTGGCAACTGCAACTTTATGAAAGGATTTATGCTAGCTTCAAAATAAAAGTACCGCTTCAAGTCTACAATTTGTGGGGAAAATAGAACACAAGACAACTTGCGGAGAATGGGGAGTCAAGGAAAATTATAAAAGCCAAATTATAAAGTGACAGATGTCAAATGTTACAGGTATGATGGCAGATATGCTGCTTCTAATTGTTGGTTAGATAGAATATTGTATGTAGACATTGGGAGCGAAAATATCATTTAAAAAAAATCTGCTTCGAAAATAAGAAAAACGCAAATCATGTCGATGACCTACTCGTATTACACTTGGAGCATGAACATTTTGATAAAAAGTACATAATTAATTTACAGGTAACTAACCTACAGGTAAATTTTGAAACTATTTCAGAGTCATGTGGTACAAGTATGAACAGTCAATTTACGCGTCGAGATCAATGTATCTCAAATGTTTCTCAAAGCAAAAACAGTACTATTTAAACTTAATTCTTTTAATTGACTAACAGAAAAAAATTATAATTTATTTATTTCGCACTCATCCAACAGCCGTTAGGCCAATTATAGGCGTCGCTGTGTATTTATGGGGACTTCCAACCCCACTAACGACTGTCACGATGTTGTTATGACCGCCGGGACCACCTATTTCCGTGACAGCCGTATCACGAGGCGCCGAGAGGTGCAACCGTGGAACTCCCATCCAAGTTCTGACCAGAGAGAGCGTTGCTTAACTCTGCTGATCGAACGTGAAAGCTTGTTCAAGTTACACCACCCGGGACCTTAATTTAGCACCATTAAGTATTTTTGAAAAGCTTGAAACATCTGAATGACCAGCACCGGTTATACAAGTACTTAAAGAGTAATAATGCATTGCGTTTCTGTGGAACTTTTATAATCTGTTAAGCAGAATGCATTTTATTGTTGTATAATATTTATCTATTAAGGGGGGGGGGGGGGGGAGTTCTGGAAAAGTGAGCTTTGGTAATTGCTATGAAAATAGGAATACAAATTAATTTTATATTTTTGTAATAAAACAAAGAGTGCACTTTACGTTATATGCTAAAATCGTGAACATAGAATAGACAACAATCAGACTAGTGTTATATTGGAAACTTCTACTAATTAGAATTTGGATTTTAGATAACAGAAGACACGTTTACTATTTTCAAAGATACGTTTTGCTCCTAAAAGAATGATACAGAGAACAATAAATGAAAAATGCAATTGAAATAAGAGATAACAGCTGTCAGGTGACATAATGGCAGATGGAAGAAGCAAAATCGAGCTCGTACGAAGAACGCAACAAGAGAAGGTAATGTTCAGCGAGAAGAAGACCTATTAACATCCAATAAAATATTATTTAAAATTCGAAAACGCTTCCTCAATTCATATATTTGAAGTAGGCTACATCACTATGCAGGTGTGAAACTTGAACGATATTTCAAGATGGGAAGAACATGTTAGAAGCGTTTGAGCAATGGTTTGCAGAAATGAATGAAGATAGAACCCTATCGAGGAAAATCGCAAAAAGAAGAGAGACCTTGATTACGATACGAACAACTACTAAAGATCATCATGAAAAATCCATTGAAGGGAGAAATACATCAGGATAATCGAAGCTATCGTATATGATCCAAAAAATGGAGGACATGAAATATCGGAATATGTGGATTGATAACAGAAAGGTTTGCTGTTTGATCCATAAGAACAAAACCATTATCTACTTGATTTTTGATTACTTCTGCGTTCATTGCTCATTAACCAGGTTAATCCTGAAATAAACATATACGTATTTACATGATTTAAATCTGCGCAACAAGGAATTCGACATTATTGCGTTTTTACATTATAAATGAAACACTAAATTGGCTCTCGCGGTTGCTAAGATCCCAATGGCGGCCTCGAAGATGGATTACCTTCATATCTCTTAGGATAAACAAGATCTCCGTAGTTACATTTGAAAAATGGAATTTCTGTACGTATTAAAGATAAACATGCAATTTTACTGAAATTCAGCAGCAGCCGTAATTTCTACAAGACGAGTGCTTGCTCTCTCAGCACACCGGTAAATGTTTTAAAAAATAAATTTTAGAAAGTACAACAATACTCAGTAGTGAGAAAAAAAAATGTAAAAGTAACAGGGAAAATAATTATAGGTTTGTTGTCATTACAGCTAATCCAAAGCTTGTTTGTATTTCTGAATTTTATTAAGTTATATCAAATGTCAAGACAGTGTAAAATTCAGAAAAAATAAAATGATTTCAAGCGATAAAAGGAAGGTGTTAGATAAAATGTTGTATTGCACTGGTGTGGAATGCACGTTAGCCACTCTGCTACATTCCAAACCTATACAATAAATAACTATTATACGAATAATAAGACGCTTTACGGGAAGTGCTTCAGACCATATAAAACAGAATTATAAATTCTTACGATATTATGCAAAAGTGGTCTCTTATGTAATTTATAATAGTATACTGCAAAGTATAATAATGCTTTAGCCTACGTGTCAAACGTACAGGCACAACGTGAGTACAAAATATTATTTTATTATAGAGATAAGGATCCGCCTCAGAAGCTAAACTTTTATAATAAAATGCTAAAAAATGCATGACATCTCATACCGCGCAAACTGGGATCTTTAATTGCATAAATTTAATATCTGAAGGTTTAACGATTACTCGATCTTTAAATAAGGTTTTACTGGGATCGGAAAATGTATGCCAAAAATGCGGTTGCTTCGATCTCAGGATTTTCCACGAAAATATAGAATTTTAAATATACCATCCTAAGGTTCAACCTATGAATTGCGAACAGTATTTGTATTTAGTATTTTATCGATCGATCACAATAAAATTTAAATGCTCTCACATTGCAATATCTTCAATAAGGTAAATAAAATACTCATAAACTTCAGATGTATTTTTTATTTATTGTTTTGTATCAATCTGTTTCCAATCATTCAAAAACTTTTTTCTCAATCGTCATGTTATCGTCTTTAGCTTTGTTATTACATCCCCACTGCTGCGACATCAGCATCTCCCATTTGAGGATGTTTAGGTGTCAAAATCTTACGGTGGGGATATGAACCACACGTTTTTCGATACACAAGTATTAATTAAATGTGTTATAACAGACAACAAATGCAAGCACAGCATCGGTACTTGATAACGCCACCTTCAGTACCCTTTGATGTAATTACTTCCCTGAAGTTAGAATTGCAGGATAAAATTAATAAATTCCATGCGTTTACTTAAAAATTAAATTACTGAATGCATTTACATTATTATCGAGATGCAACAAAATATATAGCTGGCTTAAGTGCCTTGGGGTCTGTCTGTACAGGCCACCCAAGTGTCACATCAATATGCTTAAAAGTATAGAACATAAGGGTGCTTGTTATAACTAACATACTAATATAATAGAAAGATCACTAAGGCTCTCAATCTAGAACCTGATCAGAACCGTATATTCTGATTAAGCACATAATTTTTCACGTAAAATGGCGATTGCAAAATTTCCAGGAGGTCTGTAATGTATTTGCTGGGAAGTATGGACAAAGTCCAATTTTCGGAAGAACAAATGATTTGTTTTTTAGAAAATTTACTTTTCAACATATCGTGGTCAATAGAAAAAGGCACGACTAGCTAAAAGTATTAGACTTGTCGATTTTATATGGAAAGAAGCGAGAAGACCAACTCCACTATTGTTATGAAAAATTGGAATTTCAAGGGTGAGAACAGTGGCGATTATTGACTGTTCAGTTCAGTAGGGACAGATTCTTTAAGATCCTTAAAAGACTACATACTTGGGGATCACGAGTTGATGCAGAAGAGCTGAAATCTGATTTCTTCACCATTCAGTAGAGAATCTGGAATGCTGTAAAACCGTGAAAAACTGATCGGAGAGCCGAAGTCTCGAGCGACCACAATATTCTGCTTGAAGAATTCAATCATGCAGACGGTAGCCCATACAACTGAGGAAGACCTAGGTGGTATGGTAAGTATGTAGGTAGTTAAGGGTGACCTTACGGGCCTGCCAATAACGAACGATAAAGTAACAAAAGCAATGCCACTGTTTGATCAGGATGGACTCTTAAATAAGGCCCTAAAGGTATAGGGCGAGAAATCTGCAACACACGGTTCCAGAAAGCTGATTCAAGTTCACTTTCATTTCAATTTCTAAGAAGCTAAACGCCAAGAAGTGTAATAAGTATCGGACCATCAACTTGGTAATTGATGTGGTGAAGATCTTGGTTCGAATAATTTACGAGCGCATCAATAGAAAAATCAAAGAGCACATCGCGGGCACGCACTTTGGTTAGATACAGTGATTGCGAACGAGAGAAGGACCGAATACTGAGAGTCTTTTCGATGGAAAGGCTGAGCAATAAAATTATCCTAGCTCGCATGAAGAAGAAGAAAGGAATTATAAAAACAATTAAAATGAGGAAACTTTCAGGCTCCATATTCTACCTCATCGTCCAGGTGCAAAAATAACTTCCTGGTATGGAACGTCATCTTGTTCACTGTTCCTAGCGGTGGTGGATACAGTCGTGATACCTAACGTGATACCCAACATTCGCTGAGTGAATATGGCACCAAAAGAAGATGTTTTACATGTAAAATGTAATGCTAATTGTGAACACGTTTATGGTGTTATGTCAGTGTTAAAATTGACGCCACCCTTGAATTTAGCACTCGCGAATGAAAAGGGGGTTGGGAGATTATCTAAGTCTCCGTGCAGCATTACTTTAAACAAACAGTTCGTGTTCCACCACCAAATGTGAAACAGGTTGTGACCATTTGAGTGTGACCGCATTGTGTACTGTATCAGCCATTTTAGAACCTTTGGAATGTTATGACTAGTGATGGGCATAACCGGACAATTTTCATAACCGAATTATTTGCATTCGAATGATATTAATAACCGAATAATTATTTGAATAATCATTCGAATAAATTTTTGCGCTCGATTCGTTTCAATTAAGTCAGCCGGTTTGCCGGTTGGCGGTTCACCGTCATCTGCATCGACATCGGTTCACCGTCATCTGCATCGACATCGTAACTTGCAGATAGCAGAGGAACCAAAACATAATATGTACGGTCGGCGCCTTAGAAATCGGGACACGTAATATGTTCTTCTAGTCTTTGGAGTATTCTTGCTCCGGTTACTTCATTAATGTGAGATGGCATTTCATAATTGACAAACAATAAACAATAATAACTGTAAAAACCCAGTTTATACACTTAAAAAATACATGCAAAATATATCATAATAGTGTGTAGTGTCCGATTTCTAAGGCGAAGACCGTACATTATGTGTTATGTATTGGAAATTAAGAGGTATTTATTAAGACGTGTAGAAAGAAAGAAATATGCGGGACTGCTTGCTAATCGCAATAAAAACAGTTGTAAAACGTTTACGTTTATCGATCGGGCGGGTTAAAGGCGCCGCCTCTTGTTTTGAACCTTTGGAGATGTAAGCAAATAAAAAATTGTTTTATAGCTTGATGCGTTTGCAGTTTTTAGGCGTTCAGATTTCAGGCCCCCAGAATTTGATATTATTTATGATAGGAGGTAAGTACGCGATAACCAAATGGTGTTTTCAGTACAACCTGCTTTGTTTCTGAGTTACGACGTATTTATATTTACAGAATTTTGAGCACTGCGTAGGTCGCTGAGATATGGCACGTAGTACCTTTGAATAGAGGTTTTATATTCAAAGCGTAGTACGTGTCAGCATGAGGTTATTTTTCATTCGAATACTTGGAACGAAAACCGAGTTACATAGGTTATTTCAATAACCGGATAACCGGTTATTTTTCATTCGAATAAGCCCATCACTAGTTATGACGTCGTAGGATTTAATAATTTGCAAAGCATAGTTGAATATCATTCCGACCTCTGGTCGAATTCTTGAAGCACTCCTGCACCCCGCTGTCACTACCCTGTAGATCATCGCTGTAATACCATGTAGTCCTGAAATGCCTCTTGTTATATCACTCGTCGATCAACGCTGATTTGCCCAAAGTCAATCCTGGAACAGAAGCTGTCCATTGTTTTTCCAATAAGCTCGTGCCGTACGCTAGATCAACAGCCAATTCCCTCATCAGCCGAATATGACTTCCTTGATTTTTGCATTCAACACCGTCAATTCAAACTATTGCATTTTGGGCTAAGTTGAGTATGCTGTATTAGTAAGCAATGCATGTTGTGAATTACCACCATTCCACGTACGAACATCTGCTAGTGTGTTTTATCGACGTTTTGGTTACCACTGCATCCCCCGCAGATACATTAGGTGTCACTCACATATATTACACGAATTTGACTCCCTATCCCTAAGGTACACATATGTTTCTATTATCACAAGCAAGCCTTTCCTTCCAGTCTCCCCCCTCCTCTTTTCCTAAGCTAAGTGGACGACCATTGTGTGACGTCATCAATCAATTGTACCTGTAATAATTGGTTTAATCGGGTTTCACCGAAGCAAACGATTTATAGCGTGCCGGCGATCACATCACAAGTTGATCTTTCTATTCTACTAAGATTGTATTATCCTTATGGTGCGTACTCTTACGGACACATGGTATACGCTACCCACGTGTTTCACTTGATCACTTTAACACTTGGCCTACGTATGTGATTCTTTTTGTTGGAGATGCACACAAAATATGGATGATATGGAAGTTTCAAGTGATATAGAGTGAAACGTTGTATTTATGTTATCTACTTTTAAAAAATAGTTTAACTTGTTCTAGTGGCGATAAATATCTGAGACCTACTTTCAGACTTGCTGCATGTCAGTTTCACCACAACTGTTGTATTTTTATTATGGCTATAACTGTATTGTATAACAGTCAAATATGTGCTGTGGATAAATTATCTTTTTATGTAGCATTATGAGATGTGGTGGTGTGTCGCTCCATTTAAAATTATCTATAGCATATCTATACTAAAATTGTATCAAGAAACTAGCCAATGCGCTTACGATTTTAACTTATTGTTAAAACAACGCATCAATACTAACGCCTGTTGGCTAGATTCTTAGACAACAAATTTATTTTGATTACTGAAACTATATTTCTTTTCCAGTTCTGTAATAAGTTTAGAGTTGGCGAAAGATGTTGCGAATTCGAGTGCCTGGATCCGCCAGGGGAAGAAGCTGCTAAAATGTTAGAAAGATACCGCCAATCAAGGCAACGCACGAATGCCCAAATTAAGAACCAGTATTCTCCACTTATTTCTCTGCTGACCTTGATAGGAGTAGCTTATTATATTTTCTAGCTGACTATGTAAGTAAGTTACTTTTACACTCGATTTAAGTACTCGCATGTTCATAGTATGTAGTCAATAGAAAGAATATTACACTATGTCATATTTATTGGGAAATAATTTTAAGGTAGAAATGAAATTCTACACTACATAGCTACACTGTTGCAAAATTTTTATTACATATTTACGACTTCTTACCCTACAACTACAACTTTTCCGACGTGTAATATAATAAAATACTGTAAGTGTAAAAGAAATGCCTGTTTTACATGATTCTCCTGTATCTTTAATGCTTGATAGTATTGTTGTACTATTAATGGCCTTTTTATGAGTTTAATGAATAATAGACTCTAAATGAGCTCTAATTATATCAATTTTTGTAATGTGTCCTTTATAACTATTAATATGACTACACTACAGGATTAGGTTGCTACATCTAAATTTTACACTATTAATAATTTACTATTAACATTTATTCAAAATCTGGTTAGTCATCTAATTGTACGCACTCTATATACTGCTATTTAACTAATGAGATTTTACAAGCGCGGTATCTCTAACTGATTGGAATGAGATTGAGTTCAAGATGGTTCCCTGGTCTTGACAGTACATAAACAGCTTCGAATTTTAATTAAATTGTTGATGTTCACGCAATAAACGCTGTTGCTATGTAATAATAATTGAACGTAAGTACACTGCGTCACAAAACAACGCACTTCTACTGACGCGACGAAAGGAAGTGATGCTCAAACCGATGCAACGAGCACATTCACAAAAAATTACACCTTTTAGATGGTACATCTGACCTTTAGATGGCTGCTTCGATGATTCTAGGGCTATTTTCCCCGACCTGGATGTCCCACGATGCTCTGGACAGGATATCGTTGTCGGCCTCCTATTAGCAAGGCACAAATCTGCACTCGAACCCACCGGGATGTCGGCTGCAACCTCGGTGACCTTTTAGATCGCTTTCACTGAAGCTGGGGGCCTTATTCTAGGGTTCCGCTGCACTATACATAGACTACTCGCTTATATACTTCTACAAGTGCCTGAACCTCCATAGAATCATTTCGAAATACTCTGGACGAAATTGATACCTCGTGTTTACCTGGCGGAAACCCAATTTCAAAGGAAAACTTCCACAAACAACCTAGGACACACTTTCTCAATAAAACACAACTTCTTGGTCAACTTAGTATTTAATAGGACATAAAATCACTTATATATTTTTGTTTACAGTTTTCGTTTTAGTTGCATGAAGTGCCAAGCATACTCTGATTTTAATTTGTTTTTACACAAAGATAATGCTATTCTAAAAACATCATACTATCAATTATTTACAAGGCCTACGCTATTTTATAACAAATCTGAACTTTAAATTATTACTTTCACTGGAATTCTTATACTAAATATCTGTTTTTGTTGGTTAATTTATTAATTACTAATTATTATTCTTTGACATATAAAGCTACTAAAATGTGATCATAGCAATATATTATGTTCACTGCAGATACCCTACGTTAGTTATTAGTAGGGAGTGGATCTTATGACAAAAGTATTTTTCCCAATAATATATGCAAACCAAATTCCTTTGGGAATTACACGTTTCGTAAAAAATGAAAACGTTGACACCAACTATATTTATTTTATTTTGCATTTTTTATGCTTCTTGCAGACTATCGAAAGTAGTAAAATTTACTGTAGATCATGTATAAAGACGTAAGTTTTAAATTGATTGTATACCTAATGCACAACAAATAGAGACATCGTTACAACTTTTTATTAAATAAAGATAAAGATGCTAATTAAAAATTGAATAAGCATTTTAAGAATTCAGGTCTTGAAAGAACAATTAACACCAAAACCTATTGTTACTAGAGGAAGAACATCGTAAAAGCAACCAGGTAGTTTAATAGTTCTGTAGCTAGGCTTTTCATCAGATTTATAATTTCACAGCAAGACATTTAACAAATATATGTTTCATTTAGTGTTACAAACCAATATTTATTTCGGCTGGGGAGACGAAAAGAAGAAGACATGATTTCAATTTAGACTTCTTCTTTCTGTAGTCTCTTACGCTCTACTGTTTTAGGTTTAAACTTAAAGTTTAATGGTAAACAAAATGCAGAGGTTCAACATTTGCACATACATTTTATTTTTCTTCCAATTAAGATAAATATTGTTTTGTTAGTAACAAGTATATTGCATTCATTAAAGGCAACATCAGATCAATGTTTATTGGTACAAATTTGGATTTTTTTTGGATGAAAATCAGCCAAATAGACACTTCAAATAACCACATCAAAAGAGATTTACTAAATATTAATAGTAAAAGTTAAAGTTCATTCCATGTAGGAACATGGCCTGACACAAGGCGATTCAGGATCGCCGAAATATCTCTTCCGAAACCCAGTCAATCTGGCATACTAGGTGATGTGGTTAGCATCGCCTTCGATGACTGCCTTACTTTCCCTACTTCCACATCTGTGGTTTTAGTACCCAATTTTTAAAGCGACTAAGTGGGCAGCCCGCTAGTTGCCAGATGTGGGGATTGAACCCTGACCATGGTATCGCAGCCTGAGCTCCCTGACCACGCTCGCGACCAAATATTAATAGTATCTTCGACAAATGCTGTATGATCTTTAAATCGTTTCTGTTATGTAGAAAATATTCCACGAAATCACAAAGGTAAAACCTATTAAATTTTTGAGATCCAATCTTCCGACGAAAATGAAAATATTTTGCTGAGTAAATGAGTCACGATGATGACAAGCTCAAAGAGATGCCTAAATCCTAAAATGAATAAACAACATCGGCTAGTGTCCAACATCAATAACTCGTGTCTTCCTAACGATATACATTTTTATTATATTAAAAACAAAAAGGGGGGAGGGGTGTAATTCACATCAGCTGATGCACTCTGTCCGCCCGTCTATCGTCGCGCCACCACTATATATAATTTTTGACTTACACAGGGCGAGTCAAAAATTTAAAAATTTTCAAAACCTTATATTTTCGCTAAAACTTCATTTTTTTTGTGGAAAATTATACAGGGTGATACAAAAGGACATTTTTTATGCAGAGTTTTATTATACCCAATGCCATAGAAGTTTACACTTCTCCTGTGTGGTCTTAAGCACACAAATAATTTTTTCCCCTATTTAAATTTAAAGTTTTGTTTTATTTTTTGTTGGCCTGCCACGTACCCCCTAAAAATTTTCGCGTACCCCCAAGGGGTACGCGTACCACACTTTGAGAACCACTGGTTTAGATCAACGTAAAATTCAGTCGGACTGCGATCGAGATCCGCTTACACTAATTCAACGTTTGAAACCCACATAGAATAACTTTCGCCAACGAGCACAATTCGGCAAACCCAGCAATTGCCCTTGGAAGCACGTAAGGCGAGTTGCTAGGTACCCAATATTGGCATAATCTAACCTTGGAGGATACGGCCGATGTGAGCTGGAGAAAATCGAGATACTCTGCGGCTTTAGGTAGCCGATTCTTCGCTTATTGAAGTGTGCTGCTATTTCAAACTCCCACAGATTCTTCCTCCAACTATGAATTCACAACTTAAGGAAAAGCTAATGGGAAGCTGAATCCAGAAAAAACATGTAGAATAACGAAGTAGCAGAAGCGAAAACGGAAAAATGCCTGAAACAAAATACACCGAGCATTATTTTACCTATAACCAATCGCGAATAGGAATAGCTTCAAAAAGGAAACTACCATATCTTAAATTACTTAATGGCTGCGGCTACCCAACAACAGAACCAAAGCTCCCTCTTAGCGACGGTTACGACGATTAAAATCCTCAGATGGCGTGACACTCAGAGGAAGTCTCGTACATACAAGTCGAGTAGCTTCAGAAGCAAACAAAAGAATTTTTTGATTTCCTAAAAAAAAGGATATCGCCACAGAAAAAGATAATTCCCACTTCTTAATTGCGTACTCGAACATTTTGGAGGCAAAAATTGATCGATTTTAAATTCAAAGTTTGCTACACCAATAGGGCTAGCCAAGATAGGTATACGCGTTCGACAGAGTCGAATATGAGGCAAACGCCAGCGTAAGAAGTTTGATCACTCAGCAATTTTACCTACCTGTGCTGATGTCAGGCTGAAGCGCTGAGGCCCTATTTTTCGAAGATGACGAGCTTACTCGCTTAGTCATTGACATGCTGCGTAACGCTTATCGCTGCGTTATGAAGAGTGCTGCGACTAAATAAGGAACTCTTGTCCAAGTGCGCTTGAGTGCTGACGATGAAAACGTGATACATGCAGACGCTCAACTACGACACACGTTTAAACAAGCTATTTCAAAGGCATGATGCTATAGGTTGTAGGGAATGTTAAAGCAAACATTTTATATATAAACCTATGTGCTGTTTTGTGCTATAGCTAGCGCATTTGAGTTGAACATTTGATGGTGGCGGGTGGAGACCTTTTTGTTTTTTTTTTCAACATTCTAACGTTCCTATTTATTTATAGCTCTTTTCTTGTTCTAGGTCTTCAATTAGTTGGTTATCTTCTATCGATAATCCATCTGTTATGGTAAGTGTTCCCTATTTTGGTTGTACAGATTTATATTTCTCTACGTAGTCCAAGTGTTGTGTGTATAAAATTGAATTGAAATATATTGAAATATTTGGTGATGTTTAGTAATTTATCTAACCTATAGTAGAATCTAGGTCGTCCATATACGAGGGTCAAGCTACAATTATTGAGAATAAAAAAAACGGTTAACATTTTTTAGGATTTTATTTTAAATATGCTCAAAGTAATTCCCATCAGCATTAATACACTTGAGCATTCTTTCATTTAATTGCTTAAAAGCTGCCAATCATCTTCTTTAGGAACACCTTCCAAATAATCATGAACTGTGGTATCAATCTCTTTCTCAGACGAAAACCTTCTACTCTGCAAATGTCTTTTAAGCCCATAAAATAGCCAAAAGTAGCACACTGCTAAACCAGGGAGCATGATGGGTGCTCCATTTCTTTTATATTTCTTCCAGTCAAAACCTGCAGTGTTAAAGCAGCCTTATGGGATGATGCATTTTCATAATGTAGCATAATTTCCTTCTCTGGAACTCAATTGAACATTTCAGGCAAAGATTTTTCAGCGTATCATGTAGCTATAACTGTCTTTTGTCCATCTATCTTAATTGCATAGACTAGATCCGTACACATAACTTTTTTTATAGCTCGCTTCTTCTTGGTCACTGCTGGAGGTTTTTCATCTTCTTGAATTCATACACGACTCTCTGGGCGGGTAGGTATGTTGAAAATGGGAATATAACTTTCGTCAGTCATCAGAATATTGGGAAAAAAAATGTTTGTTTGCCATTACTTAGAAGATATAAAGTTTCATGGCCAATTCTGAAACGCTCAGTTTTCTAGGAATCAGTAAGCCAATGCGGCACAAAACGATTGATTCTTTTTTTAAATGTGGGTGGTAGGTAGTGTATGCTAGTGTTAACAGCTGAGGATCTAATCTTGAGTTGATGCTCTATTACCGCATAAGTGGCTGTATCGCCCTCTTCTATTATTTTCCTAACAGCAGCAATGTTTTTTTTGGGTAACGGTCGTAGGAGCATGCTCTGCTCATTTTTGATGTTGAACAAAATTCCTTTCGAGTTAAAATTCTTTATGCCATGGTAAATTGTAACAAAAGAAGATGCGTATTCACTAAAAGCCGAGTCTAAATTCTCTTTCCACTCATAACCGCTTAAACATCTTTTAAAGTCATCATAAATCATGAGTCAAAAATGATCCTTGGTTAATTAAATTTTTTTACTTTTAATGCTATTTTAAAAAATTAAACTCGGGTTCTAACTAACTTAACTTCAACAACTAAACCTTAAATGGCATATAAAGAGTTACTCTAAATAATACTGTATGGTTTTTCACGACCTAGTAGATTGTCTTATTCTCAATAATTATAGCTCGGCCCTCTTATTATAATAGATGGTTAATGACGATTAGCTCGCTGAGGTTGTATTTTTTATGTTAAATCCATAAGTTGTAGATTTAAGCATTCAGCTAGGTGTGTTTAAACTGATGCAGAACCACAAAGCACTTAATGCATTTTCTTGACATATCCCTCGTCTGATGATGATTATTGAAATCAGAATTTGTTCTTCATCTTTTATATAGCTCAGTTGACTACATAGCCATCATTTGTAGCAGCAATTCTGCTATTTTGGGGTCTGTGTATAGATATTGGGGATTTAGATTGGATATGAAAGAGGTATCGAATCATTTCATCTTTGCAGTTTTTTAATTTTCTATCGAACCCTTCCGGTTTTTCAGATAAGACGTTGGTGCTTTCTATGTTGCTGGTTTTAGATTTTGTTGGCTATAATAATTGTTGTAACTGTGTGTATGGTATGCATTTGTCTATAACTTCGGTTGATGTATTGTTATATTTTTGTCCTGCTGTTGTGAGGGATACACATTTAATTGGTTTTGTTAGTTTGTACTCGTCTTGTATATTGTGTTAGGTAGTCTTTCAATTTGAACTTGCAGTTTTATACTACTGTTTTTTCTAAACGTAGTATACACGGTGGCTTTCTGTTTCAGTTATTTATGTCCCACACTGTGTATTGTATTTTTGTTTTATTATTACTATTTTTAATTGCTGCATGAGCTACTGAATGATTTAATAGTTTTTTCAGGATCAGTACCCTTGGAACATAATAGCTTCTACATGTATTCCTTCTTTCTATATATAATTTTTACATCGTTGACGATTTCCTCATTTGAATCCGTTATTCATATATTTCCTGCAGGCTTTCTGTTACTTAAGTTACTTAGTTACTGCTTTTAGTTTTACATTTTCTCGGCTGTTGTTTTTCCAGGTTATTTTCATGACTTGTTTATCTCCAGTTATTAATGTTAATTTTTGTACCTATTATTACGTAAAAGACCATAGAATTAAATAAGTAGCCGAACTATAATATATATAGTGTAATTCACTTTCAAGGCTCACCATTGGGCTACCAAAAACGGAAAGAGATACAAGATCGATTAAATTAGGATACAGTTGCAGAATTAGATGCTAAATAATAATTAAAAATTAATTTGATCTAGTCAGTTTAGTTTATACTTTATACAATTTTCTTTAAATGTTTCAATTCCCACTAATAAGGAAAAAAAAGTAAAATATAACATTTATTTGATTTCTGAAGATAAATGCAAAACCAAGTCGGCTAAACCGGATTTACTTTTAAATTATTATTTACCATGTAATTCTGCAGCTTATCTTTAATTTAATCAACCTTGCATCTTTTGAAGTTGCAAGTACAAATATTTTTATATATAAATGAATGTTGTTCCTGGCTGGTGCCTTAATTTCATCATCAGCGATCGGGCGCACTTCGGCCACGATCAGTAATACTTACTAATTTCGTGATCGTGTCCTTCATAATACAATGATAAGGAAACACGTAAGACAGCCTGTTGAGGTGAGCAGGTAAGGCATCTGACTAGCAATTGGATTTCACCTAGGAGCGCAGGTTCAAATCCCACTGACTGGGATGGTTTTTTCTTTGCAAATTAATGTGTTTTCCTTGTTTTAGGATTATTAAAAATGTTACTTTATTTTTATACAATTTCGAACTCTTTTCAATCGTTATTCGATCCAGAAAAACTCTCCAGCTTTAGAAATGGCCAAATGCAAAATATCCAAAATTCACAGTTTTACAAAATATTAACTATTTTCATGTCATACCTTAGTAATAATTAAAGTAATGTATTTGAAATTTTCAGCTACAGCGCCAGCGCTGTTATTGGCAAAATAAAAATTGTTGCAGATTTTGTTTCTGGATAGGCTGCAACATGTACCTTCCCATCCACCCTCTTACACACTATTATTATAAACAAACATTTTGCATAAACAATGTTTTCAAAAGTTTTATACCTCAAAACACATAGTTTTTACACCAGTATATTAATTTTTTAAATAAATTACAGGAGTCGTGGCAAATGCATATCTTGTAAAAGAAATGTAGTCTTAAACCAAGGTTAGGTATCTGCTCTTCCTTCTCTATTTGCAATAATTGTCAAAATTAGTCGAGTAGAATTAAAAAGCAATTAAATATTATGTGTTCATAAGTGTATTTTGTTTTAGGGCAACTATGGACAGAGCTTGCAGAAGACGGAGTAATAAACAACTAGACCAACCTGAAGATCAATTCACCTAGGACCAGAATACTCGTTCATACAGTTTTCCGTATAAAATTAATACTACTGCTAAAATATGCTTATATTGTTACAATACAGAAAATATTAGAGTTAAGTCGTTAAGTCATAATATAATTAATTTTATCTCAACGAAATTTAAAGCCATCATAAAGCTTTGTTATTGATAATTTAATATTTAAATACGTACACAACTAAAATGTATGCAACAGTTACAGCACGTGTATCTTAGACATTATACTTACCCAAACTTTAGAAATGCCTTAATATTGGTAACACATTGCAAGCGTTTTCTTATTTAAATCTATAAAATATTTAGAGCGAGAAGAGGTATAATATATTCAATTGTGTAATTTGAAGCTTAAGTATTTCATTCCCTGTCAAAAATATGAAAATATATCATGTTTTTGTTTATTAATCTATTGCTCTACTAGATTAATCTCTTGAGTAGTGTTATTATCTGTCTATTTTGTGTTTGTTTAATGTGAGTATACTCGCATTTCCTTATATGAGAAGCTTTCATATTTTAACAAGGTTTTTTGTGGCTTTGCTAGTTTCTCTCTTAAAGGGGGAGGGGATAAGCTCAACTTAGTTAACAGTAAACTATTAGTAGCTACCTACCTGTCCGGAAAAATTTATAAACGCCTAAAATAGTAAGCGATAAATCAAGCCCCTGCAAAATCAGAAAAAAATGTATCTTTAGATTGTTATTATGTTCTTCACTAAGAAATTGTAACTTGCAGAGAAAAATTTAAAAAATTAGAGTCTACCAATGCTTTTACATATATGTTTGTCTTAGAGTTTGTATGTGGAAGTGAAGTATTAATAATTAGAACTAACTGGCAGATATTAATAAAGTAATACTGATAAGTAGTTGCTTCTGCCCCTGTAAGGTTCTAACAATGCCACCTTTGATAAACATATGCAATTTAAATTTTCGCTTTCTAGTGCTATTTTTGCTTGGAATGAAATATATAGTGTATTGTATTAAAATATGAAAATAGCATTTCCACAAAGTAAATTCAGAAATATATATAGAAATAGTTCTAACTAAAACTAATTTGCTCATTTTAAAGATGCAGAAATACAAAAATCTTCCAAGAAGAAATAATAGGGTTTACATAATGCTGATATCACTTTTTATAATAACCTATAACAGCACATAGTACATCAGAAAACACTTCTAAATATGCCTAACATTTTTATATCGTCAACCTAAAATAATAATTATTATATTTCCAAATAGCGTGCTAAAAATAGCATTAGCGAGGCATAGTTGATCTGTAAACTTATCTATTATTGTTAAAGATTCCTATTCCTAGAAAAATTATATTGTTATTGATTGATGCATAAAATGTAGCGAGTTAAATTAGAATAATGGATGAAGAAAATATTTTATGAAATATAGTAGGTCAGAAAGTTGTTTCTAAAAGATATGTTTTAACATATTTAATCAATTCACAATCATGTTTAAATTTATACTGAATTGTTTCCAACAATATTGTAATATTTTATCCATATCCTTCAAAATCAGCAGAAACCTGTTTTATACATGTCCAATGAAAACTTTTGTTGTGGTTTGTTAACACTTTAATTGTATTATACCTTCTAATAATTGCTTTTCTATTTATATTAAATGAAAACTACAATAGGTATATATACTGCTCCACAAATGAACTGGACCATTTGCATATATTGGTGCAATTTAAAAAAAATATTTTCCAAAATGGCAGTCATGGCATTTTGGTAACTTTCATGATTGTGTCACTATAAAAAGCATTTCTTTTCATAATTTGGTTTAAATAAAACTAAGTCCATTAATAAAATATTATCATTTTAAAATTTTGAATTTTGTCCAAATGTTGATAGCACATTCCATACAAAGTATGCCAAATCATTGCCAAACATTTTTAAACGTTCCGAAGAAACTCAAAGAACTACTAATTAACTTTTTTTGTGATTCCTCTTATTTTTGTGAAATATAGTTTTTTTAATAATTTTATTATTTTTTAATTTTATTAATATGATTTTGTTAATTCTTCAGTTGATATTTGAGGATATTGCAATTAAATATGCTTAATATGAGTATACTATAAAACAAAAGCTTTTATATATATTTTTTTTATGTGACGTAATGTAATAAATACAATTTTAATGGATGGTCCAGTTCATTTGTGGAGCAGTATAATTTCAATGTTGATATAGTAGGTATTTTATCTAAGAAAATCTTGTGACCATATAAAGAGCTAAACAGGTTTAGATTGTTGAATGCTTCAACTACAGGAAACATAAAAATAGCTTTAAACATTTTATAGGTAAACCGTACTTGCATAGGTACATAGAAGGAGATATAATAATTTTATAAAATTAACTGTTGGTATTAGTGGACTTTTCCTTGGCTTCCTTACCAATGTCCTGTACCAGAAGCAGTGCCTAGTGATGCTTTGCATTACAGAATAATTATTTCTATTTAATATTATGATTGTACGGAAATATAGATGCTCAACCAGAATTGGTAAATTATTAATATGCTTTTTTCGATATTTATGAAAAGATGACAGAAATGGAATCAATTTTCAGTGACGCTTTGGAATCTGCGCTGTATATGGGATGCATTGCTGTATATTCTAATTGTTATTAATTTTGCTGATGTGAGTAGTTAGTAAAATGTTTAGTTGTCACAAGATTTGGGAGAAAAAAAATTAGCCGCGCAGTTTGTGTTAATACTGACAGAGGTTTTATATTTAAAATTTAAGAAAATATGTCGATAAATTTGACGACGCAGATTCGTAGTCCAATGTTAGTACTATTTTCTAAATCGAGCTTTTTCTATAACTTTTATTATATATTTATGCTGCTAAATGATATTGACTCTAAAGCGATAATTTATTTAAGGTTTACAAGATATATTTTATTCCTCTTTGTCAATATTTATAATTAATTTTGAAGGAAAACTTATCATGTTTGCAACTCTGTAATTATTTAATTTTTCAGCATTTACACACTAAATTAGGGAAATTATTTTCTGTAAAATGGACGTTACAGTATATTGTAATTCAATAACATGATAATGTTAAATCACTTTAAATGGTATCGGTTACCACAGTACTAAATGTCTACCCAAGATATTCTGTTGGAAGTCTTTGGAATAGGCCGACTTTGAAGTATAATATTAACTTCTTGACATTATCATAAGCGAATTTCAGAACCATTATATTATCACGTACTTAACTTCATAACATGTTAAGAGTATAATACCACAGTGCACATTTAACTTATTGCGTTCAAAGAATAAAACGTTGCATACTAGTGCAATAATTGCAGAGTAATACTCAGATTTTCTTGGAGCATTTTAGTGTATTGGTTATACTTTCAGAAATGTAAACAAATTTTAGAAAACTTATATCATTATTCTATACAAATTCTTCAACTTATAACTAAATGTCTAATAGAATTAAAGAAGACATAACTTGTCTTTGATTTTTAGACAATGACACTATGATGCAACGATAATTGAAATCAATTCAGTATATAATGCAGAATTTGCAAAGATATAGGTTTTATTAAATAAATTTGTTGTAATAAGCCTAAAACCTTGCAAATTATTGCAATTTAAGAAAAAATAAAATGGTTTGCCTATAATATACATGCATAATGTTGTAAAATTATTGATGAAATGGATCTTATTTACAACTGAAACTAGTACATATTTTAACTGAAAGATCATGTTTATTAAAAAAAAAAGTTGTCTCGTTTTGTATATATTCTTACCAATTCTAATAATACCTATTTTATTGGTCAAACCATACGAATGGCAGCTTGGATACTTTTACACCATTACGAATTTCGGCTGTCAACCTCTGTCAGTCATTATGCGCATATACATTTTGATATCTGCATGTTACGACTTTTTTCCCATTTTCTAATATTAATATTTTTTCACCCTGTACGTATGTAGGTGTGTATGCAGGTGCGTGTGTGTGAAATATGTAGGGTAATTTTCTAATAATTAATAAGTATTTATTTTAGGACAACCTTTTTTCCCTTGTTCACATTTGCATGTTACTACTATTTTGGTCTTGATTTTTTATTGAGGTGGTTATTCGCCCTAAAAATTCTCCTTTTCTGTGTAATTACAGTAGTCGATATATATTTAATAACACCTGAGGTTTGATTGAAGTTAACATAATGAAAAACAAATAATCTGAAAACGCGCCATTTGTTCTTTCCGATTTCGCAGATACTTATATATAACATATACAATATTTTTAACATACCGTGAAATAATTTCAATGTAGAGTGCTTATTAGCAACTTTACAGTTTTATAGTTTACAATTTACTTTACACATTCATAGTTGCAACTGCGAAGGTAAATACTGAAGACCCTTATGCACTATTGTTTAAAAAATTATTAAAGTAAGTTCTTTTATGCAATAATAATGGCAATAACCTCATTTAAGGTTAGAACTGTAATAATTTATACTAAATTTATATATTTCAGCATTTGGTTATTATTGAAAAAAAAATACAAATATATCGTTAGGAGATTCTTTGTGATGTATTGTTTCATTGTAAGTGGGTCTCCAATATTTTTGTTATTTATCGATTGTATGTGCATCAAAATGCCATGGCTATTGTTACTATTATTGTTATTAATTATTTTACCTGAACTGACAGCACTGTCCATTACTTAATTACTATAAAAGGACTTCATTGAGTAGTTTGGTGTTTTTATCAATAATTTTTAGTACATTTCTCCGAATTTATGTTTTAACTGGAAATTTTCAAGTATGGGTATGGGTAGTAAATACCAAACATTTTGAAAATCTATTTAGTTGGTTACAGCCAATACCATATTTATGCATAATATAACACTTTAATGTCATTACTGCAGGTTTTCACAGAGTTACTATACATTTCTCAATAACAAGTGTTTTTGTACTTCTCCGATGTTTTCTATGTGCTTTCCACATATTTAATAGATGTTGGAGTTTCTCTCTTATATTTTACATTTATATTTCAAGTAAATATCAAGACTGCAAGTTATAAAATTGTGCTTGTGTAGTGCGCTTTATTCTTTATTAAAATTCAAGAAGTTTTAACATCATTTCATCAGGAGTTGCCTGAGGTTTTTCAAAATGGAACATACATACTTGTGAAATAGATTATCAACTTTTACTAAATCAAATCTTAATTATTTCATTCTGCGTTAATCCGTTGCAAAATGTGATAAAGACTGGTTTTAATTTCTTACTTTGTATTTCTGGACCAACTTCAGATGTGTTATCTTTGCTATAATTGTACTGGCTACGTGTGGTTGCTCAAACACTGTGTTGCTTAGAAGTTCCTATGAGGTTCGCTTTGCATATGAACAAACAGTTTAGCTTCATTGATACCGAAGCATTATCACTTGGGTGCGATATTAGACTGAAGGATTTAAATATATATTTTTATTATCTATCCAGTAGCGGAAAAGTATTAAAACGAATTAAGAGCAGCAGCAAAGAAACATTTTAGTATTCTATTCACTTTGTTTGGATAAGTCAATCCTTAACATATAGAAAACGCACAGAAAAGTGCTCGATGAATAGGAGTCTTATTATCATTAGCATTTTTAAAGATATTGTTTGCATTTGCACTCTCCTAAATTATATAATATGTGAGAAAGTTGATACCAATATCGCCAGAGGAACCTTATTAGGGCTTTAAGTAGAAACAAAGGTGACATAAATGCTGACCAAACAGATACTCCAAATTATGTGTTTCACAATTTCAACTGGGTGGTTAAGAAAAAAAAATTACATTTGATACATTTTCAAGATCTATATAAATATAGAAAACATATATGATGTCATTAAAAAACATATATATACATTAAAACAATGCCATTTTTGTCAAAGGCCTCCTTGATGAGTATATTTACACAAAATTGGTTATTGCAGAGTTATTACATTAAAATATTAGTTAAAATTAAATTGAGATTGCTTAATATTTGTTTAACGTTTGTGTCGGAGCAGTTACGCCAACATGGTGTTTTCGGCATAATTTCTTGGCTGTACCAAATTTTATATAATGGTGGCTTGTAATGCAGTTCTTCTCATACAATGTTTTTTAATAATTACATTGTGTGGTTTCCCATATCTATATAGGTCATGAAAGTGTTTTCAAAATAAAACAAAACGTCATTTCGTAGTAGTTGTAAACGAAAAATGTTTTCTTTGTTACTTAAAAATGACAATAAAAAAATTACTGCTACTACGTTTCTCTAATATTTTTCTTATAACAACACTATTAGTTTCATAATCTGAACCATAAATACCCTACAGTGCTGGATTTGTAATAAAAATGTATACCATTTCTTCTCAAGTAGGGTCATCATGAACGAAATTATTGTGTTTTCAGTAGCCTAATAATTAAATACTCCCAATCACACTTTTTAAAATGTTATTCAGTACCAAACTATGCATCTTTGCTTTTTTGATAGCTCCATTAGGATTGTTAAATGGGTACGTCATTTGTTTTTTCTTACGCTAGAGTGTTGATGTTAATGGTTTCCTAAAAAATATCACTGTTCTTTAGTTATCATATTTTAGACGAAATATTTATCTACTTGTGATGTAAATATGATAATATTTTATTTGCAATAGATTATTAGACACCAAATATATAATAAAAACTCAAAAATTATTCTGAATATACACGCACGTGTGGATATGGATATGTATGTTTGAGCATGTCGATGTATGCCTTTTGTGTTTTTGTTAGAGGAGAGCGTGTTCAATGAGCGATTGCATGTGAGAAGATTAGCTATTTTTAGCAGTGTATGCTTTAGCAGACCTACATATCATTATATTACTTATAGATGACAAAATATGTTGATATTTTATAAAATATTTATTACTTATATATATATGGATAAACGATTACATAAATTTACACATTACAAACATGGCCAGCTGTGTGTGAATACACAGTTTGTAGCGCAATGCATCACTTTTATAATCTCATTAAGGCTGTGATTGCGGAAAATAAAAATATATATTATTATGAAGTCAATGTTAATTATTATTTGAACCTCTAAAGGGTATTTGTGGCTTAATTTCATGTATTTTGCATTCAAAGTTGACTTGTTGTGGCATTTACAAAACAAGTAATAAAGCAGTTCTTGTAGATTATTCTCTATCTTGTTAATCTTTCGCAAATCACATTAAAGGGTACATTTGTTAATAGCTGAATCTCAGAACGCTCTTATTTTTTTATTCGGAAGATGTAGAATGCTCTAAGTTGTATGATTATCAGCTTATTTATTTAAAGTAAGCTGCAATTTTGGCAAATTGTGTCTCGCAATAATCAGTTTTGTATCAATCGTATTATTACTTATCAAAGTGACCTAATATTATATACTGCACTAAGAATAGTTTGATAGAAAGTGCGTTGTGATTTTTATATTCTCATGTTAATTTTAATAATGCCTACACCTTAAGCTTACAAAAATAATTCTTGTATTGGAAAGCAAGAAACGAATAAAATATATAAACAGTTGGTGTTTTATTGAAACGTAAATACATAGAAGAGACTAGCAGCTAAAACCGTGAAAAGAAAATTATAATATATCATGCGTATTTCAAAGGTAATATTAATTTTTCCTTTAACTAACTAAACTCAAATATTTTATTAGTAAATTAGCATTTCGGAATTTTTAATTGAGGAGTACACAACCATTATGTACTCAAAAATGTGACCATTATTGCTGTATTTTCTTGTTATTGGTGCATCAGCTCATGTAGCGTAATAGATTTGCGTATATCATCATGTTAGTTTCTTAATTCCTTTTACAATAAAGGAAGTATTGGATTCACCCCAAAAATTCGAAATTCAGTTTTCAACAGATCTTCACGTTTTAGAGCCTCCTGAACCCACTGTGAACTGAATATCTCAAAAACGAAAAGAGGTATGGCGTTGGAACTTCATATATAAGTTTTGTGTACTATGTAGATGCGACAGGAAAGGTTTGAAGAAAATCGCATAACCGAAAGTAGATATTTACTCTTGTGATTTTTCAGTTTTTTTTTATTTTTTCAAAAACGGCTCTAACGATTTTTTTTCAAACTTCACATTTTTATTACAATTTTAATGTGTATTGAAGTGAGATAGGTGATTTTCCAGTTCAATACTTCTAAAATATGTTTCTTTTGTTTTTTTTTCTATTTTCCTTATTAACTCCTATTTTAAATAAAACACCCGGTATGTCATTACATTTTTGAATTCAGCTTAAAATTCTAGAGAAAATTTGTCTCTTGACCTAACGCTCTATTTTGTACCGTTTTTGTAGAATTTGTAATATTTTAAAATTTTTGACAAATCGTTAAAAATGTAAAATCAAATTTTTAGCTAATTATAAGATCACTGTAAAAGGAAGTTGTGTGCGTGTATTACACCAGATTTTTTTGTAATGAAATCAACTACTTGCTTCTGAAAATTTTAAAATTGGAAACTATGTAAGGTCTCCGTTAGCCGCTCCTTGTTGAATTCTCTAAACACTTGATTCTTGTTGCATGATAATAAGAGTGGTTTACACTCAGCGGCATGTTGCATCATTTGGATATTAACCGATGGTCTCCTAGCAATTGATATGAAGTAAGGTATGTAGAGGAGAATGGGGCACATTTGAACATGGGGGACATTTGAACAACTTCAAATTTTTTGTCAGATCAACTTCCACAAGACTGACAACTGACAGTAGTCGGTGTCATTTTAGCACCATTTGGAGAAGTGATGTTTAACAGAGTGGTTGTTTGAGTGTAGTTTGTAATCTCGCGAGGTTTTCTTCATAAGGAAAGAGAGCGGTTGCAACGATTCTAGTAATTCGTCTGGTGTTTGTACTGGTGAGTTTGATTATCTTAGAGTAATTTGCAGAATATAGCCTTCATAACAAAATAACCTCGACATTTTTATGCCCATCGTTGCCTGCTGGGACAGTTTTGAACATCCACAGAGGAGCACATTTGTGCACACAACAGTGTTGTGTGCTCCTCAGCGCGCCCCTTTATTCCCGGTGAAGCTTTATTGATATTGTTTTTTTTATCATAGATTCAAATATGGTTCGAACATACAAAAAAAAATACACAAAACCAGATGTGATAGAGGACGATATGAGAAGAACAAAAAACCCCAGAGCAGCACAGGACTGAAGAGAAAATACTGAAGCGTCTAGCTAAGAAAAGAAAAGTAGCTGTGAACTGGGAGGGTGACAAATAAGGGAAGGGGTCTAAAGTTTGTTTAAATAAGAAGCAAAATAGAAATGAAACAGAAATGAGCAATAGTACCATTGATGATGAATATTCAATCCACGATGACTGAGATTCTTTAGAGATCGACGAAATTTATTATGAAATTACTATGTTATAATAAAGTTTGAAACAGAGAAAACAGACTTTTTTTGCTCAAATTGACCAAAAAATCACCGTGAATGATAGCGAATATTCAGTTAAATATTTGAAACGAATAATGATAAAATATGAAGATTTGTTCATTTTTTTCTTGTCACATGTGCCTGAAACCAGCAATGTTAGGGGTGATGATATAATTTTGAAGCTCCTTAAGCGATCAACATCAGGAGACATCTCAAGAACAATGGCCGTCTTATCATTCAACGTTAATTTTAATGGGTTGAACATGTATAAATTTATATACTGTTTGAGGCTTTCGCGGTTACACGAATTATTCTTCTTAACATAGAATTTCGGCTTAGACCGCGTAGTATTTGTATATGAACACACAGCATTTTCTGGCTTAATGTGCCTTGCACCTTGCGAAGTCGAGCAAAAACCCGCGCGATGGTCATGCTCTTTGGTGGCTCGTGTTGTTTGAGTATCTTGAGAACGAGGATACTTAGGCAGATTTGGCCGTTTTGCTGTTTGTGCATCCATATCCACTAACGTTTCGCAAGACCTTGCAGCTTGCATAATCAGAATGAAAGTCGCACCATCGTGCGGGTTTTTGTTCGACTTTGCAAGGTGCAAGGCACATTAAGCCAGAAAATGCTGGGTGTTCATATACAAATACTACGCGGTCTACTCCGAAATTCTATGTTAAGAAGAGTAATGTATAAATTTATCTGCATAATGTTTTACCGGGTGTCTTACAAATAATTACATCTAGTAGGTTTTGAATTTTGTTTGCATGTAAATTTTTATGTGCTGCTTGATTGTTATTGGTATTGCATTCGGGGAAATTCAAAGTATACTACATGTAATTCATTTTAAGACACCTGGTATTATTTAACATAATATTTAATTATTATCAATGTTTTTTATCGCTTGTTTAAAGGTGCACCAGACTTGTTCAAACCTACCCCCATATGGGTCACATTTATACAATTAGAGGAATTTATCTTTTTGTTTACATGCTTTTTACTTCCCTCGTATAAAAGACGAAGGAGGTATTGTAATCACGAAAAAATCACCTTCCGAGATTTTTTCAGATCTTCACATTTCGGGATCTCTAGGTGACTGAAAACAGGTTTTATAAATTCTGTCTGTCTGTCTGTCTGTTGGCAGTATAACTCAAAAACTATTTGTAGGAGGAAAACGATAATTGGTATGCAGATTATATATCTACCTGGCATGAAACTGTAAAAATTTCGGAGAAATATATACAGAGTGAGCACCTTAAAAAATAAAACTTTTTTTTATTTTTGCTTTACCTAAGAAACAGATACAAGTAATAATTTGCACATCACTCAGGCTTTATCTTTGGCAAAAATGAGACATCACAGATACAGGGTAAACATCACAAATTGGACAGAATACTATGGTGTTTTATATCGCAGCAGAAACTCGCCGCTTCGAGTACGCCCGTGGCGCAGTTATTTTAGTGGTGGAGCGTGGAGTGCTAATCCCAGCCGCCTGCATTTTTACTAAAATACGAAGGCATCCTTTATTTGCAAAAGTTAAAAGTAATAATTCGCATATAGCTCAGGCTGTATCATTGGCGCAAATGTTATATCTAACAGATACAGGGTAAACATCACAAATGGGACAGAGTAGTATCGTTCGTTGTAACGCAGCAGAAGCTCGTCCTATTCGAACGCGCCCGTGGCTCAGTTATTCTAGCTCCGGACACGACACTGGATTCCAAGTTCCGTGGAAACCCCTTGACAGATTTTTTTAATATTGAAATATAAAACTTGAATTTACACCGAAGTTTCCTGAAATGTGTTTCCTGGGGTTACCATTGTTTATACCTTTATATCACGAAAAGTAACCTAGTCCTTTCGTGTTATTACTTTAGGGAAGGTAAAATAGCGGCACGAAAACTGCAGCCAGAAGCTAGCAGTCAATTTTTACGACGATAACAGAGGCAACCACAAAACTAAAAATCTGTAAAGGGTTTTACCCAGAACTTCCCTCGCAAGTGGACGGTATGACACTAAACAATTTTAAAAATCAAAGGAAAATAGTGGTAAAAACATCGTAACTTTCGTAATAATACCGAAACAATAAAGGCAAACATTTGGCAATGCGAATTAAATCAATTTTATATAATAAAATTTCCGGTACTGGGATTTGAATTTCAGCCCCTGTGAACGAGCCATCGAATGCATTTCAAGGATTTGCGTGTAGCCCAAGGAAAAGCACGTATTCGCTGCCTCACCCACCAAGGACGCCTCCGTTGGGCGAGATTTTTAGAACATCTTTTTCTCAGGTAAAGCAGAAATAAACAAAGTTTTATTTTGTTAAGGTGGTCACTCTGTATATATTTGTCCGAAATTTTCTCGGTTCCATGCCAGGTAGATATATAATCTGCATACCTACCAAATATCGTTTTCCTCCTACAAATAGTTTTTGAGTTATACCGGCAACAAGCAGACAGACAGACGAAATTCAGAAAACCTGTTTTTCGTCAACTAGAGATGATGAAATGTGAAAGATCTAAAGTAATCCCGGAAGGTGTTTTTTTCGCGATCACAATACTACATGGCCAGGCACAATACCGAGTATAAATTAATATTCAAATTACTTAGTTTAAAAACTGTGCTTAGCCTGAAATACGTAAGGAATTGCATTTTTTTTCAAAAATAAATTAATATTTATATTAGGACCCTAATAACTAAACTAAATTCATAATCAACAACACTTCAACCTAGAACAACTTTTCTTCACTATACGCCTAAATGCATATTTTGTATAAACAATCTCACCTTGCCCCTGTCAAATATTCGTGAACCGGCGAAGGGGCTAGCAGCCAGACCCAAAATATTCAAAACTTAATGATCGAAAAACTGTACAATCACGATTACACTCACACATGAGGTAATATGCCCTAAAGGCTAAAGATACCTAATCTAATAATGCCCACAGTATGGGAAGGGCAATGACCCGAATTGTGTAATTATATTACGTTATGATTTGTTAGTGCAATATCTTTAAGATTTATTTTTATGGTTACTTACTTACGTGAATATTCTTTGCCCCTTAAGTTTTATTTATAACAATAATAATAATAATAATAAATGTCTATTTGTCAGAATAATACAATTTGAGTATTAATTAAACTTCTCTATGGCTAAAATGTCTGCAATCAGCAATGCTGTCAATAAGTTTTCTCCTCTTTATTGCCAAACGCAAAATTGAATGTTTTTTAAATGAAAGTAGAAAAAGAAACTAGTAATTAAATTAAATTCTGTACAAGCTTCGAGGCCCCATTAACTGCTACTTTGGCGTTTACTGGTTTTAGCTGTAACCTGTGTTTTATTTTACTTTAAAAAAAATTAAGATATTTTCGCAATACTGTTAAGACCACCATTATAATCTCGCACGATATTAAAAATGACCTTTCAAATAAAGTGATTTGGTTCATTGGAGGAGGTGGTAATCCTTTGTTCCGTAGATTTATATTATGGACGTCAGTGCAAAGATTTAGGTTTTTATATAAATATCCTCGAGTGGTAGTCATAATAATTTTATAATAAGGGCAACCAGCGTGAATAGTTCGTCTATTTCACATATTTCAGCAATTAGTTTCAATTAGTTTATGAGATATTCTTTGTCTTTTTCTTATGCCATAAATAAATCGTAAACACGAATTTTGCACGCCTGAGGTTCAATTTCCGTCAACACTATTAAAGCAGTTACTGGATATGTGGTCGCCAAAATTAAAATGTCACAGCAGTAAGGAAGCATCTAGAATGATTCTCAGTGTTTTACTCAGGTTGCCTTTGTTTGACTAAAGCATTTTTAGATTACCGTATGCTTTTTGGAGTTGCTCTGTTATGTGTGTTTTAAAACGTATTTTGTTAACCAAATACAGCCCTAATTTCCTAGCAACATCAACAGCACATACTCGATCACTCCCAATGATAATATCTATTGAAGATGCTTAGGTACATTGCTTTAAATTGCGATTCCAAAAAAAAACTTAATGTGAGTCAATATTTCAGGAGTAATCTTGTGAAAAACTAATTAATCTTGAAAGATTCCCATTTAACAAATCAGAAGCTTCTAGATTTTTAGGTTGAAAAGAGAGGTTAATTGCGTATCATCAGCATAGAAATTATATTTAAAATATTTTCGTGTAAACCGCGAATAGTGTCGGTCGAAGAGTTAACCTTGTGGTACACTATTGACAGCACTGCTCTGAGAAGTTCCAGTGGACATTCTTTGATGTAGCTTTGGAAAAGTAAGATGAAAGCATGGTAAACACCTAGGTATATGATGAAGACATTAATATAGCTCCATGATTATATTCACAACACTAATGATTTTAAATAATGTTTAATTGTCATTTCCTCAACATTTCTCCTTGAAATAAGTTGGTTTGTATATGTATTTTAACGAACAAGTCGTGAAAGCGCGGAAATTTGTTTTCAACTTTATTTGTAATTTGCAAAACTAAGTGGACCATATATCCTTTGGAAATTCTATTAATAAAATAAATTGTTGTACTTAATTTCAACAATGCCAGTAAGTATTACATGGGTTGTTGTATACAGTAAAAATGCTTGAAATGCTTTATAATCGTATTCGAACATGCATTTATACAGGGTGTTCCAGATAAGAGCAACTACATGGGGATTTCGGAAACGGCAAGAGATACAGGGTGGCTTAAATGAGAAAAAAGTTGCGCTATTCCGAGCCCAATCAGATACTGTATCGAAATTAAAAATATCTACAGAGGTTTTTAAAATATCGAGCAAAAACAAAAAATTGTGGTTTTCTAAAAATTGCAATATCGTCGGCATCTTGTAAACAAATGTAATAAAATTTGGTAGTTTTGTATTAGCGACTACGACCAATCGAATGACGTTAACGAATTTTTTTAGGCTTTCTAAATTTTTTACAACCATAGCCAACTTTGTTATTTTTTATGGCCGCCATATTGGGTTTATACGTCATTAAATAGCGCATAGAAAGAGCTTTTCAACCATGTATAACAGGCATATCTTTGGATGACGGAAAGTGTAGATTTATTTAAAAAACCTGTTTTCACTTAGTTTTCTGTGAAACAAATGCCGAAGGAAGATAAAAGACGTTCACCTTGTTTTGAAACAATGATACTCAAACAATTTTTTTTAAAGAAGTAATGCCAGCGTGCATTGCTTTCAAGAACGTTGAAGTGGTCATAAATTGGTCTTGAAATTTTTGGTATTTTTTATGTGAACCTTCCTTTAATGTTGAAGATAAACATGCATACCTAATCAAATTTACTTATTATGTGCTGCATAGAAATTCCAACTATAGAAGATTGTAAAACAGAATGCGTGTATCTAAAAGATATGTCAGTGAATTCTTTCGATAAGAATGAAAGCTTATATACCAGTAGTCCTTTTTATAGATATTTCAAAAATTTACTCGCTTTTGCCTCATTTGTCAGCAATTGCGTTAATCTTACAAAAAATATTTATTTTTAAAACTGAAATGCGTTTTATGCGTAATACAAGCGATCATGTACTATTTCTGTACAAGTAGGTAGAATAAGAGGAAGAAACCTCTGCCTACTAATCTGCTTAGAAACTATGTCCAAAATAATCTCTGTGGAAAAAAATCCTGAAACAAACAAAAGTGAAATAGTTACTTCAGTGAGATTTTTATATACAAGCTTTGTACTGACAAATATTCAATTGCTAGGCATAGCGGCGTTAACTTAGTTTTTAATATCATTATTAAAAAATATGAATCACTTACAACATCAAATTTCCAAACTTAAATTTCCCAAAGAGACACTGAGAGGGGCGGTAAAAGCGATTGACCTCTTCTTACTTTGGAAGAGTAGTTATTAAAGCTAAAAATCTTTCTTCCTACCCTCAGTACGGTATTAAATGCGAAAAGAAAGCAATACAATTGTATTGTTTTCTACCCTTTCATAAACACATCTCCTGACGGATTTGTAGCCGAAGATGGCGTTGTATATAGAAATTTAAGTGTCCATTCACATCACGACATACAGGGTGTCCCAAAACGTACCGGCACAGAACTTATTTAGGTCGAAAAGTCCATATAAACATATGTCCTGATTGTTACCGTTTACAAGTTATTGTTTATTTCATAGTTTTTTTGGTTACGGATACTGATCTAGTTGTCATGATCGCGTCCTTTTTTTGGTAACATTTGAACATCGTTTTTAACACAGTATTGTTTGTAACTGTCAACCGTCAGCTTATTACTGTGATACTGAAGTTATTTGCTTCCTTTTTGTATCTTTATTCCCATCGTAATTCACAAGTGGTTCACAATGCCAATGTTATTTTCAAATGAAGAATATGCATATATTCATTATGTGTACGGGTTGTGTGATGGAAGTGCTTTAGCAGCACAACAAGAATATCGTAGACGATACCCCAATAGAAGACTGCCTACGCGTGCAGTTTTCGTTAATTCACATAGTCAGCTGACGGAACGTGGCACCTTCAATGCAAGACATGCAGTTGGCCAAAGAGTTGTCCGTAGACCCATAAACGATGATGAACAATTTCTTGATTTATTACAAGAAGATCCGTCTTTAAGTGTGCGAAGAATTGCATTACGTACTGGAATATGTAGAAACCAGGTTTGGAAAACAATAAGAAGTGCTCGCTTACATCCACATCATCATCAAAAGGTTCAAGCTCTAGATAATTATTTTGAAGCTCATTTAATATTTTGTAATTGGTTACAAATTAATCAAAACCTACTACGCATATACTATGGACCGACGAAGTTTCTTTCACACGGGATGGTATCACTAATTATCATAATATTCATGAATGGTCTGCAGAAAATCCTCATTTAAGAAGACGCTCGAATTTTCAACATAGATTTAGTGTTAATGTGATAGCTGGTATTTTTAATGATCGTGCGATTGGATCATTTGAACTGCCACACCGTTTAAACGGTGAGAATTACGAATATTTTCTAGAACACTTTTTACCCTTATTACTGGAAGATGTGTCATTAAATATTAGACCTGCAATGTGGTATCAACACGATGGGGCACCAGAACCTCAATCTCTTCGTGTTAGAGCTTGGCTTAATGCAAAATTTCCGGGAAGATGGATTGGGGTAGGAGAACCCGTAGTACGGCTACCGCTTGCGCCGGACCTGATTCCATTAGACTTGTATCGTTGGAGTCACATGAAACAGATCGTTTATGAAATACTGAAATACGCACGCTAGAAGAATTACGCCAAAAAATACAGCAGGCTGCCGATATTATTACGAATAAACCAGCTACCATATTAAGAACGCAGCGGTCTCTTCTGCGACGTTTGTGTATTGAACACAATGGGCATAATTTTGAATATTTCTTGTAAATAACATAATACAAATGTATTAAAAAACAGTATTTAATAAAATGTTATCGATACCTATCCCTTAGGACTCAATTCACCATAACTTGTGGTCTGTAGCGTTAGTGTCTCTCTCGGTATATTAGTAGGTCTTGGTATGGTAGTTTGTGTTTTGTTACGTTAGTATTGTGTTGTCTCGTTTCTGTCAGTGGATTGTGGTTGAGCTGAATTTTATAGAATTTTTGCGATGTTTCTGTCACGTACTGTTTTATTGTCGTGATTTGCGTCCTGTCGTGCAGTTCTGTGATGCGTGTGTATCTGTCAGCGTTCGTGACTAGTCTGAGACATTTGTTTTGCAGCACCTGCAGGGATTTTAATGTGGCATTACTGGCGCTACACCATACTGGTGCCGCGTACGTCAATATCGGTCTCAGGATATACGTGTAGTGAAGCCTTTTGATTTTGGTGTTGAGTTTGTTTGTCTTGGCTATTAGGGAGGGGGGGGGGGTACTTAGATGTTTTTTAATATCGCGTGTGTTTTCTTTATTTCAATTACCTACGTGTTTCCTGTAGTTTAGTCTGCTGTCGAGATGAACCCGTAAGTACTTTACGCTCTTCGAGGATGTTACTTTGTGGTCGTTTACTTCCAATTTTTTGAATATATTATTGTTGTGAAATATTATTTGCTCTGTTTCTTCCGAGTTTATGTTTATTTTCCATTTTTCGTAAAATTTGTGGGGTACTTTTAGGTGGATTCGGGTTTGTGATGAGGCCACTTGGACATTAAATGAGTGGGCGTAAATGGCTGTGTCATTCGTGAAGAGCCCAGTGCTGGTTTTAGGGATCATCGGTAGCTCGTTAATAAACAGGCTGAACAGTTTTGAATCAGGATTGAGCTTTGGAGCACTCCTGCTCTTGTTTTATTTAATTTTAAGCGAGAATTATTAACGGCCACTCTAAATTGCCTGTTTGACAGGCAAGAAGAACACAAGGTGGAGTCCTTCGCGATTAATGTATCCAAGATCTTTCAACTACACCCTAATGTTAATACCAGAACAAGAAAGCAAAATAGTGGAATACTTAAATGATCCCCTGTAGTTAGATCTCCTTCTTGTCCTTCAACTTAAAATAGTCTAGGGACTTACGAGCACACCTAACTCTCTTTTCGCCGCTTTGGATGTCTTTCTGGATTTTGTTTCCCTCTGGCTAGTCATCTAGCTAGTCTTGTCGTCTTCATTCTGAACCTGTGAGCATTCTTTCTTTTGCATCATGTTTTGTTTACTTTATTACGTCTTTTCTGTGGCACATTTTGCAGAGTTGTCCGTTGGCGATTCGATACAGTTCACTTTTGCCTAGTATCGATGTAAGAGTTCCCATTTCCGATGTCCTGAAACCTGAAAGTCTATTTCATAGTTTTAGCAGCATATATAATAATAAAACGAACTATAGCTTGCAGTTAAGTTTTCCAGTAAAACATCGGTAGCTCGTTAATGTACAGGGTGAACAGTTTTGGATCCAGGATTGAGCCTTGGAGCACGCCTGCCCTTATTTTCTCTACTTTTGAGCTAGAATTTTTAACGGCCACTCTAAATTGCCTGTTTGACAGGCAAGAAGAACACAAGGTGGAGTCCTTCGCGATTAATGTATCCAAGATCTTTCAACTGCACCCTAATGTTAATACCAGAACAAGAAAGCAAAATACTGGAATACTTAAATGATCCCCTGTAGTTAGATCTCCTTCTTGTCCTTCAACTTAAAATAGTCTAGGGACTTACGAGCACACCTAACTCTGTTTTCGCCGCTTTGGATGTCTTTCTGAATTTTGTTTCCCTCTGGCTAGTCATCTAGCTAGTCTTGTCGTCTTCATTCTGAACCTGTGAGCATTCTTTCTTTTGCATCATGTTTTGTTTACTTTATTACGTCTTTTCTGTGGCACATTTTGCAGAGTTGTCCGTTGGCGATTCGATACAGTTCACTTTTGCCTAGTATCGATGTAAGAGTTCCCATTTCCGATGTCCTGAAACCTGAAAGTCTATTTCATAGTTTTAGCAGCATATATAATAATAAAACGAACTATAGCTTGCAGTTAAGTTTTCCAGTAAAACATCGGTAGCTCGTTAATGTACAGGGTGAACAGTTTTGGATCCAGGATTAAGCCTTGGGGCACGCTTGCCCTTATTTTCTCTACTTTTGAGCTAGAATTTTTAACGGCCACTCTAAATTGCCTGCTTGACAGGCAAGAAGAACACAAGGTGGAGTTCTTCGCGATTAATGTATCCAAGTTCTTTCAACTACACCCTAATGTTAATACCAGAACACGAAAGCAAAATAATGGAATACTTAAATGATCCCCTGCAGTTACATCTGCTTGTTGTTCTTTAACTTAAAATAGTCTAGGGACATAAGAGCACACCTGATTCTCTTTTCTCCGTTTCGGATCTTTTTGGATTTGGTTTTCCCTCTGGCTACTCATCTACCTAGTCTTGTCGTCTTCATTCTGAACCTGGGATCACTCCTTCTTGAATATCTAGTTCATAAGTTCATAATAATAAAATGAACAATAGCTTGCAGTTAAGTTTTCCAGTAAAACATCGGTAGCTCGTTAATGTACAGGGTGAACAGTTTTATATCCAGGATTGAGCCTTGGAGCACTCGTGCTCTTATTTTCCTTAATTTTCAGCGAGAATTATTAACGACCACTCTAAATTGCCTGTTTGACAGGTAGCTGTCTAGCAATTTTACTATAAACGGGAGAATGCCAATTTTTAGTAGTTTAAATATTAGTCCTTGTAGCCAAACTTTATCGAAGACTTTTTCGATGTCAAGAAGGAACATTGTCGTTCTCTCTCTCTCTCTAAGCAGCATTGTCTGTACACATTCTGACATACGTCTCCCCTGTTTCTTTCCATTTGTTTCTATCGTTAGCTAACATTATCCAGTTTTTTCCCGCAACTTTCACGATATCATCAGTCCACCTCGTGATTGGTCTACTCACACTCCTTTTTCTCCACGACCGCCATTCCATTATTATGCGTGTCCATCTTTCGTGTTCCATTAGGGCCGCGTGTCCTGCCCATCTCCATTTTCCTCTAGTAATAATGCTAACTATTTCTACCATTTTTGTTCTTTGCATGATGCATTGTAGTGTTTTCCTCTCTCCTAGGGTGAATCCTAGGATCGCCCTTTCCATATGATGCTGTGTAACGCTAAACCTCTTCATTGTTTTAACTGTCGTTAATAGTCGTTACTTTGTCTTTTTTAAAGCATTTTGCCATGTCGTTAACAATTCTTGCTACTTGTTGTACAGCTTTGTGCTTTTCCCTGAATCCAAGCTGTTCGTTTATAGTCAGCTTTAGTTTTTCGTCATATGCCTACAGTATCAGTAATATAATTTTTTTCGTCAGTTTAGCCAAAATGGAGAGTAAACTATTCGTAATTGGTCTGTAGTTCGTCGGCGTCGAGAGTTGTTTATTCGGTTTTATAATCGGTATAATTTCTGTAATTTTCCATGAGATGGGAAGCTGCTGCAGCTTTATAACTGAGTTTATTAGATAGGTCAACTGTACTGTCGTTTTTTAAATAGGTTTTATAGTATTTTGTTGGTCATTTTGTCAGGAAAAGGGGCTTTCTTCTTAGGTAGCTGCTTAATGATTTTTGCAATTTCCCTTGGTGATGTTATTAGTTTTATAAGTGTCTTGTCGGGGATTTCGTGTGTGCGACTGCGAAATCGCTCCACTTCTTTCCTTATTTTTTGTTGTTCCTCAGTCTCTGGACCAGTGTCAAGTACGTGAACTATTTCAAAGGGTTTCCCTAAAAGTTGAGCTTTAGCGTGATCAGTGACTGCTTGTGAGTCCGTCTGCGTTAATGTTGGGATCGTCTGTCGGGATTTCTTGAAGGATTTGGCAATCCTCCAGAGGGAGTTGTCGGGTTAAGGTCATCCAGTTTGTTTCGTCCAGGTTTGGTCGTTGTGGTTTTTTATTAGTTTATGTACTTCGCGGTTCAGTTGTCTCAGCTGATCTGTTTGCTGAGGATTGGCTGATTGTTGCCAACGTCTTTTTGTTTCGTTGCGTTCCGCTATTACGTCAAGTACGTCTTGGGGTAGCTAGTCTTTGGTGATGTCGTGCGACAGTTCGTCGCATGCGACGACACAGCACCCTGCGAATCTATGCGATACATCGGCATTAAACACAACGCAGTTATTCGTTGCCTCTTTTTGTTCTTTTTTTCCATATCATACCATACTTTTAACAAATAGCACTTGGAATTAAAAAACATGTGCAAAAGGAAGGCTTTCTTTGGTTATACATTCGTCTATTTGTAATAAGTAAATAATTCTAAGTTTCTTACTGCACATTTAGAGTACTTGTGTATACTTGTATTCTTGTGGGTATTATTGTTCCCTATTTAAAAACGTGACGTACAACGAGTGTAACCAGTGTGATTGTGATGTATTTAAAGCACACATTGATTAAAAACGCTTGGTTTTCCATGTCACACTAGGTAGGTATCGATTATAAGTGTGCATTTAAAAAACAAATATAAATTATATCCTAAACTGTAAATTTTTGGTATAAAACATGTAGGTTGTAGCATCTGTAAAATGAGACGCTGAAGACAACTAAGCAAACAAATATGGGGGTGCCATTTGAAAAAAATAAGTTATTACGCTTCAAAGTTGAAAGTTTCTAAAAGTTAATGTGTCACATCAAAGTAGCCCCACAATACATATACCTCAATTTGCTATCTCAAAAATGTAGTATCCTGGGATTTTTTTGAATAAGTGTCTGCAAGCGCACATTCTTACAGAATAAATTGAATTACTCCGGAACGGCTGAAGCAAATTTGAAAACCTGAACCTGTTTCCAAAGATTGAGAAAAGAAAAATCCAAATTTCTAAAAATATACAGGGTATGCCATTTAACAAAATTGAGTTAATGCTGCTCTGCAAATATGTGCACTCTGTATAATGCAATATCATTTTACAAAAACTGCACTCTGATTTCCTCTATACAATGGCATTTGTTTTATTGCGATATCTTCAACGGTGCAAGCGCAATTGAGCTTTCCCGTACTAATGACCCATCCTGTATATTGTTGAACATTTAGTGCTACCCCGTTCGACGATTCGCAAGTAATTGACAGGGGCATCATGATATTGATTACAGGAAATATAAATTTAGCGGTTTAATAAGGGAAAGTTCTTCTAGGTTGAAGTGTTGAGAATTAATTTTAGTTATTAGGATGTTGTCCTTAATATAGGTATTTATTTATTTTTGGAAAAAAGGAGTTCGGAATTCCGTATTTCTGGCTAAGTACGGCTTTTAAACTAAGAAAATCGACTATTAATTTATACTGGGTATTGTGCATGGCCACATACATTTTCTGTTTTGTGACTGCTTCAGGTATCGTCGTTAAATTTGGCTGCTGTTTTCACGCTGGTGGAATACTCTGGAGTATGTAATGTAATGTATAACGTGCCATGTATAATGGCCTACACTCGGCAAACTATAAAGGTTGTGAAGTAAATGAGCGATTACAAACTAACAGATACAAGCCAGTTACCATAGCAAGAACATGAGCATGCCCTTACGCAATTTAAACTAAGCTATGTTGACATTACAACGGGATATCAACAAAATATAAGAGAAAGCCATTCCTCATTAAGCAATCAGATCCAAGAGATGAGTGGCAGTGACACCACACTAACTTGATTTTTCGACATTTTCGAAACTATAATGGAATCGTTTATTATTGCTCTATGGAACACGAATGGAATAGTACAGCGTCGTCTAGTAGTCGAATCATTTCTTAAAGAACAAAGAATTGAGGTACTATTGCTTGCCGAAACGCATTTCATAGTTTGAAGCTATATTAATATCCATCAGTATAGAACATAGATGTTGTGCAAATCATTCTAATGGCAGAGCCGATATCGGCACTGCAATAGTAGTGAAGGAACCAATATCTGACTATGAAATCAATACATTTCAAACCACACTATCTACGATTACAAACAACAGTAGTTACTGTGAAGACACCCAACGAATCATAGTCTAAGCAGCAGTTTATCGTCCCCCTAGATATTCCATAAAACAAAACCTGTATGAAGCTTTCTTCCACCGGTTATGTGACAAATATCTAGGTGGTGGCGTTTACGACGCGAAGAATCCAATTTGAGACTTCAGATTACCAATGCCAAAAGAGAGATATAGTACAAAACCATGTTAGCAAACCATTATCTACAAGTGAGCGTAAATATTAGCCAATGTATTTAACTAAAGTATTGGATGAAAATGACTTCGTCATTACTAAGAATTTATCTCTCAAGTACACCAATGTGGTCAGGTGCCTATTACAATTTGTGGTCAGATAGCACGTCTGTAATATCCGGTGGCAATACGTCAATAATTACTAAATTGAAAAGCCTAGATTCTACAGTAACTGCATTGATGATCTAAATCAAAAACAAGTATCAAGGTAAAAACATTAATCAAAGTGTCACTCAAACCTGAAGAGGGAGTTGCTACAGCAGTAAAACATCTGGTATGCATCATATAACGTGCAGCTTGGCATTAAGCTCTAGCAATGCGTAGCCAAAACGAAATATCAGCAATTACCCTTTATTACATTAAATAAAAAATAAATGAGAAAAGAAGAGTTAGGCAAAAAATAGATGAAATAGGTAAACAAGAGAGCTAACAAGGTCACTAAGGAGATGGGAAAAACCTAAAAAAGTTCTATTTGACCATTTCGTAATAACGACGGCACAGGGGCTTGCAAGAAGAACACAATGTGGAGTTCTTCCCGGAAAATGTATCCAAGATCTTTCAACTACAGCCCAATGTCAATACTGCAACAAGAAAGCAAAATATTGGAATACTTAAATGCTCTTCTGCAGTTAAATATCCTTCTTGTTCTTTAGCTTAAAATATACTAAGGACTTAGGACGACACCTAATTCTCTTTTGGTTTCCCTCTGGCTAGTCACCTAGCTATTCTTGTCGTCTTCATTCTGAACCTGTGAACACTCCTTCTTTTGCATCATGTTTTGTTTACTGTGACACATTTTTCAGAGTTGTCCGTAGGCGATTCGATATAGTCGACTTTTGCCTATTATCGATGTAAGAGTTCCCATTTCCGATGTCCTGAAAATCTACTTCGTAGTTTCAGCAGCATATACAATGATAACCATAGCTTTGCAGTTAAGTTTGCCAGTAAAACACTACAGACCTGACGAAATGAAACGGATATTAAATACTTAAATAACAAAAAAGCCCCAGTACACGGTTTCAGCACTCTGCACCAGTGTATCAATACAATTTTGCCCTGTGGAATTTCTCCTCAAGCAACTTATTCTTAGGAATTGTTTTAAACACTCCTTGTTGCCGTCACAGCGGCTTAATAATAATAATAATATGTATTTACGGATTATACTATTAAACAAGTTAAACTTAAATATAATTCTATAGGGAGCCACTACACACTAACAGAAACTATAACTATTTACATTTTCAAATGAGTTCTAATTTTGTGTACAAATGCACGATACGAAATACCAAATATATCTTATACCTTTTAAGTTATTTACAGTAACAACAACTCGATTCATAGGGCTGTTTAGGAGATACACAGTTCGATGAAAAGCTTGTGGAAGTAAGTACAGGTTTCTTGTATTAATTTGTGAAACATGCAAATTAAATTCTTCAAGTACATCAGAACAAGAATTAACACCATTTAAGCACTTATAATCAACGCACAACTCTAAATATTTCTTTCGGATATGCATAGGATGAAAACTAAAATACATTAACATTTCACGATAGCTATCGTCACCTAAATTAATCCAGCTCTATAACAAAGAACTTTCACAATTTTTCTCTGGACATTTTCGAGTCTGTTAACGTGCACCTTAAAAGCAGGAGCCCAAACTATACAATTAAAATCTAATACAAAACGCACAAAAGCCACATAAAGTACAAATAAGCATCTAGCATCTTTAAACTCGGCCGTTATTCGTTAAATAAAGCCTGACATTCTCATGCATTTCGAAATTGTATAATCAATGTGTGGAATAAAACATAAAAGAATTATCTAATAGCACACCTAAGTCCTTTGATTCGAATGTAAGCTGTGAAGCGGTGCGGATGCCACGCGTGTGCTCCGTTATCACAGTGCAAACGTTTGACCTCTAGCCTTACAATCTGTGAGTACACATTTCTATTTTTAATACGAATTTGTACGCAAGAACACCACGGATTTTCAAGACACCCTTAACAATGAAACCAACTTGCAAAATCAAACAGCTAAACGAAAAATAGATGAATTAACACCACCCATAAATGAGGTGCAGAAACGGTATCTGTGGTCTACCGAAGAATTACTACAACAAAACAAATACCACAGCTTATCCCAAAATCCCGAAGACGAAGCAAGCAAACAGCAAACAGAAAATGAATCATCACAACAAACAATAAACACAATTAAAACCAAAATACCACCAATTTACCTACAAAATACAGTAAATCACACAGCTTTAGTGGCAGATATCAAATCTTTGGTAAAAGGCGATTTCACAACAACTTGCAATTCAAGTACAATACGCGTGAACCTCACTCAAGAAGATGATTACCGAATTCTCACCGAATTCTACTCTAAAAATAAAATCCCGTATCACACTTTTCAAAATCCGAACAGTAAACCCCTCTCAGTGGTGATTAAAAACGTGCCACTTTCCTTAACTAAAGAGGAAATAAAAGAAGCTTTGAAAACCTTGCCAATTAAAAACATAACACGATTACTAACGAAAGATAAAAAGCCACTGCCGGTATGCGCAGTCGAGTTAACCAACAACGACGAAGGTAAACGAATATTCCAATTAAAACAGCTTTATTACTCCATCGTTACAGTTGAGGTTAGAAAAAAGTCAACAATCATACCGCAGTGTCACAGATGCCAGCAATACTGGCATACGAAACACTACTGTACCCTCGCTTATAGATGCGTCAAGTGCGCAGGAAACCATAATCATACTGAATGCAATAAAAAGACAAATGAAAAACCTAAATGTGCAAATTGCGGAGAGGAACATGCAGCAAGCTATCGAGGATGCAGCTTCCATAAGGAACTCCAGCAAAAACGCTTGAATAATATCAGAAATACTAACAGAATGTCACGCAATGCATATGTGAACGAAAGTCAAACCTTTGCCAACCGAGTCAAAAATCACCCTAACACCCCTCCTTCCACCTCAGTAAATACGCCAAACCAAACAACAGAACCCACCATATCAAATAACATCATTACAATCCTGTTGAATCTATTAACGCCCTATTTACCTCAAATCAAAACATTCCTAGTAAACACCGTCATACCCCTCCTCCTTAATGTACAATAACCAACACAGAACAATTGAAAATACAACAATCCTCAACTGGAATGCAAATGGCATAGCCCAACAACGATCAATATTTATAACCTTCTTGGCTAGACATAGAGTCGACATCGCTTGCATCTCAGAGACCCACCTAACCAAAGGAGAGATCTTTAAAATTCCGGGATACCGTGTTTACCGGAAAGACAGAAATGCCCAAGTAGCCTCAGGAGGAGTTGCAATCATCATCAAACAAAAGTTAGATCACAATCCAATCCAGACTTTCCCGACTTTAACCTAGAAGTTACAGGAGTGAAACTAAAACTAAATGATGCGAGCTACGTTACAATTGTAAGCGCATACAGGCAGCCCAACAAAAAGTTAAATGAAAACGAACTCAAAACAATTTTCAACACATCTGACCGATATTGATAATTGGAGATTTAAACAGCAAGCTTACAACATGGGGTTGCCGAGCGACAAACCCTGAAGGGGTCAAACTCGAACTTCTTCTTCTTCTTCTTTAATCAGTGTTGAGCGTCCGCATGCGAACATACACCTCCTCCATTTCTTTCCATATTATTCTTTCCTGCGCGATTGTCATCCATCTCCTCCCGGCAACCTTTCGAATATCGTCATACCATCTCTGTAAGGGGCGTCCTACGCTTCAGTTTTCCTGCCCATGGTTTCCACTCGGTTGTTATTCGTGTCCATTTCATTGGCTGCATTCGTGCAATGTGGCCTGCCCATCTCCATTTCATTCTCATTATTCTATGTCCCACGTCTTCCATTTTTGTTTTTTGCCTAATCCATTGTATTGTCTTTCTGTCTTTTAGCGTTATGTTTAATATAGATCTTTCCATATATCTTTGCGTGGTCTGAATTTTATGTAGTGTTTTCTTTGTAAATGCCCACGTTCTGTGCCATATGTCAATACAGGGATGATGCAGCTTTCCAATACCTGTACTTTCATGCGAATTGTAAAATTCTTGTCTCTGTTTCTCAATATGTGACTCAGCCTCCCAAACGCTGCCCATGCTAGTTTTATTCTACGCTGAAGGTCTGAATTTTGCATGTTTTTGTCTATTGTCAGTGTCTGTCCTAAATATATATATTGGTCCACTTTTTCTACTTCTTCTTCCCCTATCTGTATTCTAATATTATGTTGGTTTGAGGATCTGTACATCATTTTTGTCTTGTTCATGTTCATTGTTAATCCGATTTCTTCTGATTTTTCTTTAAGTTCCTGTAACATTTCTTGTAGGTCCGCTTCCTTGTCTGTTATTATCACCACATCGTCGGCATATCTTAGATTATTGATTCTGTGTCCGTTAATAACTAGACCTCGGTTTTCCACTTCAATTTCTTAAATATGTCCTCCATTACTAAGGTAAATAGTTTTGGGGAGATTGAGTCTCCTTGGCGTATACCTCGTTCCAACTTAATTCGGTTTGTGTTTTCGTGTAGTTTTATTGTGCTTGTGGCTTCTTTATATATATTTTCCAAAAGTTCTATATATCGGGAGTCTATTCGGCAATTTTGGAGGGAGTCTATTATTGCCCATATTTCGACCGTGTCGAATGCTTTGTTATAATCGACAAAAGCCAGGTACAGGTCCATATTATATTCATGAGTTTTCTCTATTATGTTTCGTATTGTTTGCAGATGGTCCAAAGTGCTGTATTGTTTTCGGAAGCCTGCTTGTTCTGGAGGCTGATAATCGTCAAGTTTCTTGGTCAACCTGTTGGTCAGTATTTTCGTCAATAGCTTGTAAATTTGGCATAATAGACTTATTGGTCTATAATTTTGTAACCGTGTCTTATCTCCTTTCTTGTGAAGCAATACAATTACTGCGTTGTTCCATCCTTCTGGTATTTTTCTTTCTTCCAAACATTTGTTTAATAGTGTTCTCAAGCTTTTTAACTTGTCTTACCTCCATACTTTAGCAATTCCGGGATTATGCCGTCTTCTCCTGGTGCTCGGTTGTTTTTGAGGTCTTTTATTGCGTGTTCGATTTCTGTAATTTCTATTTCTGGTATTTCCTCTGATCCACGTTTGTTATTGTTCTCCTTTTAACTGTTTGAGGTTTCTCTTTGTGTGATGTATATAGGTTTTTATAGTATCTTTCTGTGGTTTCAATTATTTCTTTTCTGTCCATTATCTCTTGTTCGTCGTCTTTTCTTAGTTTGTTAATTATTTTATGTTGCCGTTTATTTTCCTTTTTAGAACTTTGAGACTCTTATTTTCTTCTATAGTTTTCTTTATCAGAGTGTTATTAAATTCAGTAATGTCCTGTCTGATATTTTTACGTACCAGTTTGTTGACCTCTGCATACTCCACTGTACCTCGTTGTCCTTTCTTTGCTAGTTCTTTCCTTTTGTCTATTAGTTCTTTAGTTTTCTTACTGATTTTTTTTCCTTTTTCGTTTTGGTTTCCCTTTACTTGTTTAGAGATTTTTGTTCCCGATTGTATTATTGCGTTTGTAATTTTCCTATTTAAACTGTCTAATGTATCTTGGTCTCTTATGTTGCTATACCATAGGTTACTTCTTAATTCTTGTTGGTATTTTTCCTGATTATCTTTAATAGTTTCTCTGTCTATTGCGTTATTCTTTATGTTGATCAGTTTTCTTCTCTCTTTATGAGTATTGATTGCTAACTTTGTTCTCACTAGTCGATGGTCGCTTCCTGTTGGGAAACTGTTTATTACATTCACATCATTTATTATGTCTTTATGTGATGAGATAACAAAATCTATTTCGTTTTTTGTCTTTCCATTAGGGCTAATCCACGTCCACTTGCGCCCTTCTTTTTTCTTAAAGAAGCTGTTCATAATGTATAGGTTGCGACCTTCTGCGAAATTTACTAGCTTTTGTCCTCTTTCGTTCCTTTCGTTTATTCCAAATTTTCCTATTGACTTCTCATTTTCCTCTTGTTTTCCACTTTTGCATTTACGTCACCAATAATCAGATAATAGTGTGTTTTGTGTCTGTCTATTGCTTGTGAAATGTCTTCATAGAAGCTTTCTACTTCCTCATCCTCATAGCTGCTTGTGGGGGCATAACTTGTATTATTTTGATTTTGTTGATATTGATAATTGGAGATTTAAACAGCAAGCTTACAACATGGGGTTGCCGAGCGACAAACCCTGAAGGGGTCAAACTCGAACACTATTCAATAATTCATGGCTTTCAAATCATAACTCCTGACGAATACACATATTACCCCTACAGAGCCGACCATCAGCCCGACATATTGGACATTGTTCTTCAGAAAAATTTCTCCAAACTTATTAACCAAAGCGTGATCACCGAATTAGACTCTGATCATTTACCTGTACTCATATCCTTTCCCAGTTCAGCCAAACCAAAAATTCCCTCACCCAGACTAACCAACGGACCAATCAACTGGGATATCTTTCAAACAACTCTGGACGACAATCTCACAAAATCAACAGCGCTCAAAATAATGGAAGATATAGACATCGCTGTCTCCAGCATAACCTCATCAATAGTTAATGCTGTCAAAACAGCAACCATAATAACACCACGATATCGAAGCCCTAACTTTAACCTTCCCCCAACTACATAACTGAATTAATTAAAAAACGGAGCCAAACCAGAAGACAGTGGCAAAGAACAAGAAGCCCAGAAACGAAGAGGCTATTAAACTTCCTCACGCACCAACTAAAGAAAGAATTGGATGCCTTTCGAATTCAATCGTACCAAAAATACATAGAAGATATCGGCCCTGGAGACCGGGGATGTGGAAAACCACCAGAAGGATCCTGAAAACTCATGAAGAGCTGCCGACACTCAAATCTGGAACTGACACCTTTTACACAGACAGTGAGAAATCGAAAGCTTTTGCCATCCATCTTGAACGAGTATTCACACCGACAGTCACATGCTCCCCAGGTCATACTTTACAAATAATAAACCGTATTGAGACGCATCAACCAGTAATTACTGAAAACATCGAACCCACATCGCCAAAAGAACTAAGAGAACTCATAACAGCGCTACCAAAACGAAAATCACCTGGATGCGATCTAATACCAAATTCGGTTCTCCAGCACCTCACTAGCAAGAGCCTGGCTTACGCATAGGCTACTTCCCCCAGGAATGGAAACATGCGCACGTTCTTATGTTCGCAAAGCCTGGCAAAAGTAAAGAAAATATAATAAACTACCGTCCAATAAGCCTTTTAACTACTCTTTCAAAACTCCTAGAGAAAGTAAGTCATATCCGTCTTATTAAAATTGTAGAAACACTCCATATCCTGCCACCTTTCCAGTTTGGCTTCAAAAAAGGCCATTCGACTTGCCATCAACTTCAGCGAATCAGTGAAATAGTTGAAACTGGCTTTAAAAACAAATGGTACACCACAGCAGCCTTCTTAGACATTGCTCAGGCTTTTGATAAGGTGTGGATAGAAGGTCTTAAAGCAAAACTTCTAGAAAGAAACATACCTAGCTACCTTCAAGCCATAATCTTTTCGTTCCTCGAAAAAAGAACATTCGCTGTCAAGGTTTACTCGGCCATCTCTGAAACAAAGGATATAAAAGCGGGGGTCCCACAAGGGAGTATTTTAGGACCTCTACTATTCAACATATATACATTCGATATCCCCGAACCATCAGTGTCGTTAGCAATGTTTGCTGACGATACGGCTATTCTTACTCAGAGCGAAGACTTGGAAGAAGCCATTCAACAACTGCAAAATACAACAGACAAAATCAGTAAATGGTGCAAACAATGGAACATTCAAATCAACCCTATAAAATGTCAATGCAAAATATTCACACTCAGAAGAATAATCGATCCACCTAACATCAAAATTAATGGAAATGTAATACCTTGGAATCCCCAAGATTCCGCCATTAAATACCTTGGAGTACACCTGGACAAGAGGTTAAGTTGGAGTTTCCATATAAATCATAAGCTAAAGCAATGCTATCACCGATTGAAACAACTGTATCCACTAATAAATCGGAAATCTTCGCTCAGACCAGAGTGTGCAATGCTTATGTACAAAACCTTACTTCGACCTCTGGCATTATACGCTTCCTCAGTTTGGTGTAATACTACTAAAACCAACATCACCAAATTGCAGAGATTTCAAAACAAGGTCCTCCGAATAGCAGTTAACGCTCCGTGGTACATTAGGAACACACAACTACATCATGAACTAGGAATATCATTAATACAAGACTATATCCACGTGAGGGCCAAGACCTTCTTAGATAATATCAACAACTGTGATGGAGCAAAATACTACAATCTTTGTAAGCCCAATATTCACATACGACTCAAGAGAAAGTTGCCCCAAGATGTAATACCAGATGAGATTAATAATTAAAGTGAACCTACTTCATACTGTTATGTAATTCGGGATATTACTGTAAACCCGCATAGTAATTGGCATTGTTAAAATGTAAAACAATTTAATGTAGCTATTTGCATATACAATCAATAATGTCATGTATAACAATTTAAAATGTTGATCTGACAAATAAATTAAACTAAAAAAAAAAAACCTAAGTCCTTTACAGCAGAGACTTTATCAAGGGTATCATTATCTTTATAAAAGCTATATTGAGTACTGATCCTTTTCCTACTAAACGTAATACTTTTACATTTTTTATTATTTAGATACATATCATTTTCAATACACCAAGTATTACTATTAGTCACAACTCCTAATGATGTTATTAAAGCCTTACGTTATGGCGTTTAATTATACACTGATTGACTACACTGCAATATGAGTTGAATATGTAATTATTTTACATTACCACAATTATTTGATGTTATTTATATGTCTCATTTGACTGTACTAATTCTATGTCAGTTTTAAATAAATTCTCAATTAATATGAATTCTATGCCCATTATTTATGAATCGTTAATATTTAGTTATCAAATCTTGCTAGTTCAATAGAACATGATTGCTCCCAAAACAAGTACGTTCACGCAATATCAATACTGTTTATTATTTCTGAAATATCATTTGTTTAATGGAAACTTATGTCAAATTTTTGTGACAACCCCAATGAACGTCAGTGTCACTTCAAATCATGTACATGCAATATCAATTGCAAATACCTCCTTGTTACAATACCTGTCATTCAATAAACTTGAAATAGTAAGTAGTTCTTTTATTAATTACCACACTTCATTCATTTACTGTTTATTTTAGTTTGCTCAATAAATACCTGTGATTGCAGTTCCTCTAAAGAACTTAATCCGCCTTTTAGGAGATCCAAATGTATACCAACTACCGAATAACCCCAGTACAAGCTCAGCATACTGTCAAGAACTGCAAACAGCTTCGGAAATGCCTCCTTCCAACTCTCAATCAGCATACAATTCAGCAACACGAATCTCGACCAAATCCTCTAGCAGTGAAGACACTATCCCTTCCACACAAGATGTTGACCATCCAGATTATACGAATCACGATCTGTCAGAAGTTACAGGACGTCACCTCAACTAGTGCCAATCTCAAAACGTCACTCCAACAAAAGTGCAGCCAAGTTTAACTCGACCAGATAAAAACCAGTTCCAATTCCCAAGACTCTTATTCCAAAAAAATCCTGCCATGTCCTATTCCCAGTATATACAGATGAGGCTATCCAATTCACAAGATGTATTTATTCGACAATAAACTAAGTTCAATATTCAATGCCAGAAATTATTTCAATAGCCTGTAGTATTTTAAATTATGTTCTTCCTACTATGCACGTCTTCTCCATATCTTCATTCCATTCTTCAAGTTTTAAAATTTTCACTTATTTTTTTTTCACCAATTTTATTATAAGTAAACCCTTTCTCACACCATAATAGATCATGAAATTACATTAGAAAAATTTTCAAAATTTCAGTTTTTACAAAAATTATTAAATTTTTCTCTCAAAAATTTCTATTGTGTGCATAAAAATTAATATCTCCTTAGTGATCGATTTTGCATATTTTTTACAGTAGCAACACTCTATATTTTATTATCACATGTAGTAACACCCGCTATATTTGCTATTAATCTTCCCCTATATTTTTATTTCATTTTAGAACTTTCTGTTTCTTGTTTTTCCTTGTTCAACTGAACTCAAAGTATTCCATTATTTTATAAAATACATGTTAATAATTCTGATATCCTTTTATTATATCCAAATTCATCTTTGTAAATCTCATAGTGAAATATTTTAATCAATTTCTTTAATATAATATCAAATCCTTGTCTTGCATTAATAAATTAACTTCATCTTCTTATATGCAATCCATTACAGTATATAGGTTGCACAAAGCAGTTTGTAAACCTTTGCGATCTGCTTCAGAAGTAATCATTCTAAAAATCGTTAAATCATCAGCAAACAAAAGGAAGCGTGACTGGAAACTAGTGCACATATAATTAATGAATATAGAGAATAGAATTTGGCCTAGATGAGAACCTTGTGGTACTCCTGATGATACTATAAATTCTGATAATTTGAAATGATTTACATTAACTAGTTGTGATCTACCACTGACAAATGAGATAATCCATGATAGCAGCCTATCATGAATACGATATCCCTCAAGTTTAGCAAACAGTATAGCATTATTGACTCAATCGAAAGCTTTACTAAAATCTGTGTAAATAGCGTCTACTTCAAAGCCAGATTCAATAGAATTATTTATAAAATTTATGTACGGAAATAAATTCGTCGACGTACTTCTACTCGGATAGAATCCATGCTGCTGATCGATTATGATATTCAAGAAAAGCTCCTGGAATAATTTACTTGCTAATTTATCCAAAATCTTAGGAATGCAGGGCCGTATATTAATCGGTCTATATTTAGTGACGTCACAAAGGTTTCCATCTTAAAAATAGGAGATATATAGGAACGTTTCCAAACTAAAGGAAATACACCTATATTAAGAGACATATTCTGCGGCACTGCCTTAATAACATTATTCCTTTGCCTTACATAGCGCCAAAAACAATTAATATTATTCAGAATGTCATTTTCACTACGTTTTAAATAATTTAGAGTATGCATTTTTAACATCACTTTTACACAAAGATCTTAATCGACTAAACTCAGCATAATCTGACTCAGTTTTAGGTTGCTTAAATTTCTTGTGAGATGCTTTCTTTGATTTAATTAAGCGAATTAAATCTGGAGTAAACCATTGTGGAAAAGTGCCATTTGAACAAAATTTTTAGGAACAAACAAATTCAAACCTGAATATAATACATCATACAAATTTCCTATACAAGTATCTAGATCACCATTAGCAAATAATAAATCTCAATTGACATTCGATAAGTATAAATTTAAGTTATCGTAATCAACATTCATAAAATCAAAATAGAATTCTTGTGACATAGATGTGCTTGAATGTAATACTGTAATGTTATCTTAATAGAACTCCTAAAATTTGCTATATTATTTTTTCTAGTAAAGTGCAGTGCAGTTCCACGTGTTTTGAAGTCATTTAAGCATTTTCAGAGATCTAACTCTCGAAGCCGAGCACCTGTCACATCTCCCCAAGCTACGATGGGATTTTTATGATTGAAACTGTGTATTACATCATGGGGAAGTTGATTCATCATGGTGCCACTCTAACTAGAAATAACATGTCAAAAAATATAAATGGAAATGGAGGGTTTTAAATGCATCTTCCATAGAATAGGTGATACTGTTTTTGTTAAAGAATTTGCTTCAACGTTTCACCGTTTATGCTTACGAATCTTTCAAAAGTTATGTACAAAGAAAAGTGCGAAACATGAAGGACAAAGATTGCACCATCCGTAAGCTCCCCATTCAAATATAAATTAGTCCATATTTCGTTAAAGTGAGCTCTGTGATGCCGGAGCTAGCTTTTAAGAGCTTGTTCATAACCTAAGCCCATTCTGAAGTGTACGAACGTTCTTTAGTTACGGTATTTTATCTTAATTATAAGTTTTATTGTAATTGTGGCCGCTGCTTGCATAAGGTTAGAAAATGGCAGAAATCGCATACCTAGACACGCAAAGAACTTTTACATCAAACTTAATGAACTACTATTAAAATACTATATCCAAGTGGCAAGCAGTATACACAATAATCAGATTTGTGGAAAGGAGAAGTTAATAAACGTCTTTCCAAATGTACCGACTATTTGAAATTTCCAAATGCGAAAAACTACAACCGTATCTGCTGAAAACTTGATGCTGCAGAACCTAATTTTAACTGTGATGCTGACTTCCTAAATATATACGCATTGTGTTTTGTATACTCAAACGGTTACACCCCATAGTATTCCTTGTGAATGCGCGAAATATTATATCGGTGAAACATCAAAACTTTTAGAAGTTAAGGTTAATAAACATAAAAGGGTAATTAGCGAGCGAATGGTGGAGAAATCAATAGGCTTGAGGCTCAGGCGGCCGAATTGGGTTCTATCCTTGGCGACTGCACCGGGATTTTTAATATCGTACGCTCTCCGGCTACCACGCTAATACCTGTGGTAGCCATTAACCCCTAAAAAGGTAATAGTTCCTCACTTTCAATGGGTGAGGCTAACCCTCTATCTGGCTTAGGAACAAAGACAGCCGATAGAACACCTTTGTGGTAAAGCAGGCCATTGGTCTATAATACGAGGAGAAGAAGAAAAAATTACTTAGGGTGGTAGGCCCTTTTGGGCTGACTTGATGCGGTGTTTGAAAATTGAAGTATATCTTTGACGGCGAATTGTGTAAATGTGTTTCCAGCTGGGTGAGTTTGATAGTACTGTTAATTTTGTTGAGCAAACTGCATCTGTTGATCCTGATCTATTTGCATAGGAATAAATTGTTAAGCTGTCGCCGTAGTTGTGGTTTGATTTTGCTAATATTAGGCCATACTGGCGTCAAATTATAACTTACCAGTAAAATGAAATATTTAAAATAAATTAAGTAATGTTACGGTACGTGAACGAAGAGTCACTCGCTTATCTGGTCGCCTGACTCCAGTTAAGGTCGGTCATGCACAAACTTATACTTCGAAAGACAAATAGCAACTGTACGTGATACAATTACTACAGGAAGGCTTTATATATCCTCCAACAAAAATTGCCAATTAGCAGGTTAAAAATTGTTTTATAATCAATTAAGCGGCATATTAAAACAATAAGCAGGAAAGCTATTAGGTATATACCTGATGATTCAAGCTGCAACGCCTTGGGAAATGTTAGCCTCCAAGGTTACACAAACCGAGAAAAGGACATTTATGCCTAATAAGTATCCTTGTTCCCAAAGTACTTATCATGAGCTTCTGAGCGGAAATTTAGTTTTAATATTGTCAAGAAAGATATTATTGTTTTGTTAGGAGATTTGAATGCAACAGCGGGGCGAGATAATGAAAAACTTAAGCAAGGTTAGTCCCTTCAATTGATTCGTCGGCTCATACTCTCAAAATTAAGTGACTACGTGGATACAATTTCCGGCCCGACTAACTCAATGGAGACGGTCAGCAGTTCTTTAAGTACTCAGATTAATTAAAAACCCGGAAAGGGCGCCAACGAATCTTTTGACTAACGACAAATGTATCCAAGCATCACAGAGAATTCGTAAACTCAAAGTAGCACAATATCCTGAAAGAAAGCACACGAATCCAGGTAGCAGTAGCAAAGAACAATACAGAATACTCATATCACAGTATATAATCACATAATAAAATAGTATACAAGTCAGTACAAAGTACAAGTGATTATCAAATATAGGTCAAAATTAAAGTGATTAATATTTAAATGCAAAAATAAGGTAAAGTAAGGTACACCTCGAAACACATAAACTCTTTACTAAATACAACAGTTTAAAATATACACAAGTAAATTACATTAAATACTATAACAATAATCTAAAAAGGTGAAACGGAGAGTAAATTAGGCTCCGAGGATTAAAACCATTAAGTGCATTAATTTACATTGTTCTGGAAGCGAACGGCAAATGATGGCGTATGTCCAAAAAAAAGTCTACCGAATTGTGAAGGAATTCAAATAGGTACTGAAGCAAAACAAATGAGGTTACTCAAGCACGGGATCACTGTCCACGGTTTTAATTGGTTTTAATGTAAGGAAAAACATGTTCCTCAAATTCTTTTGTCGAGCCCCCTTCTGCTCACTGGACTGGTCATGTAGCTGGTACAGATCGTCGGAGGTAAATCCCAAATAGCCCATAGAAGACTGGATTCGACAGGTGTCTTCAGAGTCGCACCAGGTTCAAGGTCATTACCCTTAATGTGGAACTGCCAAAACATTCCGTGAGCAACGTAGACCGGTTAAGTAGACCTCCGCACCTGCGGCTATAAAGAAAGAAGATAGAATCAAGAATGTTTTAAACACGGTACAAAAAATCTTCAAACGGCTTACCTCAGAATATCGAGCCGCACACAAGTTGGGTCAACAGAGTGCTTCGAAGAATCCGACGAGAATTGACGTCAGGAGGCTTTATCTATAAACTTCCAGAGCTGAGATGTTCCGCTGTATACAGCAAGGGCAAAATCCATTCAACAAAACCCCATGCCCGCAGATACAATTTTAAAATACGCCAGCTGTCAACTTTCATAGCATAAAAGGAAAGAAATCGGAAACGAAGGTAACCCATTATCGCTTCACGTACCGATAAAAATAAAATGCAAGCTGGCGGGGTGCGCTCGAAATTCAAAATGTGAGGCACAGACCATGAAATAACATAGGCTGCACGTATAGACCTGCGAAGTTATGGAGGCACCTTCTGATCGTAACTAAGTATTGGTGAAAACGAAGATGCGGATCTATTGAATCGTGTGGCTGCATGGTCTCAAAGTTTGAGGAACCAAGCATAAGAATTGTGATATGATTACGTGGGTGTGCCAGACAGAAAAACAGAAAATCAAATCGAACACATATTGGCATGATTATGTCGTACTAAAGTTAAAAGGATACTAAATAATAATTGATACTTTATTCATACTATAAGAATAAATAATACCAGTTCAGTTAAATGATTAAAGGATTGAATTGTTTAGAAAACATTATTTTGTGTTCAATCTTATAAATGATGATCTAAACTTATAAACTTATAAAAAGTATAGAATAGATAGAAGATCATCGCAGCAATATGACAATCAAAAACTTACAAAGCTACAGGTGTTTATCGGGTTATTGTAGAAATGGTAAAAGTAGACGTGACAACAGCTGTCATGGTGCTATAACCATAAATTGAAATAGTATGAGAAGAAGAGAAATTTCTGAAAGACTGGAGGAAGGGATTAATAGTAAAATTTCTAAAAAGGGGATCTACCGAGTTATCATAAATGGAGGGATATAACCTTACTTAGTATAATAGATCAACATTTTACAAGGTGGTACTAAACAAAATTATTACGGGGATGGACAAAAAGTTGAGTAAAGAACAGATTGATTTTAGAAATGAAGAATCATGTATTAATCAAATAAACACCATTGTCATAAATGTTTAATGATTACAAAAAGGCAATTTGCGGTGGCCAAAACAGTTAGAAACGAAGAAGTACGAAAATATATGACAAGGAGACATTAATGCAGAAATCAGGAGGAAGGTAGGTTGACTAGGACACACTCTCAGGAAGGACAGGTTTAAAGTATGTAGATGAGCACTGAAGTGGGATACTCGCGGCATATGAAAACATGGAGAAGGACTATAGAAAAAATCTGTAAAGGGGTTTACACGGAACTTCCCTAGCACGAATTTGATCAATTTGCAAATAAAAAAATGTAGTTGAACTCCGCGCTCCGAGGCGAATATTTCGAGCCAGTGTTTTTTTCGCTTCTAGAATAACTGAGCCACGGTCGTGTTTCAGTTGGGAAGGTACTGTCGCGTTATAAAGCACCATACTATTCCGTTCCATTTGTGATGTTCACCCTGTATCTATTAGGTCTGATTTTCGCCAATGATAAAGCTTGAGCTAGGTGCAAATTATTACTTTTATCTTTTGCAAATAAAAAATGCCTTCGTTTTTCAGACGAGGAGAGTAAAAATGTAGTCCGCTGAGATTTGCACACCGCGCTTCGCCGCTAAAATAACTGAGCTACGGACGTGCTAGAAGTGAACGAGTTTCTGCCGCGTTATAAACTACCATACTATTCTGTCCAATTTGTGATGTTTATCCTGTATCTATTAGGTCTCATTTTCACCAATGATAAATCCTGCGCTATGTGCAAATTATTACTTGTATCTATTTCTCAGGTAAAGCAAGAATAAACACACTTTTTGTTTTTTCATGTGCTCACCCTGTATTTATTTCTCCGAAACGTTCTCGGTTTCATGTCAGATAGACATATAATATGCATGCAAAATTACGTCTTCCTCCAACAAATAGTTTTTGAGTTATACCGCCAATAGGTAGACAGACAAACAGATGGAACTTGTTTTTCGTCACAGGCAAATATGGAAGAAGTTTATAGCTAACGTATGTACCACAAGGGAATAAGATACATTATTATTATTACTTCATAATAAAAATTATTCGGTACATTTTTGGAAGTTGAATAAACTGTAACATCCGTAGATAACATCCAAATGATCTGACTAAAATTTGTTATTTCATAATAAAAACCGATACTGCTACAGCGTGTTTTTTAAACAACTTATATGCACCTACACTAATATACCCTATGGAGATCTGTACAATACTAGACAAAGATATATGAAAGTTAACAGGTGCAGAAATGGAATATTTAAGGCGAGTCACGGGAAGAACAAGGAGAGATGGGGTATGCGAAATAAAGAGACCAGTTTAAATTCACATCTATAACAGAGGAAGCAATACATGAATATACATATACAGTAGTACAGAAATTTAATTATGATGAACAATTATACACACGCGCAAAGGTTTTTGAAAAGAAAGGAGTATGGAGAAGATCTAAAATATAACCTCGAAGAGGATGAGAGGATACCATTAGTGAAATAGCCAGAATACGCTGAAATAGAATCGACCAGCCCCATGAACTAGCTGGAGATTGAAAACATCAGAAACAGTGACTCAATACCCCAACAACATAAAGTAAACGGGAGAAGAGAAGGTAAGTGGTCAGTACTTAAAACAACCAAACCAGGCAAAATTATTTTTTCTGGTAATTTGGAAGCTGACTTCTGTATCTCCGAAACCCTTTTTGCTTATGAGATTACCATAGGCTGTAACTGAGTCTTTTCTGTCTACCAAAATTATCAAGTTAACGTTTGTAATACACTTCTGTACAAAATTAAGGGACAATCAATGAAATTTGAAATAACTTCACAAAAACCTATTATAATTATATGTAATTTAAAAATGCAATTTTTTAATCTTCTTGGCTATTTAGTTAGTATGTCATAAAAATTTTACGGGAAATAATGAACGACTTTTCATGGAAAGTAATATAACAATAATTGCCAATTTCTAAAATTTTATGAAATAAAATATGCCTAGACGTCGTTTGACCCCCGAGGAGGTATCATAAATATTGCTTTTAACATCAATAGATTTGCGGTACAGAGAGCTGTTATGAGGCATAGAGGTATTGGTAGCTTCAAAACAAGAGATGAACATTTGTTAATTTTATTAGAACGGTTACGTTTTTATGAAATTACGAATTTTAGTCATGGCTCCTTAATTTTGTCCAAAAGTGTAGATACTGCTGCAGTATAGATATCTATTCTGACTACGATTATTTTGAAGTCAAAGTGATATACCTCTTTCTTTCTTTATTTTCAGCCTGTTTGCAGCTAGTATTGAGCATATGCCTCCATTTTGGCTCTCCAGTTTTCCCGGTTTTGTGCTGTCTCCGTCCATCTTAGCTCTGCAATCTTCTTTGTGTCATCATACTAGCGTGCGTTTGGTCTTACTCTTGTGTTTTTGCTTGCCCATGGTCTCCATCGTATGATTTTCGCATTCCATCTATTGTCCGTTAACCTTGCCACATGACCCACAAAATCCCACTTCAGCTCGGTGAGTCTGTTTATAATGTCTGTCACTCTGATTCTCCTCTTTTTATCTCTCAGCGTTACACCAATCATCGCCTTCTCTATGACTCTCTGTGTAACCCTCAATTTGTTTGTTGGTTGTTTGTTTGGCGAGTGTCCATGTCTGTTAGGGCGGTGCGTTGCTATATGAGGGCGATTTTTTTTTGCAAAAATTTTACGGCTTCTATGAATAAAAATTGTGTTCAAAGAAGAGAGTAACGCTTATTTTTTTAAACATTTCGATAACACCCCCCCCCCCCCTACACAAACCCCTTTAAAAACTGTTTTTTTTTGCCGCAAAATTTAAATGACTGTGTGCATACGACTTGTGTCTTGATAAGAGACGATCACTGTTTTTTTTTTTATTTTTTATATACCCCTTCCACCTCCCCAAAACCATCAAAGAACTGAATTCTTATTTTTTTTCAAAAACGCTTGTATGCATAAAAGTTATGTCTTGATAAGATGAGTTTGCTGTAATTTTTTCCGTTTTTGGTTAAACTTTTCCAACCCCCTAAAGCCCCCTAAAAATAGAACGTTAACATTTTTAAAACGTGTATTTCATATTTTCTGAAATAGTTGAATTACGTAAACACTCCCAATTTTAATTTTTTTAGAAAACATAAAATACATTTACATTTGCAAACAAATTTTAGTGATTGAAAGTCTTTTTAAGTTCAAACTTTGACATTATTGCTAGGGAATCTAATGTATTCCTGATTACGCAGTCCCTTCTATTTTTGTCACATACTATATTACAAGGTTGTGTGACAACTTTCACTGCCCTTTCTACAGCTTGTGTTTGACAAGGATAATTCATGCTGTAGGAAATTATGGAAGACTCAGGTTCCTCGACAACTTACTTTAACTAATCTTTAGATAATCCTTTAGTAATTGGGGGTTCATCGTATACAATAGTTTGAAAATCTATTAGATGATAATACTTTTTAGCACTAAAGTTAAACTTTGGAATAATAAAACTTCAAATGTTGATAGTATTACTGGTGCCCCCTGCATTACTTCGTGCTTTCAATATTCTATGATAAACAAGTTTTCTAATAGCGTTGCGCTCATCCCACAGCATACCTAGCAATACATTCTCAAAGTGAACAAAGTATCCATTCCTCTGAATGACAGCATGAACTATAGTTTTCAGTTCTTCAGGAAAGTACTCACACAACTGGATTGTTTCAAAAATATGCCTTGCTCCAAAAACGCCTGAAGAACGTAGTTTGACCTTAAACCACATGGGTGCATAGACTTTTATAATAAATGTCGCTAATGTTACTAAATTAGCTGATGGGCTTACACTAGCTGCATATAAGCGCAGAATTCTATTACCAGTTGTTAACCATCGAGAATGATTAAGTTTTCCGGGGTCGCGTTTGGACATGCTTTTCGAACAAACACCACTTGTGATTACTTGGCATATATCGTACATATACTTTTGATTCGAGCTTAACTCACAAGAAGGAATGTCTGACAATGTAGACTGGATTATCTCCAACTTGACCACAGGAAGTTTTTCACATTGATCCAAAGCTCGTCCAATAGGACCTTCAAAAGTACGAAGGCCACTTGTCTTTCCATCCAAGTGCTGTATGAAATGCCGTAGTAGTAGTTCATTTGCGTGGAGCTGGCAGATAAACCATTGCAGTGGCCTCTTCAGACGCTGCTCCAACAATGTAATGGTTCCTCCTTTATATCCCGTTCCTGTATTGGAATTGCTTCCATCGCAGCCAACAGCTTCCAAAGCATCTGTTGAAATTGATGATGATTGCAGAAAATCACCCATACCGCGAACAATATTTTGCGCAGAACCACTAACTTGTGAAATGTGTCCAAGATATCTGGAACCTGGTTCCTCTATTAAAACTAAATGTTTCTCCACAATGGTTCTTATTCTGTTGTCACATAAGTTCAAAGTTTTATCTTTGCGACCATCAAAATAAAAGCCATGCAAAGATAGAGTTTCCGTTTACAATTTCTGAAGCTTTTGTCGTTCATTGTTAGGCGCCCTTCTAACCTTGTAACGATCAATAACATTTTGGTTGTCATAATTACTTATAAATCCGTAATCTTTTAAAACGGTCGACGCTATAGCTGCACCTGCTCTATCGGATACGCCATATCGGTCCAAAGTTTTAGCCAGTAGAGGTAACCTAGTTTGGTTTCGATTAGTATATTGAGGTGACTCCGTTGGTGATCTAGATTGTCTTAAATTAGGTTCATTTCTTGCATAATTTTCAGATACAGAATTAATTCGGTCTGTATTACGACCTTTAATTTTAGGCGCCAAAGTGTTTGAGGTTGAAGTTTCTGCTACAACTGTAACGGTAGTCATAATATCTCTCTTATTTTGTCGTTGTAAGTCTTCACGATCAACAACGACCATCATCATATTCCTGGACGTTCTCTGATCTAAAAGAAAGGGCCGTTTCTTCAAAGGTACCTGTAATAATAAATTCATATTCCTACCTTGTACTCCTTCCCACAAACGCATGAAGACCAATCGGCGCATTTGCAAGCTGCAACATCAAATAATCGTTTACTATCTGCTTGAAAGCCTTCCAGTTTACATTTATAGGAGGCCACGTGCTTTCTTCCATTGTAAGGTTTTAGCAAATTTTGACGTTGTATTTTTTAAAAAGTTCTACGATTCGTTGGTGACTTACTACAGGAATACTAGCCTTTCTCTTTATATCTTCAACTTGCTTGGCAACAATACCAGATGACTTAGACACTAAAAGATTCCGGTTGACCGATTTTGCCTCTAAAGAAATTACTGTCCACAAGAAAAATTTCATAACGCATTCAAACGTCGGTAACACAACATAATCTAGCTCCCTAGGTGCACCAAAACTTGGACAATTCACTGCACTTCTCGTATTTACAGACATTTTCACAGACTATACTCAACACTACTAAACATTACACAACACAAAACACTAATAATAATATATATATAGTTGTACGTATTAACACAAGCTGAAGCCTAAAAGAACGAAGATTGTTAGATGGTTTTTAAAACTAGGTTATCTAAATTTTGACCAGGATGAAAAGTATTGGTGTTGTGGCTAAGGTTCAACCCTAATGTACAACTGAGCATCGCGCTGCGCAGTGCGCAATGCGCATGCGCAATATTACTGTGGAAGTTTTTTGTAGTAGCTTTCCCTGTATTTACTATTTTAGTTACATTATTAATTTTATATGAACTACAAAATAAATAGTTCATAGTTCACATTTTTCAAAAAAAAAATTGTTAAACCTAAATTCCTGACTACAGATAAGTTGCTCAAAATAGAGAATTTTTTTTTCTAATAATAAAAATTGATTGGGGTTCATCTTCCACTTCCCCACGGCTATTGTTCCCTTCATAAGTGTTTCGGATTTGGGGGGGGGGGGGGGAATGAACCCTAATAAGCCTTTTATAAAAGTAAAAAAAAGTTTTTATCAATACCAACTTTTGTGGGCACAGGCATTTTGAATTTCTAAAATTGTTATGTCTTTGTTTCCTTTTCCCATTTCTATTACTTCTCCCAGGCATATATATTGCTCTACGTTCTCTATTCTTATATTGTTTACTGTTATTATTATTGCTGGTGCACACATTACATTTGTCTTGTCTAACTCAAGTAACACTAATGCTCTTATTGCTATTTTCAAGGTCGCTTTAAAACTATACAATAAAATTTCGAATAAAACCAAATGATCTTCAAGACAGCGCCAAGTCCAAAAAGCCAAAAAGGGACCACCCTAAAAGGGCCTTCAAGACTAAATTTTAAAACTATTAAAATCATTTAGTTTTAATTTTATATTCTTAAAGAGTTCTTCAAGGCAACTTTAAATTTATGTATTAAAACTTATTAACTGACGTTTTGCATTTAAAATATATTTGCGGCAGACTAATTTACCTTGAGAATCATAAATTAATCCTAAAAGAGTTTTATTAAGTCGGACAACCTTTGTAAGTCTCTATAATGGCAGAGTGGTAATATTTTAAACGTAGCGCATACGTATATAAAGCAGATCATAAAATAACTAGCTGTTACCCGCGACTTCGTTCGCTCGAGGTTCGTTATTTGTGTATTAAATAATGACTAATTCTTTGCTGTCATCCCATCCCATCATATCCCCGTCCCCGTCTCTTTCTCCGTCTCCGTATCGTCCCATCCCGTCCCGTTTCCTCCCCTTTCATCCCACCCCATCCCTTCCCTTTCCGTCCCGTCCAGGCGCCTACCCTTCCATTCCATCCCTTCCCTTTCCGTCGCATCCCGTTTCGTCCCGCCCCGTCTTGTCTCGTCCCTTCCCGTTCTGTCCCTTCCCGTCCCGTCCCTTCCCTTTTGTTATGTCCACCGTCTTGGACTTAAAAATAAATGCCATTTTCGCAATCAACGTCCCAAAAAACCTCAATAACGACACCCATATCGTATTTTAGGCTTATTTACCCCATTTCCCCCCCGTAAGGGGTTGATTTTCGGAAAATCACAAAATACATGTTTGCTTATTTGTTCTTAGGCGTACTCCTACGAAGTTTCAAGTAAAAATGTCTATTTAATATTATTTATCCATACAAAATTGGAACCCTCATTTTACCCCTTTAAGGGTTGAATTTCGAAATATCCTTCCTTATTCCTTGTATACATCATAAAGTGAACCTCTGTGCAAAATTTAAACTTTCTAGGTCCAAGGGTTTGGGCTGGGCGTTGATGAGTGAGTGAGTCAGGACTTTCAGTTTTATATATTACTAGCTGTTACCCGCGACTTCGTTCGCGCGATGTTCGTTATTTGTGTATTAAATAATGACTAATTATTTTCTGTTATCCCATCCCATCCCATCCCATCCCGTCCCGTCCCGTCTCCTCCCCTTCCATGCCATCCCTTCCCTTCCGTCCCGTCCCGTTCAGTCCCATCCTGTCCCGTACCTTTCCCTCCAGTCCCGTCCCGTCCGATCCCGTCCCGTCCAGTCCAGTCCAGTCCCGTCCCTTTCCCTGTGTCGTGTCCACCATCGTAGAGTTAAAAATAAATGCCATTTTCGCAATCAACGTCCCAAAAAACCTCAATAACGACACCCATACCGAATTTTAGGCTTATTTACCCCATTTCACCCCCTAAGGGGTTGATTTTCGAAATGTCAGCTTCCTAGGACCAAGGCTTTGGGCTGGGAGTTGATGAGTGAGTGAGTGAGTGAGTCAGGACTTTCAGTTTTATATATATAGATATTGAAATGTAAACTATTCTGGTAAAGAATTTAGCAACGGATGGCACTTTTCTGACGAAATATAATAAAATACTTCTACATAGCTCGAGCGCCATCAATTTAATGTGTTTTTTTATTATTTAAAAAAATATTTAAAAAATATCGTCAAATTTTATTTTGCATCTAAATGCATTTTTTATTAAATTGCAGGTTTGGACACACCGTTCTTCAGTTATTTAAGAGGATCTAAGGAGCACATATTTCAGTAATAATATTTTTGCTTTTCTATTGAAAATGTCCATTACGGCGGAGTCTGTATTTCATATAAAACATGGCGTGATCTACATTAAATTCGATTGCAAATTTATAGAACATTTTAAATCTTACAAGACTTACGACAGCGTTTTATTTAGAACATTAAGTACAATTACTCTCGCAGACGTCTGTTCACATTTCATTTTACAACCAAATTGCTTTAAAATGTTCAAACTCGTGAAATGAAATCCTAACCTCACAAGTTTTAGCGGTTTTGTGATTGCTGCATTTAGTGTCGCTAATATTTTCCATTTTAAATATGTGTTCTAATTTTCTTTTACGTTTAAAGTAGGTACACGCGCAGACTGCACCGGTGCACTTAATTAGCATATTGAGAAGGTGGCGTTTTCTCCGAATGTGGAGGTGGTAGAATTAGTTTTAATAAAGTCATCAAAAATTCAAAAGGCATTTATTTTAACCAAATTGACTAAATTAAAGCCTTTAAGCTTTAAAATATTCTTAATGTACCCTTTGAAAGGTAAAAATTATGTTTCCGGATTTATTGTGGAATTTTATTGAGTATATAGACTTAAGACAAAATAGTTTTCTTAATGGGTTTTAATGAATACATCAAGGGTACTCCATAAAACTACATTAAAACTATCTGTTCCAAAATTGATTATTTTAAAACCACCTTGCTATTTAATCCTTTAAAATAGCAAATTAGTTTTAAAATAGCCAATGTCAAGAGTATTATAAAACCACTATTAGATCAATAGGACATTAAGAGCAAATAGTTTTTTAATTTTAATTTAAAGAGTGCATTAAATCCTTTGCATAAGAATAAGTGGTCTTTTAGAACTTTTAGTTTATTTTAAGGTAACTTTAAAACCAATATCGTTTTATTGAACATATTGAAACCCTTTTAAAACCTAAATAAATCTAAAGTGTCTTAAAATTGTTACTTAGGAAGTTAATTTTGAGTCCAACGCCGCTAGGCGCATGTTCTAATTGTATTAGAATTTATTCTAGATCTTCTATGTTATCTGTGATTAGGACTATATCGTCCGCAAACTTGAAATGGTGAAATCGTGAAAAAATTGGGCGATATGGTGTCACCCTGAAGTGAATTGAGTATATTTTCGCGAATTTTAATTTTGATTTCGATTGTTTGCTGATGTTTTTTATTAACTCTTTGTACCTATAGTCAATGCGAGCGTAGTCCAGTTCCTTCAAAGTTGCCCAGTGTTCTATAGAGTCGAAGGCTTTTTCGTAACCAACGAATGCCATATACAGGGGAATGTTATATTCAGTGCTCTTCTCTATTAATATTTTCACATGTACCGAAGCCTTTACAAAACGCAGTCTGCTCCACCGGTTGATAGTCATCCAGCTTTTTTGTAATTCGCTTCGTAATTATTCGTGTCGGCAATTTATACATCTATGACAACAGGCTTATTAATTGGTCTGTTGTATTTGTGGCGTATGTCCTTTTTTGAAGAGGATTATTATTATTATTGTATCCTCGCAGTCTTCTGATATCGTCTGCTTTGCAAGGCAGTTTTTTTTAGTTTGGGTATTACAGTTTCTTGTCCTTCTTTGAACATCTCTGTCGTTATACCATCCTCCCCTAGTGCTTTATTGTTTTTCATAGATTGCAATGCTAAAATAATTTCTTCTCCGGTTATTTCCGGGATGTCCTCCGAGCCCGTATTCATCACCTTCAACTCATCTTGTTCTTTGGGGTTTTCAACGTAGAATGAGTATGAAACTTTATAGTAGTAGTATTCGGCAGTGTTTAGTAATTTATCCCTATCCCGTTCTTCGTTTCCATCGTGGTCGCTGAGTACTGTGATTTAATGTCTATCCTGCCTTCTTTTTAAGATGATTTACCTCTATACAGTTAATTGCTGAGCTTTCTACTTCGATTTCATTAATAGCAAACAACTTTTCGTTATCTTTGAAAGCTCTTCTTGTTAAACTCAAATTTAAAAGCACCCCAGTTAAGAATCCAAACTTAGTTAACTTAATTAAGTTGAACATATTGGATTCGCCTACAGCGAATTGTTTTATTTTACGGTTGTAAATTATGTATTTGGCATATTTTGCGATTGATAACTAGATGCATCTACTTTTCAGTGAAAGGTTTGTATTCATTAGTATCAAAATGCAAAGTAAATGCACTACTATTAGACCGTGCCATTTTTCTATTTTGAAGCATGTATTTTATTAGAACCAGATCACACAATATGTAAGTGATGCATTTTTAAATAGAGTAGCTCGCAAACGGCGTGGTAAAAATTTAGTTGCATGGAAATGCACTTAACCTTGCATATAAATCGATTGCGCATTGTATCAGAAATAGAACAGATTTCTATAGAGCAACCTTTCAGAATTGCAGGTATTAGCTCTCAATTCTTTTTCGCGTATTTCTCGGAAAATTCCACATCGCCACCTTTAATGCACGTGGTATTTCCATTAGGTTTCTATCACGATCTTTGCAAAATTTGCTTTCAATTAATTTTAGGTGTGTATCGCGAAAGTTGAGATTGATCGAGTATTTAGGCATCTCATTAATTACATGACCAAATTATTTTTTCCACTAGAAACGTAAATGTGCATTTGATATACACAAAAACGACGTGTTCTATAATTCCAGTTTAATTGGTATATGGCGCTATTCACTCTCTTATGAGCTGTTTTGGGGCGAGCAGTGATGTATAAAGTAATCTGGTACTAACTATTGCCAAACATATTGACAAACAAACATGTTTCTGTAATTGAAAAATATACACAGAATTTCATATCAGCGGTATATTAAAGATTGAAATGGTTAAACAGTATAGTAACAGGTTGTTCGTCAAAGATGTAATCAGATAGTCACTGATACACGTACCTAAATGTAAATGAGTTGGACAACTATGATTTCGCCAGCTGTTCGCAGATAACATAAACATTTACTACCACTGGAGAACCCGTAGGCGTGTAAGTGGGTAATTACGTAATAACAACCATGGGTTGCAATAATTACCATATTTATGGGAAACGCGCGTGTTCCAGTTGCTCGTACATAACATGAAAGCACACTCAGTATAACCAACATTCCGTATGTATCAAAGAAAACTTTAAGAATATGACTCACTGAATTTTAAGCCAATCGTCATCCCTTATATTTAAGCCAATAGGACGTTCTACTGTAGTAATAACAATAGAGTGACTAACTATTAGCAATTTGGTACAAGTTAACTTGCTTTGTTTCACATGTGAAATAAAATCATTTAAAACAATGGCAAATGTGCCTTCGAAGCGAATAGATCTGTGCGCGTATCGCTGCATGCTGCATGCTGCATCCTGCAAATGTGTAACAGTCAACTTGATGTTTTTATTACTCCAGATAACATACATCGCTGTCACACGGTCGGACCGGTAAAGAAAATCGGATCTTCAAGACCAATCATTGTGAAAATTGTAAGTTATCGATACCGGTCGTCAGTTTTTGCCGCAAAAAGGAAATTAAAAGGGAGCAAAATAATAATCCGGGGAGATTTAACAAAGGAGAGGGTTAACTTAGTTAACAACGCGACAGAGCTGTACACTCACAAAAACGTATGGACTCGCGATCGGACAATAGTCATTCATAAGGACAATAAGAAATTCTACATAGATATCATTCGAGAATTAGATAACATCTGCATAGAAATAGGTAATTAAAATATGGAGGAGATTATCTACGCGTGTTATTTGCTCAATCGATTGTATGCATTTTTGGGTATTTGTATTTTACTTTGTCATTTAATTTAATACAAATTAATTATTAAGTTCAAATAACATTTAATTTTAATTTAATAACTATCCAGTTTTAAAAATATTCTAATTATGTGAGTTTGGAATTTGCTCATTTGAATATTTTAGATCAATGAACACTGGTTTTCGGGAATTTAAAGAGCAAATCCTAGGATCTGATTACGACATCGCTGCATTATCTGAAACATGGCTAAATAGGAATGATTCCACCAACATTTTTAATATCGAGAGTTACAATTTTATAAGAAAAGATCACCAAACTCACGGTGGCGGCGTTATATATATATATATACCTATATGTGTGTGTGATCTGAAGAAATCTCGGAAGGTGATTTTTTCGTGATTACAATACTTCCTTTGTCTTTACAAGGGAAGTAATAAGGGAATTTTTCTTTTTAATATACAAACGAGTATCCTTTATGTATACTTTTAAAAAGAACGCATGCTATAAAAATAGGGTAATTATAATATTGACATGGATGATGTTGGTTCTTCGGATTATTTTGTTGGTTCACTCACTGTCGCTGTTATCGTCTGATCTTCGGAATATGTCTTGCGGCAATTGACTTTTGAGACGCGTATGAATGTTTTGCGACCTAGTTCTTTAATTATCGTATTATCGATTAATCGCAGATTCACAAAAACAAATTTCGTGATCCTCTAAATAAATTGCTCGACTGTGTCGATTCCAAGTTTAAAGTGTCATTTTGTTGCGTATGAATCATGGGGCGGAGAACCTTGTTCTGAAGAGCTTGAAGTGTCCTCATATTAGACTTTGATGTGGTGCACCATACCGGACAGGCATTGGTAAATATTGGTTGGATGAAGGCCTTGTGCAGTATAATCGTATATTCATGTCCCAGTGGCGATTTCTTGTAAATTGGTGGATAAAGGAGTTTTAATCTAGCATACCCTTGATTGAGTTTGTTATTTATATGAATGCTCCAGGTGAGCCGAGTATCCAAATGTACTCCAAGGAATTTAATTGCTCCTCTTTTTCGAATTCAATGCGATTTCAGTCCCATTAACTGTTACATTTAGGTATTCTCTAATTGCACTTGAGTGCAACAATTTTAGTTGCGCCTTTACTTGGATTTAAGGACTATTTGTTGAACCACTGATTTAGTGTATTAGCTGCAGATTGTAGATGGTTTATGGCAGTATGAAAGGCCTCGTTCTGAGTGATTATGACTGTATCATCAGCAAACAGGGCAGTTTTACTCAAATGTGGAATAAGAATGTCGTATACGAACCAATTAAAAAGTTTTGGTCCAAGTACACTGCCTTGGGGGACTCCTGTATGTAAGTTCTACCGATGTGAAGATGGCAGCTAGAAGGTAGCAGCCAAAAGTGACGAACATTGCCGAAGAGCTCATAGATATACAAAAAATTATAGAGAATGAAACTAACACCACATTCAAATCAATTAAGGAATTATGCGAACCGAATAAAGCCTTTTAGGTGCTACACATGAGATATGCCGGCGCATAAAAAGATACTTCACATATCGGGCAAAATAAAAAAAAATTCAGCTCGAATGCTCCACATAGACCCCGAAAGAAACTTTGCTAAAAACCTGCCCTCTATATACCGAACAAAAGTGCCCAAACCGAATTTAGTTGCCGTACACCCAGGACCGCGCCAGCATCAATGGCCGCCTGTGTGCAGAGCCAAATTTGCCGCCCCAAAATTTACATTTTTATTGTAAAATATAAATTTTATGTAGTACATACCTAGTTTACCTGTAACAAATCAAATTAATTTAAGTGAAAAACAGAAATCTTAAAAAAGTTTTATTAACAATAAAATTTACAAAAAAAATAGTGGAATAAAATTAATAAAAAAACAACAAAATTTTAGAAAATTATAAAAAAGCAACTTTCCTAGCTTTTTTCTCCGCAAATTCTTTAATTACTAATTCTAAATCGATGGAATCCATCGTGTAGCTTTCTATTGCTATTATAGACATACATTTTCAAAAATATATTCAAGAATGGACTGGGGCTCTAACTGATGCTTTTCAGCTGAAGTAGGTTTAAGATGTAATTTTAAAGATTTTATCTCTTCAAATAATTCTATTCCATCTACATATCTGATTCCTTTCTAGAATCATCAGTTAGATGAACATGTAAATCTTTACAACATTGTAATAGCTCGTTTTCCGTTAAATCAAACATATTATAGAGAAATCCAAACATAGTATCATATCTTGTTATTCCCTCAAATCTGTCTCTTAAAGACGATAAAGTTTGATCTAATATATTAAAATAAACGTTAACTTTATAATAATTTTTTGGATCAATAATTGGTTCATCACTGTGTTCATAATCAAATTGTCTGGGTTTTCTTCGTGGTCTAACAGACTGAACAGCAGGGAAATTAGGTTCAATACCGAGTTCATCCGCAAGTGTATTGCGTCAGTAAGAACATTATTGAATTCTTCATCTGATCGAAGAGCTAAGAAAAGATCTAACAAATTTTTAAAATGCTCGAAGCAAGTTTTTATATTTATAGTAGGATTTTGCATCATCGTGCTCAAAACATTAATTTTGATTAAAATATTGTACCAAATAATTGTTGAGCACAAAAATTTATAACTCTAAATTTTTAATGCCAAAGATTTGGCTTGATGTGAAGCACTGTGGTCTTGTACGGATAAA